>JAZKLR010000418.1:0-600000 GCA_037103525.1 Ganaspis brasiliensis | reverse complement strand
TAATGCATTGTGTATGAAACTCAGGACGTAATTTACGTACGTAAAATACGTCAAAAAACCCCATGTAATTTACGAGAGGTAAATTACTTGTGCAACCCTGGCTGTAGTTGCATCTACTACAGCTTCACTTGTAGTGAACGTAGCTACAGTTGCGAGTCACGTGACTTGCGTAAGCATGCGCAGTGGGGCTTTACTCAGCTGACAATCGACATTGTGTTAGCCTTTACTCCAGACTAAAATCTTCTGTACCGTGTACATAGTTATCTTATATATTACTATTTTCTAAAATTAAAATAAATATAAATTATTGCTTAAAATAATTATTTAAATGCATTTATACATACAAGAAATTTCTTGTGCAGAGACAACAAAAAAACATACAAAATTTTTAGAAAATTTGACTTATTCAATTTAAAACAAATTTTGGGTCTATCAATTATTTATTCACCGATTGGCTTCAAACTTTTCAGGTGTTTTTTTTTAGATGAAAAAGAAACTTTTTTAGCCCGGCGCTTATTGATATTATATGGTATTACAAAAATGGCCAGGCTACTACTGCTGTGTTAGAATTATTTAAATTTTCAGCATTTTTATTTTCAATATTTACAAGCGATGAACCCAAACCTTGATTGTTATTGTAAAATAAAGAATAATTAGAAAAAATTGGTTAGAATTTTTAATTAAGTTTTAATGGTCAACTAATTGGAAATGAAATGGAGTTTACATTTTTTAAAAATGGTGACCTTGCTGGATTACTGCAGTTAAAACTTCCACTGAGACAAACTCAGTTGCTTATTCAGGGTTCTTATGTCCGAAATCGTCAAGTTCTTCTCCGATTTTAGCAAGTTGTTCAGGGTCGATTTGATTTTTAACCAAATCCTCTAACGGTAAAACAATAACATTGCTGTCAAATAATATATCTTGTTCGTTGATAATGGGTGCCTCTGCTGTATAAAATACTTTTTCTCCTATTAAATAAGCAAAATAAATTGTAATTATGTTTCAAGAGATTTATGTTAGTTAAGCAATGATATAATAATTATAAACATTAAATTAAGCAACTAAAATTATCAGCTACATCTTTTGTTTTCAACCACATTTGAAATAGTCTATCATTTCTTATATCCATTACGTTGCCAGACTTAAACTCATCAAGAAGCGAACTTGACATCAATTTTTCGATATATTTTAAGTGATACTGATGTCCAACTATGTCAGAATTTTCTTCATTGATAGCAGTTTCTTTGTCTTCCTCATTATGGAGCACTTTGAAGTCGAAAGCATCTGAAGAAAAAGGACTCAAGCCGCATTTTGCAAATCCATTTTTCATTATTTCTGCAATATTTAATCTGTCAGTAGCAGTTTTCAGAAGAGGAGCGAAATTTTTTTTCTCAAGTGATTGAAATCCGTTTTTCATTCTCCAGTTATTGAGAATCACTTTCCACGATTCCTTTATAGGTCGAAAAAATGCAATATCCAGCAGTCGCAAAACATGTGTTGCATTTGGGAACAAAGATATGAGCTCAATATTGTGCTCCAAACAGAATGGAATGACACAAGTGGAAAAGTAACATGCGACGAATGCCCATCTAGATAAATAATTATTGGAAATATAAGTTTCTTTTCGACGGCCCAAGGATAAAGCACATTAGTTACATATTCATAAAACGATTCTGATGTCATCCATCCGTTTTCAGTATTTCCAATACTCCATCCTTCTGGTAATTTTTCCCCAAAACTACTAGGGAACTTTTTGTAAGAGAAAAAACCATCGGTGGAGCCATGTCTCCAGACGCAGTAATAGTAAATAAAACAGTAATGTTCTCTTTTTCATTGCCACCCACTACTTTCTGCACAGACTTCGATCCTTTCTTTGCTAAAACATAACCAGCTTTTGGGCAGGGACTAAAATCACTTTCGTCAAGGTTTATTATTCTTGACGGATCAGTATTTTAAATATTTTTCTTAGTTAGATGTCCTTCCACCTCTTAAAACCAATGTTTTAATCTCTCTGGTGTTACAAGTGCACGGCACTTAGATAAATTTTGAGCCATTCTTTTTGACAATTCAAGGTGTCGCCGCCAAAAAGCTTTAAACCAATGTCTTCCAGGGCGATCTTCTGTAAAAGGATTATCTATTTTCTGGCAAATAACGTATTTGCAAACGGCATCTAATAACTGCTCTTTAGTTACAGGAAATCCCCGGTTGCAGCAAAAAAATATCCATTTGGCAATGTTATTTTCTTCTTCTTTTGATAAGACTGTTGGTGGACCAAAATGTGCTTCGATAGGAATTTCATTTTTAAATTTAGCAAACAGTACTTTTCTGTATATTATATTCTTTTGCTGCACTTGAAATAGACTTTTTTTCATTTTAATATCACCAAGCGCCCGATTTATATCATTCTGTGTATAAGTTTTTGTCGGAAAAGGCTTTTCCCATTTTGAAATTTTCAGCCTCTGTAATAAAGATAAAAATGTAGTAATTTGATTTCATAAAACAATAATAAAATAAAACACTTTTTAGGGTTACATTAACATTTTAATAAATATACATTTATAAAATTAATTTTATTATTATTTAATTAATATTAATTATACAAATTATTATAATTATTAATATTACTAATTGTTTTATATAATATTTAAGAGGATTTAGACTTTAAATTAAATAAATACTTACATTTTTTATTCTGACATAGGTTATTATTTTCTTCAAAACAGTTGTCAAATTCACAGTCTAGCAACTGGGCCATGAAAATTGATAAACAAGAATTAGTCGCTGAAATAATTCAAGCACTAGTACACATGTTGTTTTAAAGTACCAGTCGATAAACTTTGAATTTTACTTAAAAATACAAAGTAAAATCCAATTATCTTCTTTAATATGTATTAAATATATAATTAACATGATATTAAATCATAGCGAACTCGAATTTCAGTAGTATAGTGGATATTTAATTACTCTAAAGTTAACCATTTCCTTACGTAAAAAATAAGCAGCGCTCACTTCAAGAGTGGTTTCATAAACGCATGTATGAAAATAATTTTTTGTTGCAAAATGAAAATTTAATATTATAAATATTTATATTTATTACAAACCTTAAATGTTCACTTTACTGAAGAAAATAATTTTGATTAAAATAATCCAACAGACTTCTAATTTTTAATAAATTTATAACCTGACGTGTAGTCATTGGTACGTGTGCAGTGACTGGGTCTTTTACCTTATGTCTGAATATGTTTATTGGTTTTTTTTTAAAAAATTCGCGAAAAATAAAATATTTGGTCCACGGTTTATGGAACTCATTAATTTTTATAACAACGTTACAGAGTGCTAGTTGGCAGATCTTTAACAATTTTTTATATTTTTTATTACACTAGAACTCCTATCGAGCGGACTCATATCGAGCGGAAACAGTAGGCAATTGTCGGGACGCGGGGAGAAGAAAGAAGTTGTGCTCCATTCATTTAACACGTCAAGGTGATCTTACATATCGAGCGGACACACACCCGAGCTGTCCGCTAGATAGGAGTTCTAGTCTACTTTTTATTAATTGATATTTTTATAATTATTACCAGCGACAAAAGTTTCCTTTCATTATAAATAGCAAATAAATGTCAAAATTTGGTTAAGAAAAAAATAAGTCAACAAATATTGATATAAACAGTAACTTTATAATCTATAATTTAAAAAATTAATTAATTAATGAATACAATACTTTATTAAAAAAATATATATATTTAATTTTTTTGCGTAGGATGTGAAAACCTGCCTTCAGGTACCCTGTAGCTCGTACTACAGGGTTATGCGGGGGTGGCGATGTTCTGCCGACCCGCTAAAAACACACCCTTATTTGGGGCCTCAAGACCACTCCCGGCTAGCCCGTGTGTTGGCGTATCGCCTTCGTGAAGTGGCATTATACCCCATCGCTGCCACCAAGACGACTTTCTCCGGTCCACGGGACCTACTATTATTGACGGTCATGAAGGTCCTTAACGCACATAAGTTGTGTCAAGGGACTCGATGGACCGTCAATCCGCTCAAAAAACACTTCAAGAGGAAGAGAACTTATGCAATCTGCATTTTTCTGCGACCTATGTGGCCCTTGGGCGACTTCGCTTAAGGGCCTCCTCTCTCTTCGCCTGCTTCAGGACTCTCTTAAAACAGGCGCACTTCCCTGAGCCTGTAATATAGGACGTTTCCGCCCCATTTTCAGGCTCGGCCGAACAGAGGAAGCAGAAAGCTTCCTTCCCACATTCTGCAAGAGAGTGTCCAGCACCCCACACTTGAAGCAAGGGGAGGATCTATCAACCCCCTTGCAGTCAGCCTTCTTATGGATATAGCCAAGGCACCTATGGCAACTTGTGACGATAAGTCTCCTTCTAATTAGGCAGCTGAAGAAACCCAACTTGATCCTTTCTACCTTTTCTAAGCGTTCTGCTTCCTCTCTGTCTGCCACCAAAATGGCAATTTTGTCATTTCTCCTGTTCGGTCCAAGGACCGTGACTTGCCTCCTCTCTCGAGGAGTGTTATGAACTCCCTCGAAAACAGAGACCACTTCCTTCATTTTGATTAGGCCGTCAAGGTCGCGGATTTCCAGGGTCACCCTCTGGTCCTCTGGTCGCCTGACGGTACCGATTCTATTCACTACCTTGGAGACCTTGGCAGTGAACTTTTGTTTGTCCGAACCTCCTCCTAGTTTTAAGAGGAGGTTCCTTGGGGGACCTAGCGCTCACTACTGTCGTCTGGCATGAGCCAGGGTCCACTTCTTTTTTGAGTCTGCCAAGGACAGACGCAAAAGTCTGCCCCTGACAAACCCGAACAAGGACTGACGACTCTTTGGGCCTATACGGCTCCACAGCAATTTTAGGAATAGGATCCTTCGGTCCCTCACTTCCATTTTTGTTCTTTGAGGCCTTCACCTTCGCTGCCTCACCCCGCTTCCTTCTTTTTGTTGTTGGTTTTGGAGAAGAGCGGTTCTCAACTTTTCTTTTATTTCTTACGCATTCCAGGACCAGGTTTCTCATAGACCTAGCCTGGAAGCGTTCTCTTAACTTTCCTCTCTCTACTGCGGAGTCTTGCTTGCCGACAATGTTTTCATTTAGCCTTTTATCGGCCAGTTTTGCCTCTTTGTGCTTCTTTCTCATAGCTGGGATCCACTGGCTGAATTTCATCAAGCCAGTTTGGATCAGCTCAGCCATATTTCGCTGAACCTTTAGCTTCTCCATCATCTTTGAGAGTTCAGCCTCCATCTCCTGGAGGATGCTCTCTTCTTCCTCGCGAAGTTTTAACCACTTGCTGCGCAAACCTTCGCAAAATGCGAAGTCCTCTGCCGTAGCGTGACTGAAAACACTACCACAGCTGCTGACACTCGCGGCACTATTTCTTCTCGACCTTGACAGATCCTCCACCCTTAAAGTTGATGTGCCTGCGCCAGCAGGCACATCAACTTCTGTCAGATTTACTCGATGCCTTCGAGTTATCACCAACCTTATCTGGGCGCCTTTCTTCGTCGTTCAATTTAAATGTGAAACCTTCCATGTAATTCCCACGAGCCTGGGAGAAGAAACGGTCCACCCACACAGAGCTCTGATATGTGGGTAAGGCATTAGAAGGTACACTAGAAGGGCGCCTGGTATCCGACTTTAATCCAACCTTTAAAATATTTATAATAGTTTGTAAGTTTCTAAAATAATTTTTTTTCTTTTTAAATGCACAGTTATAAGCCTAACAAAAATTAATTGTTTAAATAAAAAAAATTTCTTTTTAATTTAAATTTTAAACATTAGCATGTAAGTTGTTTTCCTTCTTTTTAAGCCCTCCTTTAACTTGTTTTTCAGGACCAAAATTTCCAATAGTTACAATTTCTTAAATGCAACGAAAGGAAATTTTCCTTTGACCGACACCCAATAAATTATTTTTTACTGGGTATTATAAAATTGATTTCAAAAAATTTTAAAACATCCAGTTGTACAGGGATGAAAGGTAGTTTGTTATAAATTTGGGGGATACATGAGGGTTGGTATGAACGTAGAGCTAATTACTGCTAATAATATACCGCCACACTGTATCTTCGAACTGTAGTACTAAGTAGCTACAGCGATTATAAATATCTGATCGATGAGGGTCTCTTGGTGCCTGCATTTTGAGGTTGAATTGAACAGTTATAATTTAAAAAAATGTGACGCGTTCTGAAGAAAGGGACCTAAGAAGCAAAAAATCGTTTTTCGGTTTATGGATGTTTTAATTTTATTAACGGTTCCTCTTTCATTATCTAAAGTCAGAAAAGGGTTTTATTAAATATTTTTTAAGTTATAACAATTTAAAACTCTTGATTTGTACAGATAACCATGGGCGCTCGACTTTTGTTTTCGCTCTCCTGTAAAATAACCAATTTGCTGTTTAGGTCCCTTTCTTCAGAACGCGTCACAAATATTTAATTTTATTACGTTTTAAATTAAAAACATTGAGTTAATGAATTTCTTATGTGACACACAAAATAAGCGACTTACTGTTTTTATTTGTCACCTCACTCCTTTATTTTTCAAAACGGACCAAATAGTTACAATGTACATATTTTTTATAATTTTAGAGAATGATGAAAAAGAAAAAGAAGAAAATTGTAAAATACAAAATACAAATAAAGGTTAGTAATTCATCAAATATACATTTATATCTTTTATAAATTTTTAAATTACATTACCGTCGGAAATTGTCTGTCACATCGATAAAAGTGGTTTCAAAAACAGCTTAATTCAAAACAGGATATCTTGGTCAAAAAGTTAGATAGGGCCTTCGGATTAAAATATTTGGAAATCTTATAAAATTCTGTGGCAGATGGTCTACTAATATATTATTTTTGAGTTATCAAAGACATTATTATTTGATGAGTTTGGATAAAAATTACCAAATTTTTCGAATATCGTTCGATATGTTTAGCCTGATCTACAAAAAGTGTACAAAAAATTTGAAGTTCCTCTCCTTTTCTTTGCTGAATTGTAAGCTTCAATTTGAGCTAAGAAAACTGGAAGAATATTAAGTGGTTCTCAAAATATGACGCAAAACGTTCGAGAAGATTTTTCGGAAAAACCGTTATTTTCAAATAGAAACCACGTTTTTCGCTGACTTTAAAGGCAAATGTGTTCCAACGTTTTGAGTCATATTTAAAGAACCACTTATTATTTTTCAAGTTTTCTTAGCTCAAATTGAAGCTTACAATTCAGCAAAGAAAATAAGGGAACTTAAAATTTTTTGTACACTTTTTGTAGATCAGGCAACGAGCTAAACTTATCGAACGATATTCTAAACATTGGTAATTTTTATCCGAACTCATCAAATAATATAATCACTTTGAGAAGACAAAAATAATATATCAGTAAACCATCTGACGCAGGATTTTATAAGATTTTCAAATATTTTAATCCGAAGTCCCTATCTAACTTTTTGATGGAGATATCATGATTTGAATTGAGCTATGGTTTTGAAACCACTCTTATCCATCGGATCGACAACTTCCTACGGTAGTGTATCTTTATAATTTTTTGGTTTTTATAATTGATAAACTAATTTATTAATTGAATTAAATAAAATACGTTTATCTAAAAATTAATTTTTTTCGAAAAAGACAAATTAAATAAGTTTTCAGTACGTTGTTCTATAAAGATATGCAAAATTATTTAAGAATTTGTAATTAATTGCCTTTTATATTAATTTTTTACAATTTTCTTTTTCACAGTCAAACCTACAAAGAGAGTTCAGTCTTTTGAAGAATTGCAAGCAAGGCTGAAGGAACTTCAAGGAAAAGGTAAATTGAATTACAAAGAACGAAATTTAAAAAAAGGTTTGCAAAATAGAATTAAGAAGAAATCAAAAAAGGAAGCACGGCGAGTGCAAAAGAAACTCGCAAGAACTGAACAATTGGCCACATCAAAAGTTAAAGAAGAAAATGGTGAAGCTTCCAAAATTCCTAAACAAAAACCAATCTTTAACTCAGAAGGTCATATGGTATTCAGTAAATTCGACTTTTCTCAAGTTGGTATAAAGAGAAAATTAAAATCTGAAAAGAACCCTAAAAAAATATTACAACAAATTGAACAGAAGAAACATAAAGTTCAAGAACTAATTAAATTTGGAGAATTAGAGAAAGCCGATGAAATTAAAGAGAAAGAAGCTTGGAATTCTGTACTTGCCAAAGCTAGAGGAGAAAAGGTACAATTACAATTTATCGTTTGATCTTAATTATTTTTGTAAATTACATTTTTTCAATGAAAGTCAAATCAAATTATAGTCTGCTAATATGATGAAATAATTACCTACTAATTTTGTTTCAGTGTTTGTCAATAATTGTAATAGCTATTCAATTTTTTAATGCACATTTTCATGTTTTTGATAAAAATTTAATTTTGTATACGATCAATTCTGTGAATGTCAAATGTTAACACTTTGAGCTACCCTACTTCAAATAATTTTTGTGAAATTGGTGGTTCAGACTGCCGTTTGAACAAAAACTTTTATGAACTTTTCTGGACTTTTTTATCCCCTCAAGTGTGACGTAATTTATGATACATCTTTTCCAAAAGACTTAATGTTAAAAAAGACAATGGGAGAAGTTACAGCAAACAAAATTTAATTTCATATAAAATGAGAAGTCGACACTCTGCAAATGAGTGGAAAATCTTACAAATTTTATTAAAACCCATTCTATTGTTCTTAAGATGTGCTAGGTTGCTGAATCATAATGAATGAATGGAAAAATCATATTCCTAGTCTCAAAACGAATTGATTGACCTATATAAAGTATATAAATCATCAAAAATTCATGATTTTGCTTCCTTATAGAGGAAGCTTTGTGATAGTTAAGGTTTTCGATTTTCCAAAAGTAGCCTAAATCGACTCATTTTCATTTAAAAAGCGTAAATTTTCATTCCTTAACAAATGTCCAGATGTATGTGTGTGTGTGTGTATAGCGTTTCTTGTGTACAGGATATCTTGAGAACGCTTAAACGAATTCCAATAAAATTTGGATAAATTTAGACACAGGGATTTTTTTTTTGTCTAAAATGACAATAACTTCTGGAAGCGTGGGCTTTTTCATTTTGACTTGAATTAATAAAAAATCGTAGAGAGTAAATCAAAACTGATCCTTTTCAGTTTCTATTGAAAAAAAGTGTTAAAAATTAACTTTTTTGAATAGAATAAACATTTTTAACATATTTAATTTGTTAATACATGTATTTAGGGAAAATATTTCAGATTAATTGTTTTGATGTGTAATAGAAACTATTTACACCACCTAACATAAAGTAAGTAACTCAAAATAAAGTATACCTAAATCGTGTTGCATACATATATTCGACTCTGCGCAATACATCAGTAGCCAGGTTTGCCAACATTATATTAGGTTTGCTTTAACAGGTTCGATTTTTTTACCTTTAATTTAGAGGTTAGGAATATAAATATGGGTCAGAATTCCTGAAAAGGGACACGCAAAACCCAATAATTTTTTTTATGTCGTAAGATGGTTTTTATTATAATTTATTATAACTAATTCTCATTTCTCACAGATACAATTACACAGGCCGACAAAATTTCATTAACTGCATGTTGCCTGAAATGTCACAGCCGATTCTTATAGGATTTCGTCCGTAGAATACGAATTTAGCCTTGAAAATATTGGATTGGCTCTAGTTTTCGAGCAATTTAGGTTTTAATATGCAAAAAAACGCCTTTTCGGCATTACTTGAATGTCTGTAAAACAATAAACCACAACAGTAAATCTTCCTGCATAGAACCAAATGCAAGCTTAAACATTGCTCTTTGAGACCCAAAAACAAAAAAATTTAAGTATTGCATACTTTAACAGCATGTGATGGTGAATGACGTCACTGGTATAGGAAAAATTTGTTCGCAAACTTCCTCTTAATCAAAAACATACAACATATTTTCATACAGAACAATTTTTTTTTAATCGAATGTATTCAATAGTTTTTGAGGTCGCTGATTACGAATTCAACATCAGATTTAAAAAATTCAAAATGGCGGATCCAGTATGGCGGACAAAGAATTAAAAATCTGCCGGGTTTAATTGAAACATGTTACTGGGGGGTTTTCGGGGTTGATGAATACGAATCTGACATTAGATTTTTTAAATTCAAAATGGCGGATCCAATATGTCGGACAAAAATTTAAAATCTGCCGGATTTAATTGAAACATGTTAATTGGGGGTTTTTGTGATCGTTGAATGCGAATTTGACAATAAATTTTTAAAATTAAAAATAGCGGATCTAATATGTCGGACAAAAAAATTAAAAATCTGTCAGATCCAGTAGGAACATGTTACTTGTTGGTTTTTGGGGTCGCTGAATACGAATCTGACAGATTTATAAAATTCAAAATGGAGGATCCAATATGTCGGACTGAAAATAAAAAATCTGCCATATTTACTTAAAACACATTACTCCTGAGTTTTCGAGGTCGCTAAATGCGAATCTGACATTAGTTTTTTAAAATTCAAAATGGCGGATCCAATATGGCTGACAAAGGATTAAAAATCTGCCGGATTTAATTGAAACATGTTACTTGGGGTACTTTACTGGACGGGTAAAATCATTTTATCTAACCTTAAAATGTCGGGTAACGACAATTTTGACTTACCTTTGTTGGTTGGGTCTGGAAATTTTTATCTCTCCTTCACTGGACGGGTGAATGTAATTTTATCTTACCTTAAATGGTCGGGCAACGATAACTTTATCTTAACTTTCTTGGTTGGGTAAAGACATTTTTATTTCTCCTTTACTGGACGGGTGAACGACGAATTGTATCTGCCATTTTGAATTTTGAAAACCTGATCACACATTCGTAATCTCGTCGATTGGGTGCAGCAAGGTGCCATTCCAGCTAAGACTTGAAAAACGTGCCATCTCAGATGTCAAATGTTTTGGTTATTTTTAGGTAATCTAAAAAATATAAAAAATCGAATAATGGTAGTATTTTATCATGTATAAATTCAATTTGAACCTTTAATTTTAATTTTTAATAGTAAGTTGTAATAATTTTTGCTTGTTTGTCATATTTTTGTCAACCTTAAAATAACCAAAACATCTGACATCTGAGATGGCTCGTTTTTCAAGTCTTAGCTGAAATGGCCCCTTGCTGCTTCCAATCGACGAATCTGTATTCGCAAAACCTCCAAATACAAAGTTTCATTAAGATGTGAATTTTTTTAAAAAAATTTTCCGCCATATTAGGTGCGCCATTTGGGTTTTGAAAATCTTAGAACAGATTTACAATCAGCGGTCTCAAAAACCCCTATATACCATGTTTCATAAAAATGTAAATTTAAAAATAATTTGTCGCCCATTTTGGATCCGCCATTTTGAATTTAAAAATTTTGATAACCGATTTGTAAGCAGCGACCCTAGAAATCCCCAGATACAAATTTTTACGTAAATTGGTTTACATGATCAAAAGTTATGTTGTTTTAATCACTTTTCTGGGACTAGGTACATCACATTGGATATTAAAGGTTATGTATAATACTTAGGTTTTTGTTTTTGGGTCTAAAAGGGTAATGTTTGAGCCAACATTTTGTCCAATGCTGAGAGATTTATTGTTTTGCTTTATTGTTTTACGTACACTCAAAAAATACCAAAAATGCGTGTTTTTACACATTTAAACCAAAATTGCTTGAAAACTAGAGCCAATCCAAAACTTTCAAGGTCAAATTTGGATTCTACGGACAAAAACCTATAGGAATTAGCTTCCATTGATTGGGCAACAAAATTTTGTCGGCCTGTGTTATAGATTAACATTAAGTATTTAAACGATTAGACAATTAAACTGAATCACAAATTAACACTAGATCATTGTCCATTTTTATCATCACGAATATAGTTTTAGCTTTAGAAAGTAAACTGAACGGTTAAGCTTGAAAAAAAATTTTACTCCCGATAACTGCTGGTCTTCTTTCGTCTTTTTTACAAACTCCCTTGTTCAGGCAAGGGATCTCACGCACGTTTTTACAGTAGGGATTAGTAATCACTCTCCTAATTTCTTCCCTGAGACAGATTTTTGGCCATCTATGACTGTCCATCCTTTACAGTTCTAAGAGATACTTTCCGGCTCTCATTTTTGTTTCTATTTCCATGCTGTCTCTTCCTGACTTCAATCTCCATATGTAGTTTAGTGTCGTTCTAGCTAGCCCGATTGCTATTTTGACAAATTTTCCCTGCATTCTTTCCACATCTTCACTTCTGGCCCAACCCCAAATTTCCACACTATATAAACTTCCCGCTTTCACTAGAGTATCCAGTAAATATAATATTTTCTTTAAATTTTGCAAACCCGATCTTTTCATCATCCCCCAAGCTGCATTTGTAGATTTTTGGACTTTTCCGCCTACTTTCCTTAAATGCTTTTTATAAGTTCCTCCCGTCGAGAACCAAAAACCCAAATATTTGTAGCTATCCACAATTTCTAAAATTTCGTTGTCAACTTTGAATACTTCATCCTTCACCCTCCCCCCCTTCCTAAATATCATTATCTTTGATTTATTTACGTTGATCTTCAGTTTATTTCTCTTTATGTATCCGATACTAGAGCCAAATCGTCCGCAAAATTTTAATCCAAAAATTTTTAGTTTTCGATAACAGTTCCTCCCTTGTTTCTTTTTTGCCATTCTAGATCCATATATTCGATAAACACATTAAACAACTGTGTGCATGTGTTTGTTTTATAGAAATTTTGAGCGCATGTATTTGTTCAATGAAACACTTTTGCATTTGCATTTTGAGGTACTGTAAGTGTAATGGTAAAGCGTTAGTTGTTACAGCTAAAGTGTCATGGTTATTTATTGCAAAAAATATTGTACGACATACATGCCTAAACGTAATTATATTCGTGTGACTTGCATCACTCGCTTGCTCGTGCTGACAATGTGAGCTCATATTATCACCTACTTTAAACACTTACATGCTAAATAACTATGAGGCCGTTTACACCACCTAACATAAAGTAATAAATAACTTAAAATAAGGCATACTTAAATCGTGTTACATACATATGTTCGAGTCCAGAGCTGGGTAAAATAATATTAAAAATCTATTTAAAATATAAAATGTAAAATTGATTTGAAAAAAAAAACCATTTAAAATGCAAAATTAAAAATGGTTTCCTATTTTCTATTTAAAATGGGAAATGTATATTTCAAATAGGTTTACGTAAATTGGTTTTTCAATATTTAATTAAGTCAAAAAAAAAACATTCTTTTTTGTCAACTCAGGCACGTGTAAGGCTTTAGTTTAGGGTGGAGCAAAAAAAAAATGTTGCATTACGGAATTCTAATAGCGGGGGCACGGAACGAAGAGAATAGTAGATCCTATGCGGGAGAGAGTAGAATCTACTCAACAAGATTGTTAGTTTTGGACTAACAAAACGGGAAGTAAAATTTACACAACGGGCGTTTTGTCAGAATGACAAGTTAATATAATGTCACTGGGACTACACGTGAAGTTTAATATATTTATAGTCAGAAAAGTTCTATGCAATCTTTGTAGAACGATTCTATATAGAATCTCTATGGATTCATTCTATAAGGAACCTATGCAAGTAAAAGTTCTACATAAATTCTGCAAAATATTTAATTGACTGCATGTAATAAAAAATCTAACTCATGAAAAAACATTTGAAGTTTGTAAAAAACAAACGATACGAGTTTATGTTACAAACTTCACATATATTTTCACGTGTCAAATTTTTATTCTACAGAAAGTTAGTTGAATCATTCTTCAAAGATTTTATAGGTCTTTTCCGACTGGAAAATAGACTTTTATAACATAATGGATTTAAAACTTTCTACAATCCAATTCCAATCGTTTAACTAAGCTGCAAATTAACCATTCGCATCGAATTTCTGTAAATGGTCAGCCATTTGGATAATTCAATGGATATGGGAAATAAACCGTATATGTGGCAACTTTTACTCAACAGATAGTCCAATATGCCTCTATGTTTAGTAAAAACTAAGAAATTATACTACTACTATATATTGTGAGCGCCACCTAATATTTATTTGTTATCACAATATTTTGGCTCACTAAATGCATTGAATACAATGTACGATAATTCTTCGTTCCGTGGAATTATTGCCTTTGGACGTCAGTAGAATACCCCTATTTTTTTTTTTTAATCTATTAATATTTTCTGTTTCCCTTTTTGGATGAAAATTTTCAAAAATCTTACATAGAGCTAAGAAAAAATTTTGCATTACGGAATTCTAATAGCGAGAAATTGTTACCTTTAGACGTCAATAGAATATCCTTAAAAAAAAATTTAAATCGGTTAATATCTTCTATCTCTTCTTTTTGATAATTCTACGTTTTAGAATTTGCAAAATTTTCAAAATTTCTATCAAAAAGGGGAGATATAATATGTTAACCGATTTGAACAAAATGTTAAGGGTATTCTATTGACGTCCAAAGGTAACAATCCCCCGCTATTAGAATTCCGTGATGCAAAAAATGTTTTTTTGCTCCACCCTACTTTAGGTGATTACTAAAATTAGTTGTAACAAAATACTGCCTTTTATAATTTATTTGCATCGAGTGAATTCGCCACACAGAGAAAAATCTGTTGCATTTTTCCAATAATTCTATTGATGCTATATTTCTAACAGAACGTATAGTTATTGCTCAGGCTTGGCCTGAAAACTAAGCGGACCGGCGCGGCTTAATATTTAGAAGGATTCGTATAATTTTGGTACAGTTAGTGTTTACGCTATATTCATAGCATCTGCCTATGCAATAATCGCAACAGATTTTTCTCAGTGCAGTAATATTTCCTTCTTAATCTCTACTTTTAACACAGAAAAACTTTCCATAAAGAATTAATACAATCTTATTAGATTCTACAATTTGTCGCTTGGGTGAAGAACTACGCCAATTCAGAGTAGTGCTGAAAACTCTGCTATTACAGTAAACATTTGAAGAACATGCCATTTCAGAAACCGCATTTTTTCTCTCTTTTTAAGTTGAAATTATTGGGACAAGAAGTTCGTTAAGGGGTCAGTATGGATTTATTTTTATAAAAAATTTATTTTTCATAAACATAAATTTCGTATACTATATACCTATAGAAATAAGATAAAAACTAATATATAGGTAGTAGAGTTCAAAAACATGCTAAAAAACGCGATACTGCAGAAGCATAAGACGCATAGCACAGCAGTAAAAAATTGTTTAAACAAATGTCATTATAGCATTATTGGTCAAATTCATTATTTGATAATACATAGCAATGTTAGAGAAAAGTATTTATGTATTTAAGTCCTTTTTACCTTAAAAATTAAAAGTACAATAGAATATTTATATTGCGTGAGCAGCGCGAGCAGCCCTTGGTTGCGCGAATGTTTAACGCCTTTTTCTCAAAATAACGTTTTTCGACCTGGCCGACACGATTTAAAAAAAACTATTTAACCGATTAAGCTCAAATTTTCAGGGGTTCTTCTGTGCATGTGCCGCTTTGGCATGAACTAGAATAATAAAAATCCATTGATATTTAACCCTTTTTTTAAACAAATTAAGTTGTAAAAAAAGGGTTAAAAAATTTTAACTTCCGCCATTTTGTTTTCTTTCATCGGAATTAAAAGATCCTAGTTCATGCGATAACTACAGATCCAAATTTTAAGAAAATACTTGATTTTTTGATTTTAGATAATCCAAACTCCAGATATCGTGTCGGCCAGTAAAATTTAAGGTTAACTTCAAGCAGCTCTTACGCAGAAATAAACAATCAAAAATAAAAATGAAAAATATTTTTTGTCACTTTTAAATGTCAATTTTCATGTATAAAAAGACTAGGTTATAAAAATTTATTCTAATATAAAAAATAAATCCTTGAAAATTTGTACAATAAACCCATACTGACCCCTTAATGACATTTATTTTTCTTTTAAGTTAACCTTGAATATTCAATAATTAACTCCAAAGCATAAGTTTTGACTTTTTAAATGATATTGTTATATTTATTTCAAGCTAAAATAAGGGAAAAATGATGATATCCGAATTGACATGTTCTTCAACTGTTATCTGGAATGGCGCAGTTTTCAGCACTACTCTGAATTGGCGTAGTTCTCCATTCATGTGACGAATTGCTTAACTTCAATTTTTTATCAAATTAAGCTACAGAGTTGCAATTTTTTTTTAATTTGACATGATTTTATTTTTGGGGTGGTAAGATTGACTGTAAGACGTCATCATCGGTTACAAACTTTTAACAATTTATTATTATCAAGATGTTCTATACAACAGGCTTTTATTTTTACTATAGTGGCAGAAGCGAAACTTTTGAAATTCCTATTGCAGCTTCATCAATTTCAACAGTATGAATTTGTTTAAACAATTGGTACAATTGTTAATTTTAGTTTGTTGTTAGTAATAAGTAGAAAAGTTGCAAAACTGAGAATAAGCGGCAACTCTGTAGCTTAATTTGTTAAAAAGCTGAAGTTAAACAATAATAATTTGTTTAAACAATTGATGTACTTGTTATTCTTAGTTTGTTGTTAATAACAGGTTACATTTGTCTTGAAAAGTTGCATAATTGAGAAAAATTTGCAACTCTCTTTGCCTAATTTGTCAAATGAATGTAAATAAATAATAATAGTTTGTTTAAACAAATTAGCTATTACATAAAACAGTTACAAGAAGTCTAAATTTATGCTATTTTATGAAAATAGTGCAACAAATTGTCAAAAAAAAAAACAGTCAAAAGTATTTGTTAACGCTTGTTTTTGTCTTTTTGCATTTTCGAAGGTTTCTAGGAGACCCATAAAAATAGTTAATATTAAAAAATGGTTAAATAAATAATTTGTTTATTTATAATGATTGTTTATAATTATTAAATCATAAGTTTATTGAATTATTTTTTTTCTATGACTGTTATGACAATACTTTTTTAGGATACTAAGTTGAATTTTATTATTTTTTTTAAAGATAAAAATTATTATAGCTCAAATCAACAATTTTGTTTATAAATTAAACAAACATAAATGAAAAATCGAAAATGACAGTTTTATAGATAATGTTCTACTCAGAAATTAAAAAAAAAAAAATCAAAGTTGCCCCAGGCAGAAATTTCCGTGGCGTTTCGGAGTTGACGATAGGCTAAAAACTGACTTAGTATTGTCAGTACTAAGATTCCGTGTTGTCCCAGTACTGACAAAACCATTGGTGTTAAGCTGATTCAGTACTTTCTTTAGTACCGACTTTACAAGTTGGCCCAGTGCTGACAAAGAGCATCGGAATTATACTGATTCAGTACAAACATTTTAGTACCAACTTTCGTAGTCAGTCCACTACAACTCAGTAGTAACTTCACTTGGACAAAAACAGCTGTGGCGCGCGCATATGTTAGCAGACAGGTTATGACTTGGACATAATTATGTGTATTGAATGCAACGTCGCGTCGTGTCAAAAATGTAATATGTGAAAACCACGTTAAAATAGATTTTCGTTCAGTGTATACTTAGTGTGAGTTGAGTGTATAAGAATTACAGTGAGTGTGCTCTATCCATGTATATTGAAACGCTTTAGTATTCCAAAAACACTTTAGTATATTTCAATTGTTTGTCAGAAGTTTGTTTCAAGTGCGCGAAAAGTCTGTGAAATAATAGTTATGAAAGATTCTCAAACACTGATCTTATAATGTTAATAAGTTCAAAAGTAAAATTATTGTATAAATATACAATAATTGATTTTAACGGGATTGAGGTTAGGTGCAATATATTATGGAAAGTGTCTTGAAATCTGACTGCATCGCAAACGCCCTGCCAAAAATATAAAGTGAAAATCCTGTTTAAATAGTGTTTCGTTTAGTGTTTACTTGGTGTGACTTGAGTGAATAAAAAACAAATATAGTGTGTTCCATTCATGTATTATAATCATTAAGGCTATCAAAATGGGTTCAGTAATGTCAATTAGTACATTTCCGTACTGAGACGGTGGACGGTGCAGTACTGTGCAGTACTGACCTACTACTGACATCCGTACTGCGCCTGTACTGACGTCAGTACTAAGACCAAGTCAAGAGCGTTACCAGCCCAACCTGGGCCAGTGAAGGCCCAGAAAAGAATGTCAGTACTGCAGTTCTATTGTCCGTACTGACCCAGTGTTTTGCCCTTGGTATATTTCTACCTGGATGGTTAAGAATTGCGGGCTGTGGAGAATTTTGAATAGTAAATTCTCATTTTAAATCACTGTGCGCCTCCCGAGTTGAGACCGCAACTCACACGTCGTGACTCCAAAGATGGAGCGATCCCTATGGCGTCAAAAGACAGCCAAAGTATCGCCCCATTTCAGAGCCACTAGTTCTAAGCGATGTGGGCTTGCAACCACTTCTACCATGAGTCCAACCCAATTGACCGGGCGAAGACGAGTTCTCTGGGCCAACCTGGTCTCCCGTGGTACCTTTATACTCAGGTGTGAGTACCGGTTGGAGATCCTGCCATCTCCGGCACCGGCAGCCGTCCGAAAAAAAGTCATTGTTTTGCAAAAATTATCATTATTCATACTCCACTAATCCCATTCATTCATTTATAACTCACTCTTTTCAAACATCTATTGGGCTTTACACTCCACGTCTACCAATCATCTTTTATACAATCTAATTTTAACTAACTCTTATCTTCGTTTTCTGTACATCTCCTAATAGAAGCTTTCTAGCCCATACATGCGCAGTAGTATTTCATTATACAAATAAATGCGCACTAGTGTTTTATTGAAACAATACATGCGCAGTAATATTCCATTGATAAAATAACTGTAAATTACTATCCTATTGAGTAAATACATGTACCTTCCGGATCTAACAATTTTTGTAGGATGACACAGATTTAATACTAGTCTGCAAGTATCTGTGCGCTAGAAAACAAATTTGCATTCATTTTATCGTTGGGACACTAGTGCACATGCATTTGTGCACTAAAAAAGTAGTGAGCATGTGTTTATGAACTAAAACACTAGCCCTTTGCGGCTTAGTGACACTCAAGAGTGTCCCCTTTTCCGTTGCACTTTTTTGCATTTTTCAAACATTACTTCATTTTATTTAATGACAGAAAGTAAATATATGTATAGTAAAGTAATATATGAAGAACTTAAAGTTTCAAGTGTTTTTTGTAATCAATAAAATTATTGGATAATAGTTATTTGACTACTGAAAACACTGTTTTTAGAGTTTTAGAGATTAAAATGAAGAGAATTCTACTTTTTATCACAGTTTAACCCCACCAGCAATGCCATTCAAGTACGCTTGCTGTTCTAACCCGTGACGCGACAGCTGATGTTTATGTTGGCAAGCGTGCTTGAATGGCGTTGCTGGTGGGGATAATCTCTAGAACTCTAAAAACAGACTTTTTAGTAGAGTTCTTGACGCAAGGTATTATATAAAATTATTTTTTGAAACATTTGTGACGCGTCGCGAAGAAAAGCACCTAAGAAGCAAAAAATCGATTTTCGTATTTTGATAATATTAGGTTAATTAAATGTCCCTTTTTCATTATCTAAAGTCTGAAAACATTTTCATTGAATATTTTCCACGTATTTAAGACTTAAGCATCAGTGATTTGTACAGAATCCAATGGCGCGCGCGCCGCTTCTTTTCACTCCTGTAAAATTGCCATTTGGCTTCTTAGGTGCTTTTCTTCGCGACGCGTCACATTTATATTAAGATTAATAAATAGTTCGTAATTACTATACACTGTCTACGGTAAAGCAATAAAAAGAAGATCAAATACCCATCGTGAATACTTTTAAGTAAAATTGAAATCTTAAGAATTTAAAAGTTTGTTAAGAACAAAAAGTTTACCTTTATTAGAAACTTTTGAAAATACTTACTCTTAAAATAATATTTATTTTTCAGAAGATAAGTGCGAATAAATGCACAAACTATTTTTTTCGTGTACTAATAAAAAATTCATTAAAAAAAGTAGAAAATTTTTAAAAAATAAATCGAAATGGTTATTTATTGTGAAGGATTTAAACATAGGTAAAAATAAAAAAGGCATTTGTATTTAATATAAAACTTATTAACACTTTATTTTATAAAATTTTTGAGTGATTATGCATTTACATCTTCAAATAAATGAAATAGACTCTGTTTCGTCTTCAAAGTAATAATACAACAGTCTTAAAATATAACGTTATATCACACTGACTACACTTAAAACCTTATTTTATATACATAAAATAATTTATGCAATTTTATTTATTTATATATTTAAATAAATAAAATAGATTTTGTTTCGTCTAACAACCAATAATACATAGTCTTTTGACTTATACTGTCTCGGCTAATGACGCGATAGTCACTTAATTTTTTAAAGTTAATCATGTTGACTCTTCCTTAAGTTGTAAATTTAAGTATACCGTCCTTGGTACGTCAAAAAAGTCCGAAACTGCTGCAGGCGATTAGAATCCGAAAGCAACTCAATCCTAGGTTTAAGGAAAGTAATAAAAGGACACACAATTCACATAAACCTTAATATATTTTAACATGAAAAGATAAAAATTACAAACTATTTGTTACAAAACTGTTCAATTAAAAATTGTGAAGAAGCTAGGAATTTTGCGACTTCCTAGTTCAAATGCCGACAGATAACTCCCCTGGCTTCACCCTGTAAGGGTGGGGCAAAATTCCTCAAAGATAAAAAATGGTTGCCTTAAAGGATGAAGCACTTAGTTTTTATGATTTCCAGCTGTCGAAGACTAACAAATTCGTGAGAAACTTGAATTTTGCTCAGAAAGGCTTTGGAGAAAATGTTTTCCATATGGCACAAAAAAAACTGCTAGGAATTTACAACCGTTCCTTCGAGAACCGGAAATCTTAGTTTTCAATAATATCTGTAAAAATACGTTTAGACATTTCAATCTATATTTATCAAATCAAAAAATTATTAGTTTTCTGTTATTATTAGGTTCATGAATACACATTAAAAGTATAAAAGCAAAATAAATTTAAATCATACTGAACATATACATACTATAAATTTTCTCAAATTTAGAACTTAAGTTTTTTAGCATCACGTGTTATTGAAAAAAAAAATATAACGTTATATCACACTGACTTTATGTTACACCTAAAACCTTATTTTATATATTTTTGTCAATTTAGTCATTTACATTTTTGAGTAAATAAATGAAACTGTTCGTTTAACAAATGACTTAACGTTTTCAGCATTACGAATTAGTACAAAGTATAGAATAACGTTATATTACACTGCCTTTATTTTTCATTTAAAATCTTATTTTAAATATTTTAGACAGGTTATGCATTTATATTTTTAAATAAATAAAATAGATTTTTTATCGCACAGGCACAAACATGGCGCTTTTAGATGCCTGTAGGCAGGGTCTAAACGCATTCATTTGTTCGACCGGGTGAAAATGTCTTCCATTTTTTCCCTAGGGAAAAAATGAACAGCTGATCCATGCATTTTTTTTACCACAAGGCAAAAATGGCCGCCATTTTCATTCGGTCAAACAAGTGAATGCATTTAGACCCTAACCTACAAACATTTAAAAGCACCAAGTTTGTGCCTTTGGAATAAAAAGTATCGTAAGCAACACGGGTTTAAGGGGAGTTTCTCATTGCGGCGACGAAAAACAGCTAGAAATTTGACCCTTTTTTACAGGGGACAGTTAAGACTCAGAGATCTAGATTTTTTCTGCAAATATACTTGTATTTTTGAACATTTAAAAAATATTTTTTATTTTCATAAAACTTTAAAATGGCGGCTAATATAGCGAAATGATACATCTGGAGTGCACTTTGTACTCTGCAATTTTTATCCTATTACAATAAACCAAAAATTTTTATAAAGTAGACATCCTGAAGAATAGGTTATACCTAAAATGTCGTAAAAAATTAGAAAAATAATAAAATAACGGATACTTTAAAGCAAAGAAGCGTTTTTCACACCACTTTTTTATCTTTGACCCCTTATAAAAAATCTTTAATATTAACAAATATAACATATTATAGGTATAACCCCAGCAGAAAATAATCGTGTGTTAGTACCCAATAGGATAAGTTTATTGGTTGAAAAGTTTAGATGCTAGAATGCCCACCAGTTTGAGAAACCTGGTTTCGAGAAAAACGCGTTTGATTTTGTGAATGCACGGGCTGTTGATGTTTTCAAAATGCTATGGCATTGTTATTATTTGTTGGACTAAAATATCATTCTACCCTCATATTCTAGACATATATAGCTTTAAAATTATGCACTTATAAAAAATCTTGTTTACAGAAAAGCATGTTTAAAGCTTCGAAACCACGTAAATTCCACGGGACGTCGGTGCGTTTCAGACACTTTATAAACGTAAATATTTTTAGGACTCAAATACCCTTTTACGGACATATTCTAAACACATGTAGCTTTCAAAATATGGAAAAAATAAAAATCGAATTTTTACAAATCTCTGCCATTTTGAATCAGACATTTTGAATTTTGAAAAACGAACAGAAGATTCGTAATCAGGACTCCAGAAAACCCCCGAGTATCCAGTTTCAATCTAATCCGATCATTTTTTTTACAAATTTCCCGTCATTTTGCATCAGCCATTTTGGATTTTAAAAAACGAACATAAAATTTGTAATCGGAAATCCAGAAAACTCCCAAATATCCAGTTACAATCGAGTCTGATAAAATTTTTTAAATTCTCCCGACATATTGAATCCGCCATTTTGAATTTTGAAAAACGAGCACTATTTTACTTACCTCCACAAAACTCTTCCATTTGACAAAATTAAAATCACAAACAACTGCAGTATGGTAAAAAAAATTTAATATATTTCTTTGTTTGGACTGATGTTTTTCCAAAACATCACTACGAGCCTTTTATGCCGAAGAACAATTAATGTTAAACTCAAAGTAGCAAGAGGAAGCAGTCAATTTTTTGATATCCCGGTAAAAAGACTTTCATTAAAAAGTATTAAAATGTTTAATACATTTAAATCCCTGATTGTGCCAATCTTTTTAATTAAAAAAAAAAAACGAATTAAATCAGTTTCAGTTTAATGGGTTTTAATCATTTACTAAAAAAACCAAAAAACCGAATCTAGGTGAATTAAACTTGTGAACCCTCGCTCTTCAGTCCTGAGCTGCATCCAAACTGCTATTGATGCGCTTACAGACAGTAACAAATACGTTGCCTACAAGTGACGGCTCGTAGTGGGTCTTTACATTTATGTTTGGTAACAGACAATTAACTAATTAAGATTCTAAGAATATTGCCAAATTCAATAAATATTGACATTAATTAATAATTTCTTGATTGTGCTAAATATCATTAAAAACAAAAATTATAAAATTCACATTAAGTTTGATCAAGCTTGTTAACACAAATGCTATTGTCTGATTTCTGTATAGACGTTTCGTTTGTCAAAGACAAGATTAATTAGCAAATGTTGAATCATTAGAAATGAAAGTGTCGTACAAACTATTTTTTTCGAGACGTTGTGATGGTCCCTAAAGTTGAATATCTAGAATATTAGATGGGTCGAATTTCATATGGCAGAAAGATTCTTTTATTCAATATTTGTTTCTTCGAATTAGTATTTATAAAAACGCGTTGTTAGACGAAAAGTTTTAAAAATGAATTATCACTTATTATAATTTTTGTTAAAATTAATTTGCAAATACTAGAAATTGAAGTTTAGAATTTTTTTATTAATATGACTTTTTATTAAAATGAAGTTTGTTTAAAGAGAAATCTTTTGTTCACGAATTCGCTTTTAACAGAATTAACGTTTAATGTAAACGTCAGATAACCTGACTTTCGTGTGCCAGAATTTTTACATATCCTTATTTACGTATTTTGTAATTTTTATTCCAATAAATTATAATTTGTTAGATTCTAGACACCACAGACATTTAATTTGATAAAATATCCACTTAGCCGAATTTAAATATGACAGAATTACAATTTAACAGAAATACTAATAGGCGGGATTTTTATTTAACACAATATCTATTTAATAGACAGTTTAATTATTCGAATCTTTGTTCGGAATCATTTCTATATTTTAGAAATGTTATTTAATAGAATTTACAATTGTTAGAAATTGTGTACTGCAAACTTTATATTTAAGCAAATTTCCATTTATCTTGACTTTTATGTAGTAGAATCTCTATTTAGCAGAACTTTTATTTAACAGAATTAAAATATAAGGTATAATTCATGCAACCAAATTTGCATGTGACAGACTGTTTACGAACCCGAATTTTAATGTGATAGAATCTCTATGTATCCAAATATTTATTATTTACAATCTCTAAATGATAGAACTTTCAACTGTCTGGCAATTCATTTGGTCGAACTTTTGTTTGGCAGAACTTTAATACAACAGAACTTTTAAATAACCTACTTTTCTTGCAAGCGAATTTAAATGTGACAGACTCTATATTAAACAGAATTTTTATGCAGCTGAATCTCTACATAACAGAATATTCTTCATACAGACTGCCTACCCAACATATCTCTTAATTAACCACACTTCATATCGCCGAACTTTCGTTTGGCAGAATCGCTAAATGACAGAACTTCTAATTGGCCGAATCGTTAGCCAATCAGATTTAAGTTTAAGTACATAGTTGTATCTGATTAAGGGGTATGTTCTCCCACTCCTCCACAGAGTTCGAGCCGCTTCCCTTCCACTCTAGCAAGTACGAGCCGCTCCTTTTCTACTCTGACAGTATTATGTATACTTGTATATAGAGCTCCTAAATTTTACAAAATTGAAAAGGTCGGTAAAATTAAATTTTAGTACATGAGTATTTCTACGAAATACCGGGAGATTCTGTTAGATTTTAAGGCGTCTTTCTGTATATAATAATATAATACAATTCTTACGAAATACAGGGGGATTCTTCTAGATTTTAAGACGTTTTTATGTATAATAATATAATATGCAATTCTTACGAAATACCGGAAGATTCTTATAGATTATATATTATATTATTATACAGAAAGACGCCTTAAATTTTAAATGAATCCCCCGGTATTTCGTAAAAACAAAATAAAAAAACAAAATACCTACGATTTTCAAATTTTTTGTATGAAGATAGCAAAAAATAATATTAATTTTTTATAATTATTATCTTTATGTCATTATAATTTAAATAAATCCCAAACGTCTGTTAACTCATATTCCAATTTGGTCCAACTTTTAAATTTTAATTAATTCAAGTTTAAATGCATATTAATTAAATAATATTAATTATTTTCCATATTCACAATAATCCTTTTTTTTGAATATTCTTACAAGTTTAGTATTTTGAACATGATAATTATAGTTGAAATTATATTTTTTCTTAATTTAATGTAATATCTTATATTTATTATTATTATTATTATTTTTTTAATCAGTACATTTTACGAAAGAGCATATTTTGTAAGCCCGTATACGAGCAAATAAATAAATAAATTAAGATTTCTAAGAGATTTTACTTTTTCGAAACTGTTTAATTTTTATCTTATAATTTCTTAGTTTTACAAAATTATAAGACTTTTTCGACTTTTACTTTTAATATTTGTCTTTTTATTTTAGGATTTTCTTTAATTTTTTTCTTTTTGTCCAAAGTATTTGATATTATTTTACACAATTTTGTTATTAAAACATTCACTACACTTTTTATTTCGTTGAATTTCATAATTATTTCTATATTTTTAAAAATGAATGCGCTCATTTTTTTGTAAATTTATTCAATTTGCTTTCACATCTTATCTATTTTTTGCGCGATTTTTTGCAAACTTACTTATTCTTCCATAAAATTTTTAGATTTTATTTATTTTTCTAAATATATCGTTGGACTTGATTTAAAGTGTAATATTATAAAAACGTTTTTGGTTTAATTTGCTTAAACTTTTTTATTTTTAAAAATTCTTATTTTTTAGTAGATTTTAACCAAATTTTATTATTTTTTGTAATTTTTACATTTTTTTACAGTTTGTTAGATTAAGGAAAAAACATTTCCCCATTTTTTTCTATTTATTTAATTTTATTTTTTTCTTTTTCTTCTTTTATCTGGTTATAATTACGAATTTTTGAAAACATTTATTTGATGCTTTTATCTACATTTTTTAAATTTCTCAATTTTCTACTTTTTTGAAAATTGTTTTCTTTCATTTTATAATAAGTCGATTCAGGATGAAAGGGGCCTTAGTTGCAAAACATTCGATTTTTAACTGTTATTATGAATTGATAGAATTTGAGGTGCTTTTTCACATACACAAATCAAAACTTGTTCATGTCTATTAGTTTTTCTGTTATTAGCGGTGAAACGTAGGCATAACCTAACAGTAATATAGGCAGACTCAACTTCAAACGCCCGTACGCGTAAAACTCATTTCTGCAGCTAAGGTCCCTTTCACCATGAATCGACACTATGTAAATTTAATATTGTACTAAATGTTCTCATTTGAACATTGTTTTTCTATTTCATACAATTTCGTTTCTTTTAAAATTTTTTAAAATTTTCCAAAATTGTATTTATTCTTTTTTTATTCAATTTGTAAAATAATGCTTTAGGTTTTCAAATTTAAAATTTAAGGCGTCTTTCTGTATAATAATATAATATATAATCTAAAAGAATCTCCCGGTATTTCGTAAGAATTGCATATTATATTATTATACATAAAAATGTCTTAAAATCTAACAGAATCTCCCGGTATTTCGTAGAAATACACATGTACTAAAATTTAATTTTACCGACCTTTTCAATTTTGTAAACTTTAGGAGCTCTATATACGTAATACTGTCAGAGTAGAGGCAGAGCGGCTCGTACTTGCTAGAGTGGAAGGGAAGCGGCTCGAACTCTGTGTGGAGGAGTGGGAGAACATACCCTTTACGCGAGCCGCTTAGAATTTCGACCACAGCCGCAACCAGGCTAGGTCGACTCCATGTAAAATTTCTGTCCTTCAAAAATTGTCGCTCTGGCGGGAAAACAGGGTGAACTAATGCCTATACGTATACACTGCAAAGCATGTGTGTAGTAGACTGTTGCAATGTGTTAGTTGAATTTGTTTGGAATCACGCCTCTACCGGGAAAACAGGGTGAACTAAAAAGTTTGACCGCAAATACATGAGCGAGTCGACCTAGCCTGGCCGCAACTCCGGTGCACTCAGGGACGGTAACGTACGTACAAATTTTTGACTACGTTCAGCGCCGCTGGTGTGAGGATTGGTAACTACTCTGAATGTAAGTGTGTTAGTGATATATAAGTGTAGGTTCTTATGCTGTATTGTATTGTATGTGTATGCGCATATGTAGAAACGTATTTAACATTAAAGGTGCTTATATTTATACCTTTTCGTAAAAAGGACATTCATCGCTCTCTTATTCTTCTCGTAGTGGCATGTGTTTGTATCTTTCTTTACAATTTCCACCCGTGAAAGGAGACAAACTTATGTGACACTGACAGAAGAATGAGAGATGAATGCCCTTTGCACGAAAAGGTATATTATCAGCACCTACCTCGAAAATTATCCAGGGCAATTGGCCTAATAAACATTATGAAGATTTAAATTGCGAAATCGTTCATTCTTAATAATGAAAGAGAGGACAGAAATAACGATTTCGCGTTTTACGACTAAAAATTCATTGTGCGTTGGGCTAATTAACACAACATGGCCGAACATAGCATAACAAATCACGTGGTTCTTTACCACGTGATTTAACGACAGCGCCTCTACCAGGGTGGTTGGAACTACTCCCTCTTTGCCCTTCAAACTCCTCATCGACACTTTAAATATGCCAAAATTTCCTACACACCTTAGGGGCCGTCCATATATTACGTCACACTATTTTTCACCATTTTAGACCCCCCCCCCCCCCCCTCCCCCATGTCACACACTGTCCCATACATTAGCGCCATTTTTTCTGCTTGTTGTCACAAATTGGTTGACCCCCCCCCCCTCCCCCTCAAAGTGTGACATAATATATGGATGACCCCTTACCGACCCTGGGTGCACTGTCGCATTCAACAACCCCAAAAACCTAAAGGTCAACTGGATTGAGAGATTGTCCACCTCAATTTTATTTTTTGGCCCTGTAATTATTTTTCACGTTTATATATACGTGTAAATGTAAACAATACTTAAAACAGAATATTGGCTACATTTTTGTGCCTTGGCCAGCACCAATTCTTTTATAATTATTTTATAAACAAAATACAACTCGTAGAATAAAACGATAAATAGAAAAGTTTTTTCATTTTTCTCATACAATTGATAAACGTTAACTGTTTTTTAAAAGAGCGAACCTTAGAAAAATTTGTTTAAATAAATTATGTTTAAACAATTGTACACAATAAACAAATACAGGAAAATTATTGTTTCTTCATTTGTCTATGAATCCAATAGATAATTTCATTCAATATGCATCAGCAGAAACTTAGACTGAGCCTACATTTACCATCCTCAATTTGTTTATAATTATTTTATAAACGAAATACTGACCATCGAAAAAAACTATAAATAGACAAGTTTCTTTCTTTTCTTTAAGAAAATTTTACTTAAAATAACTTCTATTACACTTCTTGAGTTATTTTAAGAGAAAAAGTTTCATAATTAACTTGAAAAGCATGTAATTATTAATGCTACTTTTTTGAGGTTTTTAAAGCACCATGTGTAAAACTGAAATTTTATGCTTATTTCTTGTCTTTTATAACAAAAATAGGACAAAAATGTTTCAAAACATAATTCTAAAGTATTTTTTACTATCTACAAAACAAATTTTTAAAAAATAATTGATTTTAAAGAATGCACAAAATAACTCACCACATCCTGGTTTTTCTGTTTTTTACACTTTTTTTTTCAAATATGCAATAAAAAGTTAGCGTATCACGTATACATCATCACAACTAAATTGTCAACAAGTATTATTAATACCTTTAGAAACACTTTTAAACTTCCGGAGATCTGAACAGAATTTTGAGAACTTTGAAATTTTTCAGCTTGATTTTCACGACTTTACGATTTTTTTCTGATTTCTGATAAAGAATTAAGTAAATTCATTTAGTAATCTCTGTAGTCTAGATATCAGAAAATATTTATACCAAGTAGCAAACTTAAGCAACTTAATATAAAAATTGTATTCATTAAAAACCTCGCGTGCACAAAATAGCCCCACTTGACGGTATTTGATATTAAATGCTTAAGTTTGCACAGGTAATGCAGGCAATAAATCATGTACTTTAATTATCAGTTTACACAATTTTAATTAGGAAAAAGTAATGTTTACATTAAAGGAAGTGTTTTTAACACCGAGAATTATAGAAAACATTGTCTTTTCCTCTTTCGGTAATTTTATTTATCTAAAAAATAAAGCAAAAATGTTAAAGCATGCATTTTAAAGCAAAAAAAAAGTTTGTATTTACCCACACGTTTGGTGCACACCGCCTGTAAACCTGGGTATTTCGAGTCCGCAAGAAATTTGCCGCGTCTCCTTTAAGTGCATAGAAAGGACAGGGCCCTTTACCTTTGGGTGTCGATTCCCCTTTCTGTGTAACTTTTTTTAGGTGGAGATATCAGCTGTGTATTTTAACTTCTTAAGAAGTTATTAGCCTAAACAGTTGTTTGTCTGAACACGAAATACCCAGGTTTACAGACGAAAGATTAAGTCTGACTTCAGATTCGAAATGAGCGACCCCAAAAACACCCCAATAACAAGTTTGAATCAAATCCGAAAAACGTTTAAAAACGTTCGCCGCTCTATTGTATTCGACATTTTCAATTTCCAAAATAAATCTATAAATTTGTTTTCAGGAACTTCCAAAACCCCTAGCAAGCCATTTTTGTGATGATGAAAGTAACTATTGAGTGTTTATAAGTCTCTAAAGTATGAGATTTTTTAATTTGACGGACTGCAGCCGTTATTTTTAATCCGCCATCTTGGATTTTTAAAAACGGCATACAAAATAAAACACTTTAAGCTGGTTTTTTCAAAATGTTTCGATTTTTTTAAATCAAATTCTTCCCAAAGATCGTTTACATCTACTGTTTATGTTTTTATTTAATTCAATTGAACTTTTTTTCTGAGTATCAAAAAAATGCCGGAATTTAAAAAATTCATGCGGGAAATGTGCGGGAATTTAGTTCCATGATTTCGCTGGACACCCTGTAGAATCAAAAGTCCACGCTTTCAGATTTTATCGTCATTCTAGACGAGCTTGTAGTTGCTTCCTATAAACACCATGGATTAGAGCTGTGTAGAAACAAAGACGTGGATGTGGTTAATATTAATTTTTTAGGGTGTTTGATTAAGGGGGGGAGGGTAGGGTTTTCAAATTTTTTTGTTTTTGTTTTATTTTTAATTTTTTTATCTGAATGTATAATATTTCAACAAATCGATCGGAGAAAAATTGACAACGTTATGAGTATTTTTAGACCTGCCTGATTTTCATATCTGTCCGGTCCGAGCGCGCCATTGTTATCTGGCAGCTGATTCGATTTTTATATAATACCTTAAAACAGGAGTAAAAAATACTTTAGACATCATGGATGATGGAAACATACCTTATAAACCTGGAATCAATGATTTAGTTTGAGGTAAGCCGATAAAACTCGCTTATGAACGTCTTTAGTGTTCAAAACTTTAAAGCGTTTTTCCCAAAAGTCACATTTTCAAAGTCGGTGCCCCTCGTAACTCTAAAACTACTCAACCGATCCTTTTGAAATTTGGAACACTATTTTTGTATAAAATTTACGAGGTAGTGACGAAGCCCTTTTTTTAATTTTTTCTTTATTCTTTTTTTTACAATAAAAAATAAGCCGATTTTTTGGGTAAAAATCACGTTTTTCACTTCAAAGTGTTCCCAAAAATCGAAAAGTTAAAATTTCGAAAATTCCCCTTGACATTACCTGGGGAAATCGATCTTCTAACGAAAAATCTATGGTTTTTTCATTTCAGATGATTTTGCACCTAGTTATGAGGGGTACCGCAATTCATCTTTTTTCTGAGGCGCCTCACAATAATTGCTGCCATTGCCCCATTTTCAAATATTTTTCAGTAAAAATTTGACACAACATTCTTCAAATGTTGTACATTAATGTCCAATAAGTTTTAATTAACTGATTTTAACTGTGTCATCAGAAAAAATTCACAAAAAAGTGCCTTTTTTTGCACGAATTAGCCCTACCCCCCCTTAACGTAAGCTCCCTTGCTTCTCATCTAGATTTTAAATATAGTTTATACATTAGGGTGGCCGTTAATAATGACATTTTGGAATTTTGTCCATTTCCGGGTCTCATTTTATCACAAATTGAAAAAAAAAAGATACGTATTTTTTCATTTTTTTTAAAATTAATATTTAGTGGTGCCTGTAGGCTATTGAAAATTTGCATGTATTTTGCATGGTAAAAAAACTTTTTTTCGTAGATTTCCTGTAAAATCGTTGAAAATTAATATTTTTTGACCGGACTACTCTGTTTCTCTTCATAAATGTTCAAAGAATAATATGCAATTTTTAACTTATGAAATTTGTTAAGTTTACTATTTTTTACAGGACCCAAAAGTTGACCAAAAAAAAACTAAAATAGGTTATTATTGGCAAAAAATATTAATTCTCAAAAAAACGAGAAATTTAAACTGCTAATTATGGTTTCTATTGTTTTTGAGGTCCCTGATTACAAATCTGAAGTCATATTTCAAAAATTTAAAATGGCGGATTCAATATGGCGGCCATGAAAATTTTAAAATTAATCAATTTCTAGAAAATTTCGTACCAGGGGGTTTTGGGGGTCTCTGATTACAAATTTGAAGTCAGATTTTAAAAATTAAAAATGTCGGATCCAATATGGCGGACATCAAAATTTTTAAATTAATCAATTTTTATGAAACTTGGTATCATAGGGTTTTTGGGGTTTTTTTTTTAAATTGCAAACTCAAGGAAATATCAATTAAAAACTATTGTAAATGTTGAAACTCACGTTGGAAACACGTGAAGTGATCCCTTTCAGGAGAATCACCCATCTATAAAATCGTGTCATCTAATTTGTAAACAAACCTTCTCTTGCTAATAAATACTAACTAATTTAAATTTAGATAGAACATTCACAAAAATTTTGTTGGCTACTGGGATAAGATATTACATAATTAAGTTTAAAAAAAATAATTAATTTTTTAAACATTATGCCCGCCATATTGCATCCGTCAGTTTGGATTTTTCAAATCTGACTTCAGATTTGTAAATAGGGCCCCCAAAAACCCTATGATACCAAGTTTCATAAAAATTGATTAATTTAAGAATTTTGATGTCCGCCATATGGGATCCGACATTCTTAATTTTTAAAATCTGACTTCAAATTTGTAATCAGAGACCCCCAAAACCCCCTGGTACGAAATTTTCTAGAAATTGATTAATTTTAAAATTTTCATGGCCGCCATATTGAATCCGCCATTTTGAATTTTTGAAATATGACTTCAGATTTGTAATCAGGGACCTCAAAAACAATAGAAACCATAATTAGCAGTTTAAATTTCTCGTTTTTTTGAGAATTAATATTTTTTGCCAATAATAACCTATTTTAGTTTTTTTTTGGTCAACTTTTGGGTCCTGTAAAAAATAGTAAACTTAACAAATTTCATAAGTTAAAAATTGCATATTATTCTTTGAACATTTATGAAGAGAAACAGAGTAGTCCGGTCAAAAAATATTAATTTTCAACGATTTTACAGGAAATCTACGAAAAAAAGTTTTTTTACCATGCAAAATACATGCAAATTTTCAATAGCCTACAGGCACCACTAAATATTAATTTAAAAAAAAATGAAAAAATACGTATCTTTTTTTTTTCAATTTGTGATAAAATGAGACCCGGAAATGGACAAAATTCCAAAATGTCATTATTAACGGCCACCCTATTATACATCTTTGCATATTGTGTTATGTGTGACTATCCAGTAAGGAGGCTTCAACTGGATAGAATTGATTATTTCAGAGTTGTTACGAAAATGCGTTGAAATTTAAATTATATTTAATGTTTGATTTAAATCACAAGCTCAATGTCGCTCTGGAAAATTAATGAATAATGTGAGGAAAGAAGATGAATTATTTTCTATTCTTATAGCGCATTCAAATGAAAGTGGAATTCTGTAGGAAGAATTGATAGACTAACACGTCCACGTTGTAATTTCTGAATAACACTAAGCGTAGATATTAAATTCATATTGAGTGATTCACAAAAATAACTTACTCTGTTTTGCTGAATCCAGTATTTTACGATTTTCAAAACTAACGTCAAATTCGTAATCAGCGAACCAAAAACCTCCGAATAAGGACTTTCAAGCATACGTTTGTTTGTTTGTGTGTGTGCGCGCCGATGTACTTTTTCTTGAGAAAAAGTCGTTCTCTCATTATTAAAAAAGTGGTATTTTTGGACCTGTAAATTCAACTTAAGATATTTAAAAAACCGTATTCCTTGCTTCAAAACAAATTTTCATTTTCATGAAGCAATTATTTTCGGCCTGTTAGTTTTATAATAATTGTTTTTGTACCTTTTTGAATAAATGATAAAATTTTGTTCTTTTATTTAGGTTAAAGATGATCCCGAACTACTGAAAAAGACAATCAAACGAGAGGAGCAGCTGAAAAAGCGTAGTGCAAAAAAATGGGAATCTAGAGTAGATTCTGTTCAGAAAACTATACAAGATAAACAACAGAAGCGACAAGAAAATATTCTTAAAAGAAAAAAAGAAAAGAAGACAAATAAACTAAAAAAGGCTTCTAAAAAAGGACGAATTATTCCGGGATTTTAGGCTTAATTGTATATTATTATTAGAATAAGTTATTAAATGATTTATGTAAAATTCAATTGTAAAAAAGTATAATTATTGAGATAAATTCAAAAAAACTAGTCTTACGAAACTTACTTCTTCTATTTTGTAAAGATGAAGTCTTGTAGAAAGTATTGTAAAAGGAATTGATTGGCATGCACAAGTTTTTATTTTCATTTTACTTCTTTGTTTATTTTATGTAAATAAGATTACACAACTAAATTTAAAAAAACTTGAAAGACTGTTTCATAACTAGTAACACTTAATTAATCATTCTCAGACACCCATTTTTCTTGGCATCATTAACCCATTAATACCGGGGTTAAAACTTTAACAGCTGGATTAAAAAAATCAATGATAATGGGGATATTTTGCCAAAAAACATTGAAAAATGTAAAAAAAATACAAACCTTACTTTTTGTAAGGTTAAACAAATTTTTTTCTTCCACTCATGCACAAAAACTTACGTTTTGTACGCGTGAGCCATGGTTGAAAATCAAAGATTGAAGGTGAGATGACGTCATCTCACCTAAAACTTTGACTTCAACCATGCTTCACCCGCACAAACGTGAGTTTTGCGCATTTGTGAAAGAAAATAACGTATGAACCGCGGGTGGACCTCGTTTATTGACTCACACAATGTTCTCCTAAAAAACTCGGGTTTTTCACCCTTGGTGCATAATATACTGTTATTATTTTTTTTTAAACAATAAATTTTCTAACATTTTTGGAAAAATTCCCTCATTTTCATTGATTTTTCTTTTCTAGCACTTGCAGTTTTAGCCCCGCCATTAATGAGTTAAAAAGAAAACAATCAATAAAAAACATTATAGTGTGTAAGTACATTTCAGATTTGTATTCAGCCGAGCAAAGTTAAGTAAAACAGTAAAAAACTGTTAGATTTGACAGAAAATAGAAAAAACTGTTACAATCTGATGATATGTTGTATTTGTAAAGAGTAATAAAAATATAAGTTAATAATTATTATGTGAATTTTGATTAAAATCATAAAATCATAACTTAAAAATTTAAGAATTTGGATGCAATTTGAATCCTCTACTGAAATTGAAAAAAAAAACACATAGAGTGACAATTAAAATACCATGATTTCTTTCCGGAGAAATTTATGTATTAAATATGACTAAGATCTTGTAAAGTTTTTTCTATAACTACGGTGGCCGCGGGGTTTAAGGCACACTTAGGCTCAGGTTAGATGGGCTCGAATCCCGTTGGCGAGAATTTTTTTTTAATAGTGTATTTAATTTAAAATATTTAATTTAATACTTAGGTGTGTTCGCACATGAGTCCGTACGTGTGTTCGCACATGTGTTCGCACATGTGTTCGTACATACGTACGCAGATGAGAACTCATATAAGAACGCTGTTTCAATTTCATATTGAGTAACGTTATACACGGCGCATGACGCAACTTAATATAAGACATGGCGTTCTTGAACACGCTGAAAGTTCCAGTAAATTGTCAACCGAATCTGACTGCAGGACCTTTTTTCTAATGTCATTTTAGATGTCAATTAATGTTATTTAAAATTGGATCTGCTTAATTGCTCATAAAATTCGAAAAGAACGTCAAAAATCATAAGTGAAAAAATATTTTTGTTACTATAATTTTTATCGTAAAGCTTATTAGTTTCTTCTTAAATTAAAAGTTGAAAATTATCTTTTTTTGTGCAATTTAATTGATATAATTATCAGAATATGATTCATATAGCACAAAGTTTCATTGAACATCATTCATAATTAACATCATTAGTTAGTAAAATGCGGATGCCCTATGAGTTAGCCGACAAGAAAAAAATGTTTGTCTGAGATATAGAAACTTAAAGTTGTGCACAAAATGGAAACTATGATGGGGCTATTTTGTGCATCAAAGTTTGATTGTTTATAAATTTGTGTAAACAATGTTTTTGATCGTTTTTGCTGTATGAAGTTTTATTTCTAGATATTCTAGAATGCTATAAAGAAAAACAAAGCCAGAAATACTTTTTTTGTAGGAATCGTTTAATTAATTTAAAAGTAAAACACTACAGTTTTACTAAAATGTAGATTTAAAAAAAAAGTTATTTCTATAAGAAAATTTTACTAAATATAACTTTTATTAAACTTCTTGAGTTATTTTAAGAGAAAAAGTTTCAAAATTAACTTGAATAGCATTTAATTATTATTATTAATGTTACTTTTTGGAGGTTTTTATGGCACCACGTGTAAAATTGAAATTTTATGCTTATTTCTTGTCTGTTATAACAAAAATAAAACAAAAATAAAACAAAAATGTTTCAAAACATAATTCTAAAGTTTTTTTTACTATCAACAAAACAAATTTTTAAAAAATAATTGATTTTAAAGAATGCACAAAATAACTCACCACATCCTGGTTTTTTAGTTTTCTACACTTTTTTCTTTAAATATGCAATAAAAAGTTAGCTTATCACGAATACACCATCACAACTAAATTGTCAACAACTATTATTAATACTTTTAGAAATACTTTTAAACTTCCGGAGATCTGAACAGAATTTTGAGAACTTTGAAAATTTTTAGCTTGATTTTAACGACTTTACGATTTTTTTTCGGATTTCTGATAAAGAATTAAGTAATTTCTAATACTCAATCCAAAACTTGTTTTCATACATAATCTAATATGCAAACCAGTACTTAGTCTAGTGTAGTACTCAAGTATCAACTGCAATATTCCTTTAAAATAAGTATTCAGTACATTTGAAGAAAGATAACGAAGAGTTTTCGTATCCGAAAAGATTTTCTGGATTACACATTATACGTATTTGATCACGAGCGATGTTTAATAAAATGTTTTATAATGAAATGTAAAGTAGTAAGAACTAGACCAATTGATTCTCGTGTCAAGTTTTTTAAATATAAAAGTAATTGTTTATACTCAAAACATCAACTATTAGGGTAAGTGTGTTTGTTGCTGCGGGTGCTTCAGTTGCTGCGGTTTTCAGAAAAATACTATTAATTTCTATTTAAAAATATGTACCTATTTCAAAATGTGTGATAAAATTATTCTAACCTTTACTTTATACAGTACCGTCAAGAATTCTCAGTCCACCTATTTTTTAAGGTTTGAAAAACGTCTTTAAACGTACAAAGTATAATTATTAAAATTTTTCTGTGTTTATTTCCTTAAAATAGATAAAATTTTGAGGAAAATAAGTCCTGAGTGAAGTGATTTAGTCAATTTTTCATTGAAATATGTTAAAAAATGTGGAATTTTAAATGTTTTACAAAAATTGAAATTACTCTTGAAATAATAAAGGTTTTTTAAAGTTCCTATGCTTGTTTTAAAGGGAATTTACTGGAGAATAACATTGTTGTTTAAGCATTAATGTGCAATTTTTTTCCTAGCATATGCAAGGCTCGGAAGTTGGACCAAAAAATTTATAAAATTTTGAAGACATTATTTTGACATAAAAATAATTTTTAAAATTCCAATATATATATTATATTACTTCCTTCCGAGAGTTATTGACAATTATGACCTTGGTATATTTTATATAGCTGTATTTGATATCAAGATATAAACAATAATTTTTTAATATTTTTTGGTCCAAATTCCGAGCCTTGCATATGTTAGGAAAAAAATTGCACATTAATGCCTGAGCAATAGTCTTATTTTCCAGAAAATTTCCTTTAAAACAAGCATAGAAACTTTAAAAAACCTATATTGTTTCGAGAGTAATTTCAATTTTTCTAAAACATTAAAAATTCCATATTTTTTAACATATTTCAATGAAAAATTGACTAAATCACTTCACTCAGGCCTTATTTTCCTCAAAATTTTATCTACTTTAAGGAAATAAACACAGAAAAATTTTAATATTTGAACTTTGTACGTTTAAAGATGTTTTTCAAACCTTAAAAAATGGGTGGACTGACAATTTTCGACGGTACTGTACAATTCCATCAAAAATCTTATTTTAACTATTAATTTATAATTATTTAAGTTTAAATTATTGTTCCCGCAGCAACTAAAGCAAACATTTGGTTTGCATGTGCTTTAGTTGTTGCGGGAAATCTAACCTCCATTTACACGTTATTCTGGCCGCATCAACTGACTTAAACCCGCAGCAATCGATGCATTTGAAATTATTTTTAAATTCTTAATTTTGTTCAAATAATCCATTTTTATGGGGTTTTGATGTTGGAATAAATATCTAAATAACACAAAGTACTCATTTAATAAGTCGTAAGTTCATTGTTATCAATAAAAAAGAGGTATTTTTTGTAATAAAAAGGAGCCTCGGCTGAGAGCCCGCAGCAACTGACCCTACACGGTGGGTTTTAAACTCATTTAACCCAAAGGTCTTGGCATCTGGGATTTTCTTCTTGATTTTGATTCTGGAGTGTGAACACATGATTTTACAACAAAAATTAAAATATTCGCCGGAGCCGTTTTTGAGAACATCGATTTTTATTTAAAAAAAAACGAAAATTCAAATTTGCTTACAAAATTTCCATTTTAGAAAAAAACTCTTCGTATAAAAGTTACAGATAATAAAAAAAGGAATATTTTTTATTGAAATATTTTTCTAATATAATCAATAGTTTCCGAGATGATTGAAAAAATGACATTTTACACATATTTTATAATCAAATTAGCTCAAAATTGCGGGTACCTTCAATTTTCTTGTTGATTTTCAATGTATCATGTAAACATATGATTTTCCAACAAAATGGAAATATTTTCCCAAGACTTTTTTGAGAATTGTCGTTTTAGAAGTTTATTTTAACAAAAAAAAAATGTTTATGTGAAGCAAATTTCATAGGAATACTTGAAACGATAAAAGAGATAAATAATTTTATTTGCATACCAAAAGTCAAGCATGTTTAACATCTTTATAACATTTTACAACATTGATCTGATTTTATCAAACTATAATAATAAATTTAATTAAACTTTTTCGATAAATTACAGGTAATATTGCAGAATTCTGCAATATTACCAAATTAAATATGTAAACTATTGTATGTAAACTATTGTACATTTCCATTTTGTTAGAAAATCATACTTTTACATAATACATTGAAAATCAACAAGAAAATTGAAGGTACCCGCAAGATTGAGCTAATTTGGTAAAAAAATATGTGTAAAATGTCATTTTTTCAATTATCTCGGAAACTATTTATTATATTGGAAAAAGATTTCTATAAAAAATATTCCTTTTTTATTATCTCTAACTTTTGTACGAAGAGTTTTTTTTTATGGAAATTTTGTAAACAAATTTGAATTTTCGTTTTTTTTTTTAAATAAAAATCGATGTTCTCAAAAACGGCTCCGGCGATTATTTTAATTTTTGTTGTAAAATCATGTGTTCACACTCCAGAATCAAAATCAAGAAGAAAATCCCAGATGCCAGGACCTTTGGGTTAAATGAGTTTAAAACGCACCGTGCCTAATTGGAATCTTTTGTATTTTTTCGTGAAATAAATAATTTTTAATTTTTAATTGAACAACAAAAGTTAATTTTTAACTTATTTTACTTTAAGATGAAACTAATAATCTTTACGACAAAAGTTATTGTAACAAAACTTTCTACTTTCTACTCTTGATTTTTTACGTTTTTTTTCGAATTTCATGAGCAATTAAGCAGATCCGATTTTAAATAACATTAATTGTCCCCTGAAATGACATTTAAAAAAAGGTCATGCAGACAGATTTGGTTGACAATTTACTGGAAATTTCAGTGTGTTCAAGAACGCCGTGAAGAACTTACATGCGTTCGTACCTACGTTCTTACATAAAATCTTATACGAGATCTCGTCTGTTTTGTCATGGACAGTCACATATGCGTACACATGTAAGTACATACCTTCCTTTTTACGACAGATCTCACGCACGTTTTTACAGTAGGGTAGTCTATGAACCATATCTTTCTCGAACACTCAGAGCCGGCTTTTAGTTCAGTCAAATTAGTCACAAATTAGGGTAAATTCAGTTTTAACTTCGAACTGAAGTTTTATTCGTCTAAAAGCTTTATTTTGAGGTCCAAATAAAGTACCTAACTTTGGTACTTCGAACTCCTATCGGAACCCGGAAATTTCTCTTGCAAAGTGTGCCAAAAATCAGTTTTTTGTGCATTGCTGTGTCCCATTACATTTTAGCGTCTAAATAGTTATGACTAAAAAGAAAGTGTATAAAATTCTGATCAATTTAAAAAACATAGATCCCTGTAACTACAAAATTGACTGAGATACAACCTCTGAAAAACCCCGTTTTTTTCGTGATTGTAGCCAAAAATCTGTATTTTTTAGTTTTTTGTGTACCGTTTTTGACTCAACTATTTTTCGAAAAAGTGGTCCACAGAAAAGTTAAAGCCCACTAAATTTTGAATAATTTAAAAAAAAACCAATGTCGTAACCCTACACTGAAAAAACTCCCTTGCACCCGTCTACTAGGAATCAACCATTTTTCCTTGTTAGTTAAGGCGCCAGCTAGGGGAGGTTAGTTAAAATGACAAGGATAATTTTTACTCTAAGTAATTAGGAATTATATTATATTAACACCAAAAATTGTGCGATCGACTGCTTTTATTATTGCAATAAGTTCTTTATTATCTAAAATACATTTGTCAATACTTTCTCTCTTTCAAACATTAGTGGTTAAAGTAAATAATACCAGTTTTGGTCGCCATATATTTTAAGGTTATGTCGATTTGACATTTTCAGAAAAAAATATTAAAACTTTAGTAAACTTTGGTATTATTTTAAAGATTAATTGACACAAAGTAACTTATTTGCACTGGAAAATTGTAATATTTCAGATGATTTATAAATTTTTTTCTGTTTTTAAGAATTACAAGTCGAACAAGTTTGATTTATTAGAATTAACTTCTCTTCGGTTGCTAACTGAACAAGGAATCCTTGTCATTTTAACTAAAATGGACTCAACTATAGCCAAATTGTTGTTTTTCACATTCATATTTTTTTCAGTGTAATAGTGTCCACAATACAACTTGTCAAAGTTGACCACTTTTCTGAATAAATGTGAACAAGCCTATTTTCTTCGTATAAATAATCTTTTTTTTTATCTCTGTAATGTTGACGTACAAAAAGGTTGTCTTCCCTATCGATAGAAAGTGACTAGAAAATGACTGAAAAATGTCTAGTCAGTCATTTTTCAGTCATTTTTATTTTTAAATATATGAAAAATAATCTATTTAATAATAAATTTGTTGAATACTATTTAATGTGCTCTTAGGATTATATTGGCTTCATTTATTTAGAATAAACAATGAAAATTGTTAATTTTTTTATTATTTATTTAAATTTTTTGTTAAATATTTTTTTTATTGTTTTAATGTTATAAACCATTTCTAAAGTGCGCTGGAACACTTTTATAAAGAATCACAAAGCACGGTGGCATTTAAAATGGTCTAAAAGCAATTTTAAAAAGAAAAAATCATTCGACATTTTCTAGGTACGAGATCATTCAAATCGTACCTAAAAAATGAGTGAATCCATTCAGTCATTTTGGCCAGTCATTTTTAGGTATTCTCTATCGGCAGGGTTAAGATTATTAAACTGTGCGTTAGGCATAAAACAATATTTTATTTTTAAAATGTACTGTATTATCCATTACAAAAAAGAAGTACTGGATTCAGTACTGGTTTCAGTACTGGGTTCAGTATTGGAAAACCAGTACTTTTTTCGCCATGCACTGTTGAAAATTTGTTCACTTTGCGCACTAAGTTTCTATGGGTCCTATGTCTGCGCAGTAGTTTTTTGTTGTAAATTAAATAGAGAGGAATACATTGAACGCAAAATCACAGTTCCAATGAAATTTAAAAAAAAATTTGTTGTGCTTACAAAATTATATTGCGCGAAAAAGGTACTGGTTTCCCAGAACTTACCCCAGTACTGAACCCAGTACTTATCCCAGTACTGAATCCAGTACTACTTTTTTGTAAGGGATATTATAATTTTTTTTAAAATGCATAATTTCTTACCAAAACCTAAAAACTTTTAATCCGAGAGCTACTCTCACATAAAATTGTACTATTTCAAAACATTTCTTACATGCTTAAATGAATAGTTGAATATGATGATAAAATGACTTTATAAGTCTGCCAATTAGAGGGCGTGACCGGAGGGGTGGGGAACCCCATAATATGTGACCCTCCAGGGTGAAAGGGAGCTTAGCTGCAAAACATTGGATTTTGATTTTTTATTATGAATCGATAAAATTTGAGTTGCTCTTTCACATACAGAAATCAAAACTTGTTTGTGTCTATTAGTTTTTGTGTTATTAGCGATGAAACATAGGCATAACATAACAACAACAAAGTCAGGCTCGTCTTCAAACGCCTGTCCTGAAAAATTCAAAACATTCAATTTTAAATCTTTATTATCAATCAATAGAATTTGAGTTGCTCTTTCACATACAAAAAGAAATTTTTTTTATGTCTATTAGTTTTTGTGTAATTGTTTTAAAGTAAGTCGATTCACATATGTTAAAAATAACATGCCCCCCAGCAGATTGTTAAGATTACACGATCCAAGCAGCAGACTGATTTTAAAACTCACATTTAACTCCGAATAGATCGTGCGATAAGTTTAGTGTGTTTTGAAATAAGTCAATATGCATGTTAAGAACTACCTACATATTATGGGGTTCCCCCACCCCTCCCGTCACGCCATCTGATTGGCAGACTTATAAAGTCATTTTATCATCATATTCAACTATTTATTTAGGCATGTAAGAAATGTTTTGAAATAGTACAATTTTTTGAGAAATTAGCTCTCGGATTAGGTTTTGGTAAGAAATTATGCATTTTTAAAAAAATTATAATATAATATAGTAAATTTTAAAAATAAAATATTGTTTCATGCTTAACGCACAATTTAATAACCTTAAGTCAACCTTCTTGTACGTCAACATTGCAAAGATAAAAAAAAAAGATTATTTATATGAAGAAAATAGGCTGCTCATATTTATTCAGAAAAGTGGTCAACTTTGACATGTTGTATTGTGGACACTATTAGGGTTACGACATTGGTTTTTTTTAAATTATTCAAAATTTAGTGGGCATTAACTTTTCTGTAGGCCACTTTTTGGGAAAATAGTTGAGTCAAAAACGGTACACAAAAAACTAAAAAATACAGATTTTTTGCTAAAATCACGAAAAAAACGGTTTTTTTCAGAGGTTGTATCTCAGTCAATTTTGTAGTTACAGGGATCTATTTTTTTTAAATTAATCAGAATTTTATACACTTTCTTTTTTGTCATAACTATCTAGACGCTAAAATGTAATGGGACACATCAATTCACAAAAAACTGATTTTTGGCACACTTTTCAAAAGAAATTTCCGGGTTCCGGTAGGAGTTCGAAGTACCAAAGTTAGGTACTTTATTTCCACCCCAAAATAAAGCTTTTAGACGAATAAAACTGCAGTTCGAAGTTTAAACTCGAAAAAATTCTTATTTGACTGGACTATTTAGCACTTTCTGCGCACCGAGCGAAGTTCAATTTTGCCCCCCCCCCCCACTATAATACGCAATCGGCATAGAAATATAATAAATTTAAATAAAATACTACATTTTAAAAGATTCAAAATTTTAAAACTGTGTAACTCAAAAACTATTTTATGAAATTTGAAAAAATTTAGTGTTTACACTTCCACTAACAGTGAAAACACTCTAGCAAAGTTAAAGCTAAATTAAAAAAATGTTATGTTTTGACCTGGACATGAAGTAATGTTACGTCTACATCCCTGGATGCGCCCCCTTCAGCTGTGCGCCCCGGGCGGTCGCCCGGGTTCGCCCTCCTCCTAAAGCCGCTACTGTCGCTACTTTTACCAAACTTTCTTGAGCTGCGAATTATAATATTGCGAACCTTTCACTGCAAGGTTTAGGAATGTTTCGGGAAATATCTGGTGCTGTGGGGGTCTGGAATTTCGTGGAGGTCCCATATGAGATGCCATGTAGGGTCACCATGTAGGTAACATATGGGATGCCATTTGGAATCCCATATGTCATCCGATGAGATTGGGATCTCATATAGGGATTTTACATAGGCTCAATGTGACCGTCGCGTGCGTTAGACTTGCGTTTATTACGCTTAAGGTATTAGTCGCGTAAATGCTCCCGCAAAACTCCCGCAAAATAAAAAGAACATTAAATAAACTTTTATATCAACTCACTTGCTTCCTTGTGACCTCTTCTAATCTAATATATGTAATTTTCACGATTTTGAGTCATGTACTATAAGTTGTCATGATGTATTGCTGACACGTTTACGACATTTTTCAATGAATTATACGGCGTGGTCAATAAAGTTAATTTTTTTTTAAAAGATTTATTTTATCTGAATGTGTAACTTAGTAGTTTTATTTGAAAATCTGACGACTTGTTTTTATATAAATGAATATAAGAGACATTTTTTATATGCATTTAGTGCTATTACATGTAAAAGGTATGAACTTTGAATTTATATTTCGAAACTCAGAAGTGATCAAAATTGATAGGATAAATCTCATTTCATAGATAAAAAATATCTGACGAAAATCATTTTACACGACTAATACCTTAAGTTTAATCCCCCGTATACTCGAAATATTTTTCCGATGCGTTTAATCGTTAATATAAGTGTCTACATGTGAGGCGCATGAATTCTTCCAAAATGACATTCGATCGAATGGACTTTTGATCGAATGGACATTTGATCGAATGGACTTTTGATCGAATGGACTTTCGACCGAATGGACTTTTAATCGAATGGACTTTCGACCGAATGGACATTTGATCGAATGGACATTTGATCGAATGGACTTTTGATCGAATGGACATTTGATCGAATGGACTTTTGATCGAATGGACTTTCGACCGAATGGACTTTTAATCGAATGGACATTAGATCGAATGGACTTTCCACCGAATGGACTTTCGACCGAATGAACTTTTAATCGAATGGACTTTCGACCGAATGGACATTTGATCGAATGGACTTTCGACCGAATAGACTTTTGATCGAATGGACATTCGACCGAATGGACATTTGATCGAATGGACATTTGATCGAATGGACTTTTGATCGAATGGACTTTCCACCGAATGGACTTTTGATCGAATGGACTTTTGATCGAATGGACTTTCGACCGAATGGACTTTTAATCGAATGGACATTAGATCGAATGGACATTAGATCGAATGGACATTCGACCGAATGGACATTTGATCGAATGGACATTTGATCGAATGGACTTTTGATCGAATGGACTTTCCACCGAATGGACTTTTGATCGAATGGACTTTTGACCGAAGGGACGTTTGATCGAATGGACTTTTGATCGAAAAGTCATTCGGCCGAAGTGTTTTTTTAATGTGAGTTTACTCTCTATTATACAGCAGTCTATGGATACTAATTTTCGTGCGTTCCAAGTGTTTACAGTGTTCAATTTTTTGTCGGCAGATGGAGCTAGGAGTACTCCATCAATAAAATACACACACAAATTAAATTTCAGTACTCCTAGCTCCATCTGCCGACAAAAAATTGAACACTGTAAACACTTGGAACGCACGATAATTAGTATCCATAGACTGCTGTATAATAGAGAGTAAACTCACATTAAAAAAACACTTCGGCCGAATGACTTTTCGATCAAAAGTCCATTCGATCAAACGTCCCTTCGGTCAAAAGTCCATTCGATCAAATGTCCATTCGATCAAATGTCCATTCGGTCGAATGTCCATTCGATCTAATGTCCATTCGATTAAAAGTCCATTCGGTCGAAAGTCCATTCGATCAAAAGTCCATTCGATCAAAAGTCCATTCGGTGGAAAGTCCATTCGATCAAAAGTCCATTCGATCAAATGTCCATTCGGTCGAAAGTCCATTCGATTAAAAGTCCATTCGGTCGAAAGTCCATTCGATCAAAAGTCCATTCGATCAAATGTCCATTCGATCAAAAGTCCATTCGATCGAATGTCCATTCGACCTAATGACAATTCGATCAAATGGCATTCGATCGAATGTCCATTCGATCAAATGTCATTTTGGAAGAATTCATGCGCCTCCTACATGTATCATCTGGACCAATTAGAAAACAAAATTTAGTATAAAACTTCAACTGATGAATAAAAGTAAAATAAAGCAGAATAAAAATGGAAAATATAACTTTAAATTATATACTTTTGATTCAATAAATTAATTTTGTTTTCAATGAAAAAATGCAATTATTTCTTTTCAATCTAAAGGTACTTTTTCACCTCGGTAACTGTCTGCATGCGCATGCAATCGACATGAGATAGAGGAAGACAAAACTTCCAAATTTCTATTTCTGTCTTCTTCTATCTCGTGTCGATTGCATGCGCGTACAGACAGGCACACTAAGTAGGAGCGTACCTTAAGGGTGTTGGAAGGACAAAATTTGCATGCGTTCTCAAAAACACTTCCCCCGCCCCCCACACCCCTTTCCCGTAAATATCCACTTTAACCTTTTTTAAAAAAAAAACTGTACACTTTTCCGACAAAAGAATATAATAGAAAAGATTCGCGGGAAATGAGGAATCAGAAAATCACTTTGATTTTTTATTTCATTCTCGATAAAAAGTCGAGAACGGTGAGAAAATCCTGACGTGAGATGTCAAACACTTGTCTCTATTTACCTGAACACTGTAATTTGACAATTTTTTTTGCGAAAGCTATACACTTTACCGTCGAAAGAAAATGATAGAAGGGATCTACGGGAAATAAGGAACCTAAAAATAACTTTCCTTTTTTGTTTTATTATTTCCTGACGCGATGAAAAGTCGAGAACGGTGAAAAATTTTGACGTTTTCAGTATCAAAATGTCAGACACCAGCCACCAGCCGTATAACATAAGATAATAAGATTATTCGCCACTAGGGCGGCGCCATGTTACAGGGCTGGTGTCAGACATTTTGATACTGAAAACGTCAAAATTTTTCATCGCTCTCGACTTTTCATCGCGTCAGGTAATAATAAAACAAAAAAGGAAAGTTATTTTTAGGTTCCTTATTTCTCGTAGATCCCTTCTATCATTTTCTTTCGACGGTAAAGTGTATAGCTTTCGCAAAAAAAATGGTCAAAATACAGTGTTCAGGTAAATAGAGACAAATTTTTTTTTAAATAGAGAACATTTTCTCACTGTTCTCGACTTTTTATCGAGTCAGGAAAGAATTAAATAACAAATCGAAGTTATTTTCAGATTCCATCTTTCCCACAAATCCCTTCTATTATATTCTTTTGTCGGAAAAGTGTACAGTTTTTTTTTAAAAAAAGGTTAAAGTGGATATTTACGGGAAAGGGGTGTGGGGGGCGGGGGAAGTGTTTTTGAGAACGCCTGCATATTTTGTCCTTCCAACATCCTTAACACAGCAATATTAATTTTACATCATCTTGTTTTACAAACAATAGTATATGCGATAGTTTTTATTATTTGTCTGTTTCCGTCAAAAAATTATTTATTTTTACAGTGATCAATGTTTTTGCTATACGTATAGAAACGGATATTTGCGAGTGGAATACTTCCACCACTTCCAACAGGGTTCACCCTCAGGACAGATTTGGATTTAGCAGTACGCGTCGAAAACAAATTGTCAGATTCTTCCCTGTAATAAGAGGGTTATTGAGCAAGCGTTTTGGCTAGTTGAGCAAGCCCTCTGCTCAATTGTCCTAACGAAATATGGACAATTGGGCTGGTTGCTCATTCACCCAATGCATTGAGTCCAATAATCCACAAGGTATTTCGAGCTTAAAACTGGAGAAAAAGCTACTTAATATTTATAAAACACTAAGAAACGTTAAATTAAGCATAAATACACAAAATTAGATAATAAAAATACGTATATTAAGAATAAATAACATTTTCGAAAAGACGTGTTTTATTGACACTCAGAGAGCAGAACACCTGACTAGCAGAATAGACGTAGCCAATCAAAATCTTTCTACCGCGAGAGACTAAATTGTGATTGGCTACGTCTATTTTGCTAGTCAGGTGTTCTGCTCCCTGTGTGTCAATAAATCACGTATTTTCGAAAATGTTATTTATTCTTAATATACGTATTTTTATTATCTAATTTTGTGTATTTATGCTTAATTTAACGTTTCTTAGTGTTTTATCAATATTAAGTCGCTTTTTCTCCAGTTTTAAGCTCGAAATACCTTGTGGATTATTGGACTCAATGCATTGGGTGAATGAGCAACCAGCCCAATTGTCCATATTTCGTTAGGACAATTGAGCAGAGGGCTTGCTCAACTAGCCAAAACGCTTGCTCAATAACCCTCTTATTACAGGGTTGGTTAGAAAATTTTGTAGACCTGTGTAATGAATTATATATCCAATTTAAATTCTTACTGGGTAGTTTCGTATTTCTTATCAAATAAAACTTTTGGAGAGTGAATCTTTTTAATTACCAATTTAGATTTCGAGAAAACGTGTGGCCGAGAATTTACTGTTGAAGTAACGACTGTAGTGTCTCTCCTTGTCCTTAATAAAAATTATGGTAATATTGCAGAATCGTTACTTTTCCGAATTTTAAAGTTCTTTAATCTGGACCAATAAGCATAAGTGATGTATTTTAATACTAAAACAAATAATCCGGTGGCGGAGGTTGAAAAAGTTAAGTTACCCCCACAGGACCGAAAATTTCCTGAAAACCCGGTTGTAAATCCGTGTACAAGATCATCTACTGAACTTGTACATGATTCTGGATAAAATCGTGCACAGATGCATTGACTTGTCTTGTGCATGAACTTGCGAATGGTCAACGCATGCACTGGAAAAAATTCTTGTGGTAAATCCTACTACAGTCCCTTAGTAGAGTGAAAATTATTTAGGGGTCGTCCACATATCACGTGGTATCTTTAGGGGTGGGAGGGGGGTAGGCGAAATATCACGGTCCATGGAAATTAAATTTTTTAGCAATAGAAAAAGTATCACGAGGAGGGGGGAGGGGGTTCAAATTAGCTAAAATTTGTATCACGTGATATGTGAATGATCCCTTAAACCTATTACATTTGTAATTATTTTGAACTGTTGTTACCTAGGTGAAATTACCATTTTTATGTAGTTAAAGATTCTTAGTAAAATTAACTATCGTTCGTAGTTACTTTGAATTACAAAATTAGTAGTAAAATTGAGTACAAAAAATGATAAGTGCCACTGTATAAAGTATAGTAAAATAACTATATCGCGACTAGTAAAATTAACAGACTTCTTGTAAATTAAACAATGTAGTAAAAACTACTAAGAATTTTAGTTGCAAGAAAATTTACTAAGTTGTAAAATACAGTGATTTAATTTTACTAGTTTAAATAGTAAAATTTAATAAGAAAATTGGTTTAATCTAAAGATAATCTTAGTTACTTTTACCTGTAACTTATCATGAACTTCATTGCAAAAAGGTCATTGTTCTTTATTGAACTAAGAAAAGTAGTAAAATTTACTGAGAAAGTTGGTTAAATCTACAGATAATCTTAGTTACTTTTAACTGTAACTTTATCGTTAACTTAATTGCAAAAATGTCATTCTTTCTTATTGAACTAAGAAAAGTAGTAAAGTTTACTAAGAAAGTTGGTTAAATCTACAGATAATCTTAGTTACTTTTAACTGTAACTTTACGGTTAAGTTAATTGCAAAAATGTCATTGTTCCTTATTGAACTAAGAAATGTAGTAAAATTTACTACTTTGGATAGTAAAGGTAACTGCGGATGAGTAGAATGTCCTTAAGTTTTATCCAAGCCATCGTAGTAGCGTGCGTGCGTGGTTAAATGGTTAAGGTATCGGCTTGCGAATGGTAGGGTCGTGCGTTTAATTCCCAGCGTTTAGGGATTTTTCTCTGTTAGGAATATGATAATTAAATAATATAAGGTGTCAATAAACAGAAGTAGTAGGAGAGAGGGTGGAAAAATGTATCTTAATAATAATAAATAATAATAAACAAATCTATTTTACTACTTTAAGTAGTATTTACTAAGAAAATTGGTTAAATCTATAAATAATATTAGTTACATTAACTGCAACGTTACCGTTAACTTAATTGCAAAAATGTCATTGTTCCTTATTGAACTAAGAAATGTAGTAAAATTTACTACTTTGGATAGTAAAGGTAACTGCGGATGAGTAGAATGTCCTTAAGTTTTATCCAAGCCATCGTAGCGTGCGTGCGTGGTTAAATGGTTAAGGTATCGGCTTGCGAATGGTAGGGTCGTGCGTTTAATTCCCAGCGTTTAGGGATTTTTCTCTGTTAGGAATATGATAATTAAATAATATAAGGTGTCAATAAACAGAAGTAGTAGGAGAGAGGGTGGAAAAATGTATCTTAATAATAATAAATAATAATAAACAAATCTATTTTACTACTTTAAGTAGTATTTACTAAGAAAATTGGTTAAATCTATAAATAATATTAGTTACATTAACTGCAACGTTACCGTTAACTTAATTGCAAAAATGTCATTGTTCCTTATTGAACTAAGAAACGTAGTAAATTTTACTAAGAAAAATTTTGTTGTTTCTACTTGATTAACGTACTAAAATCAATTAAGAAAAAATATTGTAACAATTGTATTATTATTTCGATTAACCACTTAAGTAGTAGTTGACATAAAAGAAAAAAATTAATTGAGAACTTATTGAACTAAGAAAAGTAGTAGAAAAGTAGTAAAATCTACTAAGAATTTTTTCAGTGTATCAAAAAGCTTTGTAAGACCATTACAAAAAAAAGTTGGTAAATAACAACAATTATTTGTTTACACAATTAAAAAATGTATCGAGATATTAGTAAAATACATTATTTATTAACATATAACATTTATATAGAAAACCCTGGATAATTCCAATTTTTTTTTGTTTTGTTTGTAAAATACAAATATGAAAACATTTAGGTCAACGTGGGTGACCTTTGATAGTCTGCGTACATAAGTCTTCGGTAGCTCGAAGGTTAATTTATTTTCAAAAGTTAATGATTTTTGACATTGTATTTTTAATTTTTTTTTATGGTTTCTGTGATTTTTGTCATGGATTTAATTTCTGCGCTTCAGTCACACCCAGTAAGAAAATGTGTATCGAAATGATATAAAATTATTTTACGAAATGGAGAGACAACATTGGTTTGGACTAAAGGAATTTTTTTTAATCATAAGATTAAAATGCTAACAATGTTTGCGTTCGTTGCAAGTAGTTCCGATTATTTCACTCTCTAAATCTAAAATATTAGTAAAATTTTAAACAATGTAATTAGTAGTTCAATATTTGACTCAATAAATTAGAAGTTTATTGTACTTTATTTACAAAAAAGAAAATTAAATAAATTTTCGCTGATTGAACAAGCCGTCTGCTCAATTGTCCAAACATAACAATTGAAGCAACATTAAAAATCGTTATATTATGGATAAATGCAAAAAAAGAGATTAGGTAATTATCCAGATAAGCGGCTTTTCGGAATTTTTATGTTTTTATTATAAAAATACCTATATTAAAGGGTTGCCCACATTTTCTCCAAAACTCAATCGTCAGAATATCCATTTGACCGAATTTTATTTATCCAAAATTGCATTTATCAGAAATCTTATTTATCCAAAATATTATTTTTCAGAAGTCTCTTTTATCAAAAATGTTAATTATCAGTAATCTTATTTGTCAAAAATTGCATTAATCAGAAACCGCATTTCTCAAAAATTGTTATTATAAGAAGTCTCATTTGTCTGATAATGTATTTATCAGAAATCTCATTTGTCAAAAAAATCAATTATCAAAAACCTCATTTATCCCAATTTTAATTTGTCAAAAATCTAATTTATCAAAAATTGAATTTATCAGACTTCTTAGTTGTCCGAAATTGCATTTAACAGAAATCTAATTTGTCAATATTTCCAATTATCAAAAATCTAATTTTTCCAAAATTTAAATTGCATTTATCAGAAATCTTATTTGTCAAAACTTGCATTTATCAGAAATCGCATTTGTCCGAAATCGCACTTATCGGAAGTCTCATTTATCCAAAAGATTATTCTTCATAACCTTTAATTGTGCGAAAGTCCATGTACAAGAAATCTCATTTGCCCAAACTTCCATTATCCCAACATTTCTCTTTCGAAGCGAGTTGCCCGTCCCTGGTCTATTCGATGGTTTCGGTGAAACAGAATAGATGTCGCTCCGAATTCCTACCGAACTGCACCTTAAGCAGCACGTAATATTACATGAATATCACAGTGACATCATATTGTAATATTCGTAATATTACAGGGTGATATTACAGTGATATTGACGTGATATTGAAATGTCCGCCTCAAGGTAATATTACAAGTAATATTGCAGGGATATTGATGCAATATTACAAGTAATATTACGATGATATTGAGGTAATGTTACAAATATTTATTTATTTCAATATTTATTTTACATTAAATAAAATATTTTAAAAAAATTCGGTACACATGAGGTTCGAACACGCAACGTTCAACACAACGTGAATACGCCTTGTACCTCTCGGCCATTTAGCTCTTGGAATATAGTTCAGAAAGTGTTCTTCATATTGTACCAAAGAAAATTTAAGGTACTACACGAAGAATACATTCTAAAATACATTCCAAGAGCTATGATGGCCGAGAGGTACAAGGCGTATTCACGTCGTGTCGAACCAAATTTCTTTTAAATATTTTATTTAATGTTAAATAAATATTTGTAATATTACCTTAATGTCATTGTCATATTACCTTAATATCACTGTAATATTACCGTAATATTACTTGTAATATTACATAAAAATCACTGTAATATTACTTGCCCTGTCGAAAGAAAAACACTGAAAAATCACTGAGACAGAACCACTGAAATCCCAGTTGTTTTTAAGTGGTTTCTCAGTTGTGATTTGGGACAATTCGCCACTGAAAATATCTATTGTGAGGGTTGATTTATGACAGTTGGCCTGGAAGTCCCAAACCGTTTTATGGCCTTTACCCTCATAAAATGGAAGGATAACCTTTCTTTTTTACAATTTTAAATAATTTAAATTATTTATTCCAATATTATATTTGTTGTTTAAGAATTTAGCCACTTATATAAATATATGTTATTACTATTAACATAATACAAACTTCTATTCAAAAATCCAAAAATGACATCAGTTTTTTAATATCTGCTACCGTTTATGAGATACGATATTATTCATTTAAATTTAGGCTTTTTGGGGAAATTTTTATATGTACGTAATTGTTAGAACTTACAGATTCTAAATTTAAAAGAAACAATTTTCTATCATTAAAATTTAAACATTTTTATTTGTTAAGAAACAAATTTTTCACAGGTCAATTTTTAATATATTCAAGGCCTCGTAGAAGGGTTCAGAGAGATCATAAAACTTGAAGACTCCTGAATTTAATTAAAAATCGGGAACAAAAATTTCTCTAATTTCGCATTAATAAATTTAAAAATTAAATATTAATATTCTACGTGTTCTAACGATAAAGAATATCTAAAAATTTCCTCAAAAAAGTTATTTTTCATAATAATAAAAATAGCTTTGAAAATTTACTTTCCTTCAATTTTAATAGTTTTTAGAAATTTTTTTTATATTCCTAATCGTGAAAATAAGTAGATTTCATATTTTTATTTTTGAAATTTTAATTTTTGAAATTGCAAAAGTTTTTAATCATAAAAATTTTGGGTTACGGGAACCATAAAAGGAAAAAAAATTACAATCAGGAATCGGTGTTCGACCTGAATTTCCAGGTCAAATTGCTTGTAAATTTTTTCGTTAAAGAGTCGAAGTTTACTCCCCTACAAAACTACTTGGCATTTAAAACTATTGTACTATTGTTACCCCAACTCCAAAAAAAATTCTATCTGAAGATATGCAGGTCAGACCACTGAAAAATCACTGGGCCAGTGGTTTTTTCAGTGGATTTTGAGTGGTTTACTTTCGACAGGGTGTAATATTACCTTGAGGCGGACATTTCAATATCACGTCAATATCACTGTAATCTCACCCCGTAATATTACGAATATTACAATATGATGTTACTGTGATATTCATGTAATATTACGTGCTGCTTGGGACTCTGTTTTACCGTTTAGACCAGGTTCGGGCAACTCGCTTCGAAAGAGAAATGTTGGGATAATGGAAGTTTGGGAAAATGAGATTTCTTGTACATGGACTTTCGCACAATTGAAGGTTATGCAGAATAATCTTTTGGATAAATGAGACTTCCGATAAGTGCGATTTCGGACAAATGCGATTTCTGATAAATGCAAGTTTTGACAAATAAGATTTCTGATAAATGCAATTTTCGAAAAATTAGATTTTTGAGAATTGGAAATATTGACAAATTAGATTTCTATTAAATGCAATTTCGGACAACTGAAATTTCTGATATATAATATTCCGGACAAATGAGATTTCTGTAAAATGCACTTTTGGATAAATGGGTTTTTTGATAATTACAGTATTGGGAAAACTAGATTTCTTATAAATGCTATTTCGGACAGATGAGATTTCTGTTAAATGCTTTGTCTAATAAATTAGGTTTCTGACAAATGCAGTTTCGGACTAATGAGAATTCTGATAAATACAATTTTTGATAAATGAAATTCGTAATAATTTAATTTTTTGAAGAACGAGATTTCTATTAAACGCTATTTCGGACAAATAAGATTTCTGATAAATGAAATTTCGGACATAGGAGATTTTTGATAAATTCAATTTCGAACAAATTAGATTTTTGATAATTGAAAATCCTTACAATTGAGATTACTGATAAATGTAATTTTTAATAAATAAAATTTTGGATAATTTAATTTTTGGACAAACGAGATTTCAGATGAATGCTATTTCGGATAAATTAAATTTTTGATAAATACAATTTTGGATAAATTAGATTTCTGACAATTTACCTTTCGGACAAACGAGATTTCTGGTAAATGCATTTTCATCAAAATTAGATTTCTGATCATTTAAATTTCGGACAAAAGAGATTTCTGATAAATGCTTTTTTAGATAAATGAGATATCTGATAAATGCAATTTTGGATAAATAAAATTCGGTCAAATGGATATTCTGACACTTGAGTTTTGGAGAAAATGTGGGCGACCCGTAAAAGTGAGGAGTAATTATTATCGGTTGAAATATATAGATCATGAGTCAATAAAGATCTCTGAAAAAAATCACTCTTATCAAAACAACTACATTTCATAGGTTAAATTGATTTTGGTTGGAATAACCACATTTTTGGTACAGTCAATTATGTTTATGTAGTTAAGTTTAACAGTTAAAGAAGGTAATGTTATTCTGGTCAAATTTACCTTGCAGTTGGTTACAATAACCATCAGCTTTTGGTAGATTTAACTGTATTAACATGTTTAACTAAATATGGTTATACTATCATTATCCTCACGGTTGTAGAAACCTTTTTACTTTAAAGTAAACATAAGTATTAAAAGCCTTTAAACAGCTTGCATAGCATTTGTATAAGCGTGCGTACCACAGTGGTTAGAGCGTCGGACTGTTAATCGCGTGCCGCGGGTTCGAATCCCAAGTCGGGTGTTTATTTTAATTTATAAATTATTTGGTTGAGTAGCGTGATGCGATAATAAAAATAACATGCGATTAAGACAATTCGAAAATTTGAGGTAAAAAAACAAATTAGGTTTAAATTTTTTTATTACATCTTTTACCCTCTTTCACTTGTCACGGTAACAATTGCATTCATGGTAAATGGCACCACAAAATATAGTTGAACCTACCATTTTTTTTAGTAAATGTAACCTAAATTTTTTTAGTTAATTTAACCATTGTATCTTGGTAATCCTTCTAACGAACCATTGCATGTGGTAAAATTCTGGTAAGCATTACCATATTTTTTTTTCAGTGAAGAATTTCCCTTTATCACATTCCTCACTTTCTTCGACGAAATTCATAAGCACATCAGTGAACTGTCAGTAGAAAAGTAATATTTCAGAAAAATCGTGATTTCTTCTTAATATAGCAATTTTATAATCTATTTTTTGTATTTATCCATAGTTTAACGTTTTTTTAATGTTTCCTCAACAGTTACGTCGCTTTTATTTGCTGGTTTTAAACTGGAAATACCTTTTGGATGATTTGGCATAATGCATTGGATGATTCAACCACCCCAAATGTCTAAATGTCGTTTGGACAACTGAGCAGACGGCTTGTTCAATTAGCCAAAACGCTAGCTCAATAACCCTCTTTTTACTGGGTAAATAAATTAACAACTATTTCTAAATGAGTAGTTCAATTAGTAAGACAATAAGTATAAATTCCTGTTTTTTGGTAAATAAAATTATATTCTTACCTTATATTTATAAATAAACAATATATAACTTTTACAGCAGTTTTGTAACAAAATATTTCAAAAGTGGAAATATAAAAAATTGTTAACAAAAAATCAAAACATTGCACCAATCCTAAAGTTAACTTTCAACATTTATCTAATTTTCAACTGAAGGCGCGATTTTAAGAAAAAGTAGTGCATTAAGTAGGTCTATATTCTGATGTATCTAAAGCTGAAAATATATTACTTTAATTTTTAATGTAATATCATTTGTTCAATTAAAATGTAAATATCCTCTTTTCGCAGAATCTTGTAACTCAGAATTACCTATTCTATTAGTAAATTTTCAGTATTTGAGGATAATGAGTTCTCTCTTTTTCAATTAATAAAAATCTATCCCCAAATATTTCTACTATTTCAGATTTGGAGAGCAATTTTTAAAATTTCTATACGGCATTAAATTGGGTTCAATTAACTTCAAATTTAAATGGATTTAAAATGTTGAATTGTGTATGAGACTGCAAGAGAACTTAGTACAAATGTTTTGGCAAAATAGAAATTAAAAACGTTAACGGCCTAAAACGACATTAGTTTTGATTGAAATGATTGGAAATTGTACTATATTTGTAGATATGTGAATCGCTTTTAATACACACTTTCTTATTAGATAGAGAGTCGTATACTGGAATCTATAGTTTACAAAGCTTACGAGGTGCAAACGTGTTTGAGAAACATGTGTTTCTCAACCTATATTTAAAGTTAGGTAATGAAGATTTTCCATAAAGCTTCTCAATATTGAAGACGGAGGCGAAAAATTCGACTAATTAAGAAACCTTGTTAATAGATTACTGGCAAGTCCAAAACAAGTGTCTCAATTAGACCTCCATCTTCAGGCTCTTTCTAGGTACCATTCAACGAAGACGCTACTGTATTTGCGTTAGTTAAAGCTGTCCACAGTGGACTATGATCCAATGGCACCATCGTAGAACGAGTTGTGATTGGTGATCTGAAAATACATAACAAAATAATTATGAACATTATATTAATACAATGTTATGAATATTTAAATAGAAATATTTCTCTTGTAAAATGACAAAGAAACTTAAAATTATCTTTATTGCCTTTCGTTTCCATTAGGGTTACGCACATGACCATGTGATAAAATATTTGAAAGAGCATTATCTCAATCTCGAAAAAGTGGAAAATATTGAGGTAATATTACGATGATATTAAGGTAATATTACAAATTAATTTTACATCAAATAAATTATTTTAAAAAATATTGGGCTCACACGGGGTTCGAACACGCAAGGTTCGACTTGGCATGAATACGCCTTGTACCTCTCTTGCCATCCAGCTCTTGGAATCTATTTCAGAAATTGTTTTTCATACTTTACCAAAGGGATTTAAAGGTAATACATGAAGAACGCTTTCTGAAATAGATTCCAAGAGCTGGATGGCCGAGTGGTACAAGGCGTATTCACGCCGTGTCGAACCTTGCGTGTTCGAACCCCGTGTGAGCCAAATATTTTTTAAAATAATTTATTTGGTGTAAAATAAATTTGTAATATTACCTCAATATCATCGTAATATTACCTCAATATCACTGTAATATTACCTCAATATCACTGTAATATTACAAAAATATCACTGTAATATTACTTGTAATATTACATTGAGGCGGACATTTCAATATCATGTCAAAATCACTGTAATATCACCCCGTAATATTACCAATATTAAGTACTTTAACCACCAAATATTATGCAATTTAATTTAAAACTGTAAAGGGGGGAGGGGGTTGAAGATTTGGGTAAAGTAAGAACATTGAGTTTTTCAACAAATCGTAGCCGCTAAATAACGGAATGAAAAAAATTTTCACCTATATGTTTTTTTGTACTTTAAACATACCAAAAGAACAAAATTACGTTTTTTGTTGTTTTCGAATTATTAATTAATTAATTAATAAAAATTTATAAAAATTGAAATAATTTACAAAAAAATTAAGTTTTGGCAATTCTGAATACACCAATTTGAAGCTTATCAAAATGCACATTCAACAAGCCCTATATGAAGTATTTTGGATAATTTTATGATTTATAAATAAATTTTTATAAAAAACTAATTAACAAACAAATATCATCCATAAAAATAAAGGTAGAGTGTTAAATTTTTTTTATTAGGAGGGTTTTACAATCCTACATTAAATAATATCTAGCTAAAGTATTTCCAACCAATGGAAATTTAAATGAGATATTTTTACATCCACATCTTTATGCATGCGCCGCGTCGCGCTGCACAACTTCGTTAAAGCTACTTGTGTAACCACCAAGCCTAATATTTTTATGTCCTTTTCTACAGAACAGTTATTATTCATTTTTTAAAAATTAAATATTATATTCTTTCAAAATAATTTGTATAATTTAATTTTATATATATCGTTTTCAAAATTACAAAACTTTAAATTTTTTTATAATAATAATTAATATTTTTTGATCCTAATATTTAATATTATGTGCATCATTTTTAAAACTCGATTTAATTACTTTCTGCTTCCTTTTGGAGAAAATATTTAACATTTTTTCATCCAAACTTAATTTATAGATGTTTGAATTTTAGTGCGCGTTTAATGTAGCGTTATAAAAAAAAATTATCCAAAATACTTCATATAGGGCTTGTTGGGTGCGCATTTTGATAAGCTTCAAATTGTTGTATTCAGAATTGCCGAAACTTAATTTTTTTGTAAATTATTTCAATTTTTAATTATTTTTATTTGTTTTAATAATTTCCAAAAAATTCTATTAATTATCGTAAATTTCAATTATTTTTAGCATTCCTTCAGTCTTTTCTCCAATTTTTAGTCATTCTCATTTTCTAAAATTATTTTCTAAGATTTTTAAGAATATTTCTAAAATTTCAATTGTTTTCTAAAATTTTTAATTATTTTTATTTGTTTTCATAATTTCAAATTTTGTTTATTAATTATCGTAAATTTCAATTACTTTTAGCTTATTTCTTGAATTCTTTTCTCCAATTCTTAGTTATTTTCTTTTTTTTTAATTGATTTCTAAGATCTTCATGTATTTTTTTTCAAATTTCAATTTTTTTTTTAATTAAAAAAAATTCTGTAGTTCTTTCAATTATCACACTTGAATGTCATTTATTTTTTACAACTTATCATTCTTTGTACCATATTTTAATTATTTTCGTCAAGTTTTAAAATTAAAACACGTTTTCAATTATTTTCCAAAATTTATTTTCTTCAATTTTTAATTCTTTACATTTGTTTCATAATTTCAAAAATTGTTAACTATTTATCTGACTTTTCAATTCTTTTATTATTTATATTATTTTTTATATTATTTTCTTCAATTTTCAATTACTTTCGTTCTTTTTCTCGTTCTTTTTTATAATTGCCAAAAAGTTTTTACTTATTTCTCTTTAATTAATACTTGTTTTGTTCAGTTTTAAATTATTTTTACCTTTTTTCATTTAATTTCTCTAATTTTTAATTATTTTCTCTTATTTCAATGAACTTCTGAAAGTTTTAAGTATTTTTCTAATTTTGTTTAACTTTCCTTTATTTGAAATATTTTATGTAATTTGTTTAATTATTTTCTCAAATCTTAATTATTTTTTTAAATTTTAATTTATTTATCTCAATTTCTAACACTGTTTTTTCAATTGCCAATTATTTTCTCTAATTTTTCATTATTTAATTTTGTTTTAATTTACTTTTAAGATTCTCAAGTATTTTTCGCAAATTTTAATTATTTTCTTTATGTTTAAAAAATTTTTATGATTGTTAAATTAGTTTTCCCAATTTTTAATTGATTTCATTTTTTTTCAATTAATTTGCAAAATTTGTAATTATTTTGTTTAATTTCAATTATTTTTTGCAATTTTTTTTAATTCTAAAATATTACAAATTTTGTCCTAAATAAATATTTATTTTATTTATATTAATTAATTTTTAACTATTATATTTAAAATATTTATTTCTTCTTATTAGATAAATAGTATTTACCGATTTTTTATATTTATTATTGTATTTTATAATTTTTAAAATTTATGATTAAACGAAAAATCAAATTTCTTAGAAAAATTGTAAGAATTAAAAATAAGATTATAATGAATATGAGAAATAATTAATATTATTGAATTATTTTGCATTAATTAATGTGCATTTAAGTTTCAATTAATTTAAATTTAAAAGTTTAAACAAATTGAAATATGAGTTAATTAAAGTTTGAAACTTAATTAATTTATAAGGACTTAAAAATATAAGAACGTTATACTATTTTTGGCTATCATAATACCAAAAATTTTTAGATCTAAGTTATTATGTTAATCGTCATTAGCACAATTTTTTAAATTTTATATAAAATATTAAAATTAAAAGGTTTAAGATATATCCAAAAACTAGTCGTTTTTTTATAGTTTGCAATATTTTACAATCAGTAATAGACATCCGCAGAAGAATAATATATTTATAAATTTATTTTATTATTTATATTTTAATATTTTTTAAATTATCTTCTTATTTATTTTTTTAATTATAAAAAACGTACGTAAATGGTTTATATTTTTAAAAAGTGTTTCCATATTTTTATACCCATATTTTTATGTTACTGTTTCATTACTCAGTTTTTTTTTCTTTGAAGTCTCGTGAACAATTTTCCATAGGGAAAGACATTTTTTGGTTATCAATTGTCGTTAAATTTAAATAAAAATAACCAAAAACCGTTTTTTTATTTTTATTTTTATTTTACATCTTAACACAAACGCGGATAAATGGCTTTCTAATGCAAAGTTTTTCAAAGTACTTATTTTTACCTTCAAAAAAAAAAAAAATTATTAAATTTATTTTACTGTTGCAGTAAATAAGTAAAATGTAAATGGGTAAAAATGAGGAGTCAAAAATGTTTCGAGGAGAATAAGCAGATGTATGTACTCAAATAATCTTGGCGGATGAAATATTTTGATGTATTGGAAGAGTTAATTAAAAATCAAACAAAATTAAAAACAAATGCTGAAGATTATATCAGAAAGATATCTGTTTAGGGGTTCAAGATATTTTTGAATGAATGTGCTATATCATTTAGTTTTGAAAAATCAAGTTGCGGAAAGTACGGCGAGGTTCAAATTCATTAAAGCATATTTTGAATTCCTTATTAACAGATTTCTTAACACATTCTTTTTTCATTTTGTTTGATTTTTAATGTACTATTCCAATTCATCAAAATATTTGATCCGACAAACGTATTTAAGTACCTTCATAACTTCATTACTTGTTCTCTTCGAAACATTTTTGTCTCCTCAGTTTTACTGCTTAAAACTCCTGTAACTTCCAATCAGTTGCAGTAAATTTAATAATTTTTTTTTACTTTAAAGGTAAAAATACGCACTTTAGAACACTTTGCATTAAGAAAGCCATATATATCCACATTTGTTTTGAGATACAACACAAAAATCGACAAAAAACACGGTTCTTGGTGATTTTCCTAAAATGTAACGACGGTTAACAACCAAAAAAAGTCTTTCCCTATGACAAATTGTTCATGAGACCTTTAATAAGAAAACTATTAAAAACAAATGTAAAAATCTAAATTTTTAATAAGAGAATGGCAATTAACTTTAAAAAAATCGAGAAAAACCGAGTTAATTATATAAACCCCCGACAGATTTTTTTCATTTTAGGCTTGAAATCTTCAAATTTTATCAGTGAACACCCACACAGCACCGGAAATTCCCTGAATTTTCCCTGAATATTCGTCTACATTTCTCGAATATTCGAACTAAATATTCAGGGAAGTTTCGTGGAAACAGTCAAATGTCCGCCTAGAATAATATTGGGCGCGAAATTTCCCTGAAAATGTATTTCTAATTTTCAGGGAATTTCCGCATCTAACATTCCTCCAATATTCATAGTATTCGTATATTCACTTAACTTGATGCGCACTTGTCGAACTTGGATTCTATGACACTTACGGCTGCGCAGTAGTTTTTAATTTTCTAGAATCCCACGGATGTCGAATATAACATATTTTTTTGATCAATTACCAGATTAAAAAAAATTTTGGAAATTTTTTTTAACTTTCCCTGAATATTCAAGGAATATAAGAGGCAGAAATTCCCTGAAAATTGGAAATACATTTTCAGGGAAATTTCGCGCCCAATATTATTCTAGGCGGACATTTTACTGCTTCCACGAAACTTCCCTGAATATTAAGTTCGAATATTCGAGAAATGTTGACGAATATTCAGGGAAAATTCAGGGAATTTCCGGTGCTGTGTGGGCAAAGATCTGTAAAAAAAACTTTTAGTGATAAGACCTTTGGGTTCAACTTTGTCGAGCCTCACCGTGAACGTTTAAAATCATTAAAGCAAACTTTGTTTGGTTTTCTGTTCGAGTTGACATGGAATGTCCCATAAGTATATATAATTCTTCAAAACACTTACTTTATAAACGAAATGAAAATTATTTAAACAACCCTGCTAAGAGTAAAAAGATTAAAAGGGAAAGAAATATAAGAATAGAAAGAGATTACACTTTTTCTATCCCCTCCATATATCTACTTTGCACTCCCAAAACACAATATCTTTCTATCTCTAAACTTCTACTTCTTTATATCTTTTCTCTATTCGTTTTGAATTTGTATCCCTTTCTATTCCCTTTCTATCATCTTCTAAAATAAATAAACCTCTTTCTATCTCTTCGTCTATCAACTATTTTTATCTCTTTCTATCCCTTTTCTATCCTCTTTTTTTTATTTATTTATTTATTTTTTTTTTTTTATAAATAAAAAGTGAATCTCTTTCTATCCTCTTCTTTAAAAATGTAATCTTCATCTATCCCTTCGCTTATTTTGAATACCCAATTGCTTTAGTTATTTTATATGGTAGTATATATATATCTATATATACTGAAATTAATCTGGTATTTAACGCGTTTTATACTAAAAAATCGTCAGCTACGATGAAGCGATCCCCTAACCTCGTGCGCATTAAGGGGAGGTTCTAGATCAAAGTCCCAAAAATTAACGTAATTTTAGGATTTTTTTTTTAGTTAAGGCAATTATTTTTTGAAATAACTTCTTATGGTATTTATTGGTATGGATTTGAAAAATTTTACAAAATTTTTTCAAGGAAAAATAATTAAAAATGGCGGCTCCAGCCCTCCCTGAAGAAAGCCGTGCGTGGCGGGAGTCCAAGTGCGCGGGGCACTCTACATCCCTTCCAAATGATCTGAACTGAAAACACCAAAAATATTCTTAAACTAGATAATATTTGGGGGGCCATATGAATCTCCGATTTTTAAAAAGACCCTTAAAAAAATTGGGGTCATTTGAAAAAGAAAAACCTGTTTTCCCCCCTTTTTTTTGCTTTATTGTAAAATAAACAATAACAAAAATTTAAAAAAAAACGCAACCTAGTGGCCCCCTAAATTGAATAAGCTTTAATTTGAGCCCGGGCGCAAAAAAAAGGTGATTAGAGAAAAACGCGTTTAAAGTTTGACGAAGGAAAAATCGTATGTAATGTTTGTTTTTTTAATTTTACTTCTAAACAGCTCGACGCCCCCCGTTGATAAAGTGTTTATTAAAAAGCCAGGTTAATAAAATGTTAATTTGAAAAACAGTGGAATGTCATTTTTATAATTAATTTTTTTGGATATGATTTCTATTAAACTGTTTGTTTAATCAAATGTCTTTTGAAGTTTTGTCATAAAATGTTAATTGGACCGAACGATTGATACATTTGCTTATTAATTCAAATATGCAATAACATTATGTATAACATTCTTTATAACCTTGCTTTAACATTATTCTACTGTTTTTCAAATTAACATTTTATTACACTGGCTTTTTAATAAACACTTTATCAACGGGGGGCGTCGAGCTATTTCAGGACCATATAAGGTTCCTTTCTCATCCTCGAAGAGCATTTTTTGCTGAACTTAAGCACTAATTTTCGGTGTGTTTTGAAACACACCACTTAATAGGCGGTGCGAGCGCGCGCTTTTACTTGTTTTTCAGCCGACGCACTTTTTTGTCTAATATGCTATAACTCGTAAAATAAATTAGATAGAGGAATATCCTTTTGCATACACATTTTCAAGACCCTAAACATGAAAATAAAGCAATAAAAAAATAATAATTTTTTTTGTCGATTTGGACTAGAACCTCCCCTTAACCTAAACACCCTACCAACTGAGCTAACGAACGATACACTGCAGATCACTCCTTTACTTGACTGCCTTTTATCACTCATAGTCCTATCTCTTTTAATATATTTTTATTTTTTTATCTTTTCTTATATTTGTTATAGAAAGAGATACCCACACAGCACCAGAAATTTCATGAATTTCCCCCGAATATTGGTCCACATTTCCCGAATACTCGAACCTAATATTCAGGGAAGTTTCGTGGAAGCATCAAAATGTCCGCCATAAAGAATATTGGACGCTAAATTTCCCTGAAAATGTATTTCTAATTTTCAGGGAATTTCCGCATCTAATATTCCTTCAATATTCACAGTATTCGTAAATCTTCTGTACATGATGCGCAATGGTCGAACTTGGTTTCTGTGACACTTACGGCTGCGCAGTAGTTTTTAATGTTCTAGAATCCTACGGGTGCCAAATATGACATACAATTTTTATCAATTACCAGATCAAAAAAATTTTTGAAATTTTTTTTAACTTTCCCTGAATATTCTAGGAATATTAGATGCGGAAATTCCCTGAAAATTAGAAATACATTTTCAGGGAAATTTAGCGTCCAATATTCTTTATGGCGGACATTTTGATGCTTCCACGAAACTTCCCTGAATATTAGGTTCGAATATTCGGGAAATGTGGACCAATATTCAGGGGAAATTCAGGGAATTTCTGGTGCTGTGTGGGTACAGAAAACGTATAATTTTCAATCCCGACTCTATACCTTCTTATCCCTTTCTATCGACCCCAAACCTCTTCCAATCTTTACCAAAATCATAATTATCAGTTTTCACCATTAATCACCTTTTCCCTATAACTTTCAATCTTTAATCTTTACCATCCTTTCCCTTTCTATTGCCTTCAATCTCTTTCAATCTCCACCTTAGTCACCATGACCATGACCATGCCCATTAATCACATTTTCCCTATAACTTCCAATCTCTAATCTTTACCATCCTATCCCTTTCTATTGCCTCTAATCTATTTCAATCTCTACCTTAATCATAATGATCAGTTATCACCATTAATCACCTTTTTCTTATAACTTTTAATCTCTAATCTATACCTTTCTATCCCGCCCACTGAGAAAATAAGCCTCTAACCAATTTCTAGGTTAAGGGACTCTAAACAAAACACACAAGATATCGCTTTTAATCATATTTTTCTATAACTTTGAATTAATGTCTAATACTTTCACATCATTTCCATATCCCACCTGAATGAACATGATGTGTTTTCCCTTTTACACTGAGAAAATAAGTTGACTAAATATAACCAATTTTTGATTAAATTTAGCACAGAGAGGTTGTGGATATAGCACCTGCTAAGCTCTTTGATTATTATTAGCAGATTAAATGCTACTGTTAACCTTGAAGATTGGTTGTGATCGCCGTTATCTTGTGTGTTTTGTAATTCAGAGTCCCTTAACCTAGAAATTAGATAAAGGCTTATTTTCTCAGTGTAATCACTTTTCATCTATAATTTCAATAACCTATGTCATATATACATATTTTTTGCTATTCTTCTCTTAACCAGCATTATCAGTTATCGCTTTTAATCAATGTCCTTCAATAACTTTCTATCTTTCAGGGGTCATCCATAAAGCATGTGATACATATTTTTGAAAATTTAACCCCCCCTCCCCCTCGTGATGCTTTTACCATGGTCTTAAAATTTTTTTAACATGTACCGTGATATTTTGCTGACACCCCCCCTCCCTCTAAAGTATCACATGCTTTATGGATGGACCCTCACCTATCACTTTCTATCCATTTCTATCCCTCTTTATACTTTCTTATCCCACCTGTATTAACATGATCAGTTTTCGCTTTTAATTACTTTTCTTTCATTACTTTCAGTAATCTAGTGAGTGATCATGTTCTTTCAGTTGGGGATGGGAAAGTAAAAGTAGGGATAGGAAGGATAGGATATATAATATATATTAATAAAAAAATGCAATAAATATTGCATTTTGTCAAATAAAAAAAAATTCTGTAATAATAGGCATAAAAATAATAGCTTCCGCCTAACCTTTAAAAGCTGAATTGTCTTTTAGGGGGACGTTTTTTGAGGCCCCCTGGAAGGACGAAATGGGAAAATAGGGGGGTCTGGAGCACCCCTTAATACTGTGCGATCAAAAAAAGAAAAACTACATGTTCACGTTTTTTGGTATTGGAACCGATCTGTCGATAAGCGTAAAGAATTTTCGAAAGATCACCTCTTTTTTAAAATACCCTATTGAGTAAAGATTGTCCTCTAGTGTTGTATTTACTATGCGCTTACTAATGGGAAAATTTGTTATACTAAATTTTTCTGCGTGTGAATTGTTACGGTTTATGCAAAGTGCAAACGTTAAAAAATTAAAAAATAATTTTTTTCTTACCCTGACGATGCCACAGCTAAATGCTAGTCGGGGCTGCTAAGTTCCAAGGCAGTACTTAGTTCTGCGTCTGACCTTTCTTCTACAACTGTATCTAATTCCAAAGATGGAAATGGTCTTGAACTTCTATCATTTTTTAATGATACTGGTCTGGCAGGCCTTTCGATGCCAGCTGCAAAACGATGAAAAGAAAAAATTAAATTGGTGATAATTATAAATAGATTATTACAAATTTAAAACCTCGTTTAAAACAAGTTTTAAAATCTGATCATTATTTTGACAAGATTTAATATTTAACTCTACTTCCTCGTTTAGCGTTCACATCGAAAATTCAGAAAACCCCTCTCTCATCTCCTTCCTTCGGTCAAAAATGTTTAATTTTTAAGAAATTCCAGTGGGCACACATGTCCAAAAGACGTTTTCAGAACGTCTTTCGGACATGTGTGCCCACTAGGATCCAACAATATTAAATTATGAACGAGATATTTATGAATTTATATAAAAAATATAGATATAGTTGTAAAAATAAATACTTATTCTGAAATGTAATTTTGATGCACTGACAATATACTGTTATTTTATTATATACCCTGAATAAAAATTCCTGAACTGTTCCCCTCTAATTTCACAAAGTTGTGAATATTGAAATCAATCCTTTAATTTTAAAGTGCTAGTGCCTCCTTATTTGTCCACGGAATATTTTTTAAAATATTCCAGTTTTAACCTAGTAAAGAAAGAATTATTGGACAAGCGAAAAGATAAGTGTTGAACAAGCTTCATGTTCAACTTGCCTTATTTTGCCAAAAGGAAGGTTGGACTGGTTGTTCAACCTGCCTATGTATTATGTTCAACTTACCTAAATATTTAATACGTTAAATAAGAGGGGAATATTAATTGAATATTATTTAAAGTACACAGAATTACTTAAATATATGTCGATTCATTCTGAAATCATCTTGTTTTAGAAGAAAATAAGGGTTTCATGAAAAATATACCCTTACAAAAAAGTAGTACTGGATTCAGTACTGGGAAGAAGTACTGGGTTCAGTACTGGGATAAGTACTGGGTCCAGTACTGGGGTCAGTACTGGAAAACCAGTACTTTTTTCGCGTAATATAATTTTTTAAGCACAATAGCAAATTTTTTTTTAAATTTCATTACAACTGTGATTTTGCGTTTAATGTATTCCTCTCTATTTAATTTACAACAAAAAACTACTGCGCAGCCGTAGGACCCATAGAAACTTAGTGCGCAACGTGAACAAATTTTCAACAGTGCATGGCGAAAAAAGTACTGGTTTTCCAATACTGAATCCAGTACTAAACCCAGTACTGAACCCAGTACTGAACCCAGTACTTCTTCCCAGTACTGAAACCAGTACTGAATCCAGTACTTCTTTTATGTAAGGGTAGATACATTTCAGGGGCTAGAGCGTGTCATTGATAAAATGAAAATGTCAAGACGGTCAAGATATTTTCTAAATAAGTGGTAAACAGTGGCGTCGGAACCGTGTGGGCTGGGTGGGCCCGAGCCCACCCATCAAATTTGTGTGTGCATATGCGTGTATGTGTATATGTGTATATGTGTGTGTATATGTCTGAACATATTTTTGGTGAGCCCACCCATCAAAATTTTCCTTCCGACGCCCCTGGTGGTAAATACTGGTTGGATATTATTTAGAGTATCTAGAATTACGTAAATATATATGAATTTATTGTGAAAAATCTGTAGTCATCACTGAAAAATATGGTGTATCATCAATCAGACAAATGGTCGTTTAAAGAAATTATTACCTTTCATAGGTTATATGTGAGAATAATTCTCTTTTTTTTGGCATAGACGGCTTTTTTGCAGAAATTATTTTTTATAAAAAACTAAAAAGTCAATAATATATTTTTTGTTTCATAGGTTGTGTTATAATTATGATTGTAATTAACTTTACCATTTATATGCTATTAAATTAATCAGTTTTGTTAGATAATGTAACCAAAATTTAAGTATAGAAATTACTTTTGTTTTTCAGTGCAAAAAAATAAGTGTTTTATTATAAGATAAAAGGAAAAAAATGTCAAAAATCTTTTTTTATATCGATGACACGCTCTGGCCCCTGAAATGGATCTATATTTCTGTATTACTATATTTTTCATGAAACGCTTATTTTCTTCTAAAACAAGATGTTTCCACAATAAATTGACATATATTTACTTACACGGAAAAAAATAATTTCCTAAATATTCATGAACTTTGTACTTGAGTTTAGGGCAAGGAAGGAAATTTAGTACTAATTCAAAGCTAAATATTTTAGGTAAATAGTGAACTAGTTCCTGAAAAATTCTTAAAGGTTGGATGAAAAATAAGATTTATATTTTGACTTCTTTCGGTCTGATTTTAAACATACCATTTACCTGTAGATTGGTGATTTAAATGAAATATTTTAAAATCTGAAACTGAAAAATCCGAAGCTGGAAGACTCGAACTTGCGACCTCTCACTCTAAAGCCTCTCGCTATATCCACCCTGGCAAATAAGCGTCACCGATTGCGGACTAAAAAGGTGCCGATAAAGTCCGCATTTGGTACCGAATCGGTCCTGACGTTAGAAATTAAAATTCATATGTTCCAATTAACTTGTACAGTATTTATTTAATGAAATTATTTAATTCTATAATCATTTTAATAAGTATTATTATTTATTATGGAAAGAAAAAGTAAAAAAAATGTAAAATTTGAATTCTATATTTTTTACTTTTTCTTTCCTTAATAAAAAATAATACTTATTAAAATTATTATAGAATTAACTAATTTCATTAAATAAATACTGTACAAGTTAATTGGAACATATGAATTTTAATTTCTAACGTCAGGACCGATTCGGTACCAAATGCGGACTTTATCGGCACCTTTTTAGTCCGCAATCGGTGATGCTTATTTGCCAGGGCACTAGGCCACTGACGCAGTTATAAGTCTTTACATATACGTTATATACGAGCAACCGCTTGCAGTGCGCTACAAGACAGTGGGCGTGAGGCCACGCCTCCTAATGTATAAAAGTCAGGAACCGGTTCAGTGAAATTTACTGAAATATAAAGTGCTGAGCCATATTTTAGTTTCTACATTACTGTTTTGGAATTTCTTCTGAATTTTCGCTAATTGTTAATAAATCTCATCAAGAATCGTCAAATTTTTTCTATTGCCCCAAACTTATGAATAAATTACGTACTTATTCATGAATATTTGTTTTCCGTGTACGTAATTCTGTGTAATTTAAATAATATTCAATTAATATTTCCCTCTTATTTAACGTATTAAATATTTAGACTTTTCGCTTGCCCAATAATTCTTACTTTACTGGGAATCATATGGGCAAATCTCTGGAACTTTTAACCTTAAGTGTCTCATGTTTATAAATTAATTATGCAATATATGTGAAAAATCTAATAAAAACAATTATTCACACATGTAAACCCTACTGGAAAATCCTATATAGGTTCCTAGTAGGAATCCTATAAGATTTCTACGTAGATTCTTATAGGATTCTATATAGGATCCTATGTAGATTCCTATAGGAACATTCCTATAGGAAAAACGCATGTGATTTTGTATAGATATGACATAGGAAAACATATCGACGCCCCCCGTTGATAAAGTGTTTATTAAAAAGCCAGTGTAATAAAATGTTAATTTAAAAAACAGTAGAATAATGTTAAAGCCAGGTTATAAAGAATGTTATACAGAATGTTATTGCATATTTGAATTAATGAACAAATGTATCCATCGTTCGGTCCAATTAACATTTTATGACAAAACTTCAAAAGACATTTGATTAAACAAACAGTTTAATAGAAATCATATCCAAAAAAATTAATTATAAAAGTGACATTCCACTGTTTTTCAAATTAACATTTTATTAACCTGGCTTTTTATTAAACACTTTATCAACGGGGGGCGTCGATATAATATCCTATAGGGTTAAATTTCACATTTCTATAGGAAAACATATATTTTCCTATAAGATTCCTATAGATATAACATAGGAAAATATATGTTTTCCTATAGGATCATATATGAAAACCTATAGGAAAACATATAGTTTCCTATATTGGTTCACATATAAAATCCTATAGGAAAACATATATTTTCCTATAAGTATCCTATATATATGAAATAGGAAGATATATGATTACATATAGGATCATATATGGAAACCTATAGAAAAACATATACTTGCCTATACTAGATCACACATAAAATCCTATAGGAAAACATATAGTTTCCAATAAGAATCTTTATAGGAAACTACATGTTTTCCTAAAGGACTTTTACTAAATTGGAGCAGAAATTTATGTTTTCCTATATAGGATCGTACGTGAATTCTTATAGGAAAGCGTGTAGTTTTCTATGACAATCTATATAGGAAACTACATGTTTTCCTATAGGGTTCCTATGAGAGTCCCATATGGGAGTGTATGTGGGTCAGCATATAGGAATTTATATAGGTTCCTAGGTAGGATCCTACATAGGATTTCTGAAAATGACTTTTTTCAAATGCGCATACCTCCGCACTGAGTCAATGTAACTGCTTCAAGCACGTGAGAGCTCTCCCTTTTTATATCTTCTCTATCTAGACTCGTTTGTGTGTTTAGGTGAGAGAACGCACCTAGCGGCATTTCTATGAATCTTTCGTATAGGAATTCATATAGGATTTCACATAGGATCCTATATGTCGACCCATATAGGTGAGAGAACACACCTACCGGCATTTCTATGGAATGAACTCTCTTTTATAAGAAGAGATGCTTACCTATGTGGGTCGACATATAGGATCCTATGTGAAATCCTATATGAATTCCTATACGAGAGATTCATAGAAATGCCGCTAGGTGCGTTCTCTTACCTAAACACACAAACGAGTCTAGATAGAGAAGATATAAAAAGGGAGAGCTCTCATGTGTTGAAGCAGTTAAGTTTAAATTCTGACATTGACTCAGTGCGGAGGTATGCGCATTTGAAAAAAGTCATTTTCAGAAATCCTATGTAGGATCCTACCTAGGAACCTATATAAATTCCTATATGCTGACCCCTATACACTCCCATATGGGACTCTCATAGGAACCCTATAGGAAAAAATGTAGTTTCCTATATAGATTGTCATAGGAAACTACACGCTTTCCTATAGGAATCCACGTACGATCCTATATAGGAAAACATAAATTTCTGCTCCAATTTAGTAAAAGTCCTTTAGGAAAACATGTAGTTTCCTATAAAGATTCTTATTGGAAACTATAAGTTTTCCTATAGGATTTCATATGTGATCTAGTATAGGCAAGTATATGTTTTCCTATAGGTTTCCATATATGATCCTATATGTAATCATATATCTTCCTATTTCATATCTATAGGATACTTATAGGAAAATATATATTTTCCTATAGGATTTCATATGTGAACCAATATAGAAAACTATATGTTTTCCTATAGGTTTTCATATATGATCCTATAGGAAAACATATATTTTCCTATGTTATATCTATAGGAATCTTATAGGAAAATATATGTTTTCCTATAGAAATGTGAAATTTAACCCTATAGGATATTATATGTTTTCCTATGTCATATCTGTACAAAATCACATGCGTTTTTCCTATAGGAATGTTCCTGTAGGAATCTACATAGGATCCTATATAGAATTCTATAAGAATCTACGTAGAAATCTTATAGGATTCCTATTAGGAACCTATATAGGATTTTCCAGTAGGGAAACGCAGGGACAAAACTACCATACAGCGAAACCCCGCATTGCGGGGGGGCCTCGGCTTGCTGGGGGGCCTCGAGCCCAATAACCCTAATGCAAAAAATTTTTTTTAAAAAAATAATTAAAAATAGAAAATATTAACCGAAATTATTTATACATTATTTAAAAAAATATTGGGGGGAGGGGGACTCATGAAAAAATTTGCGGGGGGCCTCGACATTTGTAGTTACGTCCCTGGTAAAGCGAGTTTTTAAGTAATGAATTATGTTAGTTTTTAAATTTTGAACTGCACTTTTGGAATTAAATTTTGTTGTGAAACATTGAAAAACGAGGAAACCATCATGGTGACTTTAGGTACTTTTTTCAATATAAAATTTATTTTCTAAGTCAATACAACATAATAAAATAATATGACAAATACTTGAGTTGAAATAGATATCTCTCTACTGTAAAAACGTGAGTGAGATCTGTCGTAAGAAGGTAGGTATGTACTTGCATGTGTACGCATATAAGATCTCAGGTGACACAGACGAGATATCGTATATAAGATCTTATGTAAGAACGTAGGTACGAACGCATGTAAGTTCTTATATTGAGTTCCGTCATGCGCCGCGGATAACGTTACTCAATATGAAATTGAAACAACGTTCTTATATGAGTTCTCATCTGCGTACGTATGTACGAACACATGTGCGAACACACGTACGAACTCATGTGCGAACACACCTGAGTATTAAATTAAATATTTTAAATTAAATATATTATTAAACAAATTCTCGCCAACGGGATTCGAGCCCATCTAACTTATATGAGATCTCATGAAGAATCTCATGTGGAATCTCATGTAGGTCTTAGTTAAGACAATTGTCGCAAGGTGGCTGTATGTTCAACCTCTCTCACTATCGACATAAAGAGGAAAATATATATAAGAAGAACGACAACATAGAGACCCAAATCATGGAAAAACAAACTCTTTGCAGAGGAATAATACTTGTCAGATAAGTATATGACGAAAACATTTAAATCTGTTGTTCATTAAGGGCTTTTGAGATTTCATATGGGATTCGATATGAGATTTGATATAAGATGTGACATAAGAATTCACATACGAAATCAAATAGGAATCCACATGAGTTTCTTTATAGAAACGCATATTCATTTGTATAATCTCATGTATGGTCTCATGTGTGATCTTATATAAGATCTCATGTGTGATCTCATATGAGATCTCATATGAGATTCCATGTGTCATCTCGTATGAAATCTCATGTGAGATCTCATGTGTGATCTTATATGAGATCTCATATGTGATCTTATATGAGATCTCATATGTGATCGTATATGAGATCTCATGTGTGATCTTATATGAGATCTCATGTGAGATCTTATTTATGATCTCTTGTCAAAAGCACAACAATTTCCCATATGAATTCACATATTAAATCGTGTCTCAATTTCATATACGATTTTACATGCGATCTCATATAAGATCACACATGAATTCCTATATGAACATGAGTTTTCATATGAGTTTCTATATAGGAAACCACATATGATCTCATATGAGATCTCATATGAGTTTTTTCAATAGGGTATTATTATCTTTATTCAACATGAAGCATTATTACAGTTCAAATGACAACAATTTTAGGTAATTTACGTCAAATAACCTGTTATTTAACATTTATTTACAAGTTTCTAGTACTTGTTCAAGATTTTGTGTTTACTTGATAAAGCATTTTTATTTTAGAATAACTAAGTTTTTAAGAAATATCTTCGAGGCAGTTGAAAGTTAGGCCTGTAAAATTGACAAAATACAAGACTAGAATGTACTTCTTGCAGTAAAATATTTATTGCAACCGAACCGGAATTATTGGCCCTGCAATATAGTTTTACAAAAGTTCCAGGTTCGAAAAACATGCGAACTCTGTGATTCTATGGATTTTGAAAGCAACATTTTCTTCAAATTTTCGTTAGTTTCTTTTCAACTTTCCTTTAGAGAACTTGCTTTTCCTTGAGTGATAATCCTTGGCAATTTCCAGTATTTTAAAACTAAAGTTTTTTTAGCTTTGGAAAAGTATTATAATTGTTTCATATATGTTTTTCACTTAACTGTGATGTTGAAAATATAAATATTGAAACTGAGTGATAATACGTATAATTGGATGTGGACTCAAATTTTTGGATATTTGTCGAAAGCAGTTAAAGTGAGTTTGACCCTTCAAAACAATAAATATAAATATTAATATACGATTGATTCTCCAAATTGAAGTCACTTTCGACTCTTTGCTTCATCTTAATTTTATTCAAACCTTTAAAAATTTCTTATCTTATTGAAATATATTTAATCTATTATCAATTAAACGATTCGCAACTACAAACAATGTATTTAAACATCTGAATCATGTTACAAATATACTTTTCCTAGTTTCTCATGATAATGTTGCAAGCTTTTCAACATGTTTTTTGACAGCAAAATTAAATATATACATTTTTTCACTACAGCTATTTTAAAGTGTAGCTCAAAAATGATTATTTGTTAAAAAATTTCTAGTTTCATTTTTATTTTGATAACAAATTTCTTATTTATAATGTTTTTCCTTAATTTTCGTTATCGGAGTTGATGATTGAATAAATTTTAACTGACTCAGAAGTTGAGTCAGTGAAATTTAACTGCAAAAAATGCAGTTAATGCTAAAAAAGCCACTGATTACAATCAGCGAAATTTTCATTGCCCAAGCAAACATTTTGTAAAATCGCTACACTGAAAAAAAAAGAAATTAAAAAATTAAACATAAACAAAAACGCCAAACTTTGATTAAAAAATCGGTAAATTCAAAATTTTTGGTTTATTTTAAGATTTTTTTTGAGGTTAAGAATATATTCTTAGATAAAGAACGTTTTCTTAATAACTTTAAGAAGGTATTCTTGAATTAAGAATATTTTCTTAAAAAATTTTAGATTATACTATTCTTAAATAGGCGTCTAGAATAATTCTTAAAAGAAGAAAATATCTCACTGATTGTTAACAATGGCTTATATTAACATTACTTTCAAAGTCTATTAAAAATTAAAAAATTGTGGGTTTTTTCTTTTTAGTGAATTGTTTCCCTCATACAATTCAAGAAAATGAAAAGACTATCAAATATCAAATGTTGCCTGCGTGTACAGCAAAATGCAGGCAAAAATGTGGAGAAAAAATTTCCGAAGAGCAAAGGAATTTTATATTTGATTATTTTCATTCCTTACAATTTGGAGAACGTAGATGTTTCTTTGAAGCACACATCATTTTCCAAGAAGTAAAAAGAAGAAAATTGCAAAGTGTGGAGAATTTAGATTATAAGCGAAACGAAAGTTTGGTATATAATTTAACGTTAAGCAATAAGGTTTTAATTCAAGTGTGTAAAACAATGTTTTTATCGGCACTAGGATTTAAAAGAGATGGTAGGATTCATGAATTTGTTGTAAGCATACAAAAAAATGGAGGTCTTCCCGACACTTTTGATAAGCGGGGGCGAATGTCATTCCCATCAAAAGATGGAGGAAAAGTTTTGCAACATATTAACTCCTTTAACCCTCAAGTTTCTCACTACAGACTATTAAATTCTCCAAATAGAAGGTATTTAGAAAGCAAATTAAATTTAAAAATGATGTACGACGACTATTTAGAGAAGTACCCTGATTTCAAAGTGTCGATCGAAACATATCGATTGGTTTTCAAGACTGAAAACATCGGATTTAATAGACCCAAACAGGATATATGTGATTTATGCGAAAAACACAAAGGACATAAATGCTCTTCAGAGGATAATTTGTGTAAGTTATGCCAAGAGCATGAATTACACAAAGTAAACTATATAGAAGCTCGAAAAGCTTATCAAGCCGACAGGAATACTGCATGGCTAATTGACACAAATATTTATGCAGTAGACATGCAAAAAATTATCATTTTGCCAAAAATGAAAACAAAAAATAGTTTTTTCATTAGTCGATTGGTTGTAATTAATGAAACATTTGCATCTCTTCGTGACAAAGATAAAAATATTTGTGTCCTTTGGCATGAGGCAATCACCGGACGAACTGCTAAAGATGTTGCTTGCTCGTATTTAAAAATTATATTATCCTCTGAAAATATAAATAACTTTATTTTCTGGACAGATAATTGGTCTGCCCAGAATAAAAATTGGGTTTTTTTTACTATGCTTTTACAAATTGTGAATAGTTCAAGTGGTCCAGAATCAGTAACCATTAAATATCTTGAAGCCGGACATACGTATATGAAAGCTGATAGTATCCATGGACAAATTAAAGCACTCTGGAAAAAAACAGAGGAAATTCTTGATTTTTATGATTTTAAATTATTTTTAAAAAGAGTTAGCCCTCTAATTGAAATAGTTAAAATGGAATTACAAGATTTTAGATGTCTGGACGAAAATTTATATCGCAAACGTCAGAAAAATTCTGATTTGCCGTTAATGTCTGACATCAAAGAAGTTTGTTTTAAAAAAGGAAGTATGTTCAGACTTTAGTGTATTGAAATCACAGAATTGGGGTTGGCTCGAATTTACGACTCGAGGCCAGTTGCCAGTTCAAATATTACCGGTAAAAAGAAAGTGACGTGCTTGGGAAGCGTGTGGCGGCAGCACCTCTCGGTGGCCAACTTTTCAGCTGCTCGCCGGTCGCGTCTATCAACACGTGTTTCAGTGGTATTGTGTGTGTTGTGTGGTGCGAGATCACCAAAAATTACAGGTGTAATTTCTGAGAAAAAGGAATGAACTCAACTACAAAGGACATAATTTGCTGTGTGTGTTTGTGCTTTTTAATTGCTTGACCACGGATTTACTCAATAAAACAAGGTATTTCTCATAATTAAAGGTGTTCTCATTTTATTGAATTTTTATTTTATTCTCAGAAAAACTATTCTCCGTAAAGTGAAATTCTCAAACCTTTTCCTCACTTCCCGGTATTGCTCAAAACATTTTGGTCCTTCGAGCCGAATAATAGGTTGAGAATAGTGCGCGAGAATTAATTGAGAATAAATTCAGTGTTAAATTCTGTGGCAAGTGCTTCTCCACACCTAAGGACGGACTCATAGTGAAGGAAAATCGCCAGTTAGTGTGAACACGTGCTCGGGTTGCGGTAATTCTCAGTGTCCGCCATATTTTCTTCTTCTCCACCTCCTTCGGTCACGTTCGGCGGTGCCCGGCAGTGTTCGCGACCTCTCACTCTCGGACTCTCTCACTCTCGCGCTGCCAGAGTGACGCGGTGTGCTATACTTCAGTGCTCGTGGACTTTTCTCTCTCGGATTCTCTCTCTCGCTGCCAGCCAGACTCGGCGTGCAAGTAGTAGTGCGCGGTTCTCACCACACAGACACTTCTCTCTCGGTCTCTTTCTCTCTCCGAGCCACCTCTCTCCTTCAACTCGACTCTCTAAGCGGTCTCTAGTTTTTTCTCTCTTTCGCTTGTCGCTTCGTTCTCATTTCTCTCTCCCCGTGTAAATTGACAGCAGAGAGTTGTCGACCACGGGCAATCACTCGGGAAGCGACGACGAAAAATTCAAAGATGTTCCGGAACCAGAAAAAACCGAGTCAAAGGACAAATTTGCTTCGGATAAACCGGATAAGGAGAACCCTTTTAATTGGGCGGATGACAAGGAGGGCAAGGCAGGACCGAGCCTAAAGGTCCCCTCTCGGGCAAATGCGACAAAGTCGGACAAATCAGACCAGCCCTCAGTGAAGGAGGGTGGTTCAAACCGGGGCGAGTATGCCAGCTCTTCGGCTAAGGTAGAACTCAAGGTCGCAGCTCAATTAACTCGTTTACGGTTTTTTACGGACACACTCAATGAGGCAAGAGGGGGGGGGACATGCCGAAGGATCTAGTGTTTCTGCAAATCACGGCCGACGCTCTTCAAGAACACTGGGCCCAGTTCTCTCGCGCTCACGACCAGCTGACAGACGGTTGCTCATCTAAGTTCCTCAACCACCCTTACGTGCTAGGGGAAGTTTATGACAGGGGCTTCAATGTATATATTGATGCAAAATCTCTAGTGCTGCAATTGCAACACAAGGCCAAGGAAGCGCGCGCCACACCTGCTCCCACTGCTCAGGGTCAGACAAGACGGACCCTACCGGACATTTCTCTCCCCACATTTTCTAGGGACTATCAAGGATGGCTCTCTTTTAAGGATCTGTTTACGTCGATGGTCATCGACAACATGGACATCTCTAATGTCGAGCGAATGCACTATTTAAGGACCAGTCTCAAGGGAGAGGCAGCAAGGCTCATCTCTAACATTGCCCTTTCCCGGGATGCATTCGCTGCGGCGTGGGAAACAATTGTGAGTCGGTACGACAACAAAAGGCTCCTGATCTCCTCGCAGTTGGACCAACTCTTCTCAGCTACGGTGATCTCATCCAGAAACTCAGACGGGCTGAACTCTCTCCTTAGCGAGACCACGGAGGCACTCAACGCCCTTAAGGTTCTTGGAGCCCCAATCGAGGAATGGGACATGAAAAATATCTCCTCTTATTCTCAGTCGACACGATCTCAACCCGCTCCGACAAAGGCTCAACCCAAGGTACCATCAAGGCCCTCCTCCTCTAAGGCTTACTCAGCTGCCACTCAATCAACAGACTCGGGGCAAAACTGTTCAACCTGTGGAGACAATCATTATATTGTCGTTTGCGACAAATTCAAGAACTTGTCTCCTAGGGCTCGCAGGGAGCTTGTTATTCAGAAGCGTCTCTGCTTTAATTGTCTTGGTCGGCATAGCGCTAAGGCGTGCCAGTCTCAAAAAAGGTGCAACAAGCTACTCCCAATTAAGGACCCTCTCACCAGCAAGGATCATCAGAAATGCAAGGAGCCTCTCAATCCGGTGCTCATTCCTCCAATGCGGATTGACCATCAGGAATTTCTCACCACAAGAGCCCAACTCACTCAAGGCAGACGGTTCTCTTAGCAACTTCTCGGGCTCTACTCATCTCACCTCAAGGAACTTCTCACCCAGTACGCATGCTCATTGATCCAGGATCTGAGCTCTCTTTTATCTCTGAGAGCATGGTACATCATCTCAATCTCCAAAGGCAACGCTTGATCATCGCAATCACTGGGATTGGGGCTACTCACTCAGGTATCACACGAGGGGTAGTTCCTGTTAAAGCAAGGTTATAAAGAATGTTATACAGAATGTTATTGCATATTTGAATTAATGAACAAATGTATCCATCGTTCGGTCCAATTAACATTTTATGACAAAAATTCAAAAGACATTTGATTAAACAAACAGTTTAATAGAAATCATATCCAAAAAAATTAATTATAAAAGTGACATTCCACTGTTTTTCAAATTAACATTTTATTAACCTGGCTTTTTATTAAACACTTTATCAACGGGGGGCGTCGATATAATATCCTATAGGGTTAAATTTCACATTTCTATAGGAAAACATATATTTTCCTATAAGATTCCTATAGATATAACATAGGAAAATATATGTTTTCCTATAGGATCATATATGAAAACCTATAGGAAAACATATAGTTTCCTATATTGGTTCACATATAAAATCCTATAGGAAAACATATATTTTCCTATAAGTATCCTATATATATGAAATAGGAAGATATATGATTACATATAGGATCATATATGGAAACCTATAGAAAAACATATACTTGCCTATACTAGATCACACATAAAATCCTATAGGAAAACATATAGTTTCCAATAAGAATCTTTATAGGAAACTACATGTTTTCCTAAAGGACTTTTACTAAATTGGAGCAGAAATTTATGTTTTCCTATATAGGATCGTACGTGAATTCTTATAGGAAAGCGTGTAGTTTTCTATGACAATCTATATAGGAAACTACATGTTTTCCTATAGGGTTCCTATGAGAGTCCCATATGGGAGTGTATGTGGGTCAGCATATAGGAATTTATATAGGTTCCTAGGTAGGATCCTACATAGGATTTCTGAAAATGACTTTTTTCAAATGCGCATACCTCCGCACTGAGTCAATGTAACTGCTTCAAGCACGTGAGAGCTCTCCCTTTTTATATCTTCTCTATCTAGACTCGTTTGTGTGTTTAGGTGAGAGAACGCACCTAGCGGCATTTCTATGAATCTTTCGTATAGGAATTCATATAGGATTTCACATAGGATCCTATATGTCGACCCATATAGGTGAGAGAACACACCTACCGGCATTTCTATGGAATGAACTCTCTTTTATAAGAAGAGATGCTTACCTATGTGGGTCGACATATAGGATCCTATGTGAAATCCTATATGAATTTCTATACGAGAGATTCATAGAAATGCCGCTAGGTGCGCTCTCTTACCTAAACACACAAACGAGTCTAGATAGAGAAGATATAAAAAGGGAGAGCTCTCATGTGTTGAAGCAGTTAAGTTTAAATTCTGACATTGACTCAGTGCGGAGGTATGCGCATTTGAAAAAAGTCATTTTCAGAAATCCTATGTAGGATCCTACCTAGGAACCTATATAAATTCCTATATGCTGACCCCTATACACTCCCATATGGGACTCTCATAGGAACCCTATAGGAAAAAATGTAGTTTCCTATATAGATTGTCATAGGAAACTACACGCTTTCCTATAGGAATCCACGTACGATCCTATATAGGAAAACATAAATTTCTGCTCCAATTTAGTAAAAGTCCTTTAGGAAAACATGTAGTTTCCTATAAAGATTCTTATTGGAAACTATAAGTTTTCCTATAGGATTTCATATGTGATCTAGTATAGGCAAGTATATGTTTTCCTATAGGTTTCCATATATGATCCTATATGTAATCATATATCTTCCTATTTCATATCTATAGGATACTTATAGGAAAATATATATTTTCCTATAGGATTTCATATGTGAACCAATATAGAAAACTATATGTTTTCCTATAGGTTTTCATATATGATCCTATAGGAAAACATATATTTTCCTATGTTATATCTATAGGAATCTTATAGGAAAATATATGTTTTCCTATAGAAATGTGAAATTTAACCCTATAGGATATTATATGTTTTCCTATGTCATATCTGTACAAAATCACATGCGTTTTTCCTATAGGAATGTTCCTGTAGGAATCTACATAGGATCCTATATAGAATTCTATAAGAATCTACGTAGAAATCTTATAGGATTCCTATTAGGAACCTATATAGGATTTTCCAGTAGGGAAGCGCAGGGACAAAACTACCATACAGCGAAACCCCGCATTGCGGGGGGGCCTCGGCTTGCTGCGGGGCCTCGAGCCCAATAACCCTAATGCAAAAAATTTTTTTTAAAAAAATAATTAAAAATAGAAAATATTAACCGAAATTATTTATACATTATTTAAAAAAATATTGGGGGGAGGGGGACTCATGAAAAAATTTGCGGGGGGCCTTGACATTTGTAGTTACGTCCCTGGTAAAGCGAGTTTTTAAGTAATGAATTATGTTAGTTTTTAAATTTTGAACTGCACTTTTGGAATTAAATTTTGTTGTGAAACATTGAAAAACGAGGAAACCATCATGGTGACTTTAGGTACTTTTTTCAATATAAAATTTATTTTCTAAGTCAATACAACATAATAAAATAATATGACAAATACTTGAGTTGAAATAGGAAACGGACTCATTTTCTACTCAAGAGCTGGAGTGCGAGGAGCACTTTCAGCTTACTCACTCTCGGGATGAGGAAGGTCGATACATAGTTCCACTTCCTCTCAACTCTTCTCCGAGTCAACTTGGCGACTCGTATATCACGGCTCATGGGTGCCTTCAGAGGCTGATCAAAAAGCTTTCTACTCACGACTCTTATAAGGAATTGTACTCTGCTTTTCTCACGGAGTATGAGGCCATGGGACACATGGTCCCAGCTCCGTCTAAGGATAGTAGATTTACGACCTACTATCTTCCCCACTACGGAGTATTCAAGGAGCAGAGTACCACCACCAAACTCCGAGTCGTTTTCAACGGTTCCAGCTCAACATCATCAGGGACATCTCTCAACGATTTGCTCCACATCGGAGCCCAGCTTCAAAAGGACATCGCAGATGTATTACTCTGGGTAAGACGTCATCGGTTTATTTTCTCAACGGACATTACAAAGATGTTCCGACAAATAAAGGTACATCCCAAGGATTGGGATTTACAGCGAATCCTTTGGTTGGATTCTACTCAAACCGAAACGCCTGACCAACTCACGACCGTAACTTACGGTACCAAATCAGTCCTTTCTTGGCCATACGGGTGCTTCTACAACTCATCAAGGACGAAGGGCATCGGTTCCCCTTGGCCGTGCCCCCACTTATCAAGGGAAGGTATATGGATGACATTTACGGAGGAGCAGAAGAGCTCTCCGAACTGAAGGCCATGGCAAAACAACTCATCGGTCTCCTCAACTCAGGCGGATTTCCTCTTGCCAAATGGCACAGCAATCATCCAGAATTCCTCGACTCATTATCAAGGTCAGGTAACTTAAACTCTACTCATCTAATTGAAAGTTCTCAAACGAAGGTTCTAGGGCTTATATGGGTACCAGACTCAGTCGAGTTTAAGTTTACCTTTGAACCATCGTATCATCCGGATAAAGGTATCACCAAAGGACTCATGTTATCCGAGGTATCTCAACTCTTTGCACCTCTGGGATTTTTTTCTCCAGTCATCATACGAGCCAAGATGTTACTGCAGGAACTTTGGCTTGAGAAGGTGGGATGGGACGACACCTTATCGGAGAAAATCTCCTCACGTTGGATCAAACTCATGGAAGAGCTAGCTCAAATCTCTCAACTCTCAATCTCACGATGGCTCAATATCACCGCGTCAACTAAGGCGGAATTACACGGATTTTCTGACGCCTCTCAATTAGCAATTGCGGCTGTGATCTACCTCAAGACCTCGGAAGAACGACAAGACTCTAAGGTTACACTCATCTGTGCTAAGACTAAGGTAGCACCTCTTAAACGACTAACCATCCCAAGGTTAGAACTCTCGGCTGCTCATCTCTTAGCCAAACTCATGGATTATGTTCAGAGAACTTTGGAACTGTCACACGTTCCTATTACTCTATGGACTGACTCTTCAGTAGCGCTCACGTGGATCAACAGTCACCCTTTGCGATGGAAGGACTTTGTGCTGAACACGGTTTCCTCAATCCAAGATCTAGTCCCTCAAGGTCATTGGAAATTCATCAAGGGAAAGGACAACCCTGCTGACTGCGCATCAAGGGGCCTGACTACTCACCAACTCTCTCAGCATCAACTATAGTGGCAGGGGCCATCTTGGTTGAAGGAATCAACGGAAAAGTGGCCAACTTCAAACTCACGGACAGATGCTTCAGCCCAAGTGGAAGAAAGACCCGGATGTGTTTTCTCTGTCTCAATGTCTCCTCAACCCTGGGATCTTGTTGAAAGGTATTCCTCTCTCACTAAATTATTGAGGATCACCTCAATTTGTTTTAGATTTTTGAAATTACTCAAAGGAGACTCTCAGGCTCCTCTCACCAATCCTCTCAATCCTAAGGATTTAGAGCATTCAAGGAATTTTTGGACTCAAGTGACTCAAGGAGTATACTTCTCAAGTGAACTCAAGGACCTCAAGAGAGGTACACCATTTCCTAGCTCTCACCCCTTTTCCAGACTCACGGCATTCATTGATCACCAAGGAATTCTCAGAGTCGGGGGTCGACTCAAATTTTTTTTATCTGGACCATGAGAGTAAGCATCCTGCTATCCTACCTAAGGATTCAGCTCTCACACGTCTCATCATTAGAGAGGCGCATCTAAAGACTCTCCATGGTGGAACTCAGCTCTCACTCTCCCATGTAAAAAAGAGCTTCTGGGTCATTGGAGGCCGACGACCCGTAAGGTCTCATATTCTCAAGTGTGTGCCTTGTGCTCGACAACGTGGAATCCGAGCTCAACAGCTGATGGGTCAGCTACCTACCTCTAGAGTTACTCCATCAAGGCCATTTCTCAACACCGGAGTCGATTATGCCGGACCTATCTCTCTCAAAACTTGGAAGGGGCGAGGAGCACGGAGCAAAAAGGGATGGCTCTGTATTTTTGTCTGCTTCTCGACTTTCGCCATTCATCTGGAAGCTGTCACGGACTACTCAACGGAAGGATTCCTCGCAGCCTATCGACGATTTGTCTCACGGAGAGGCATTTGCCATACTCTCCACAGTGACTGTGGAACGAATTTTATCGGAGCAGACAAGCCTGTCCAGCAGCTTTTCAAGGCCGGAACTCACGAATCAAGGACTTTATCTCAACTTCTGGTTAACGACGGCACCTCATGGAACTTTAACCCCCCCTCTGCTCCACACATGAATGGTAAGTGGGAGGCCGCCGTCAAATCTGTCAAGTATCATCTCAAAAGGACGGTTGGTGAAACAATGCTGACCTACGAAGAATTTACGACTCTTCTAGCTCAGGTTGAAGCAGTCCTCAATTCACGACCGTTGAAACTCCAATCGGAAGACCCTGACGACTTGTCAGCTCTTACACCAGGGCATTTTCTCATCGGGGAACCGCTCACTTCGATACCGGAACCTTCTCTGATGGAGATGCCAAGCTCAAGGTTGTCCAGGTGGCAACTTATTCAACAAAGGGTTCAGGCTTTCTGGTCGAGATGGTCGACCAGTTATCTGCAGCAACAACTCTCTATCTCAAAATGGCATCATTCGTCTAATCAAATTAAGGTCGGCTCTATGGTTCTTCTCACTGATGAACGCTTTCCACCTGAAAAATGGCCCTTGGCTAGGGTTATGGAATTGCATCCCGAAGCGGATGGACTCACCAGGGTGGTCACCATCAGGACGGCTATCTCTACCCTTAAGCGGCCAATCACGAAGCTGGCAGTGCTTCCCATCTCCAGGAACGACTCACCATCAGCATCAACCTCTACATGATCGTCAACTCTGTTGCCGATGGGGGGAGTGTGTTCAGACTTTAGTGTATTGAAATCACAGAATTGGGGTTGGCTCGAATTTACGACTCGAGGCCAGTTGCCAGTTCAAATATTACCGGTAAAAAGAAAGTGACGTGCTTGGGAAGCGTGTGGCGGCAGCACCTCTCGGTGGCCAACTTCTCAGCTGCTCGCCAGTCGCGTCTATCAACACGTGTTTCAGTGTTTAAAATCTCTCTGTTAATGTAAGGCTATTGTCTCATGTAATTTTCGGGTTTTTGTCAAGGTTTTGTTCTCAAGGTTCGCCTCATTGTATTCCTCAAAAGGACTACTCAAAATTGTATTTTGTGTGTTGTGTGGTGCGAGATCACCAGAAATTACAGGTGTAATTTCTGAGAAAAAGGAATGAACTCAACTACAAAGGACATAATTTGCTGTGTGTGTTTGTGCTTTTTAATTGCTTGACCACGGATTTACTCAATAAAACAAGGTATTTCTCATAATTAAAGGTGTTCTCATTTTATTGAATTTTTATTTTATTTTCAGAAAAACTATTCTCCGTAAAGTGAAATTCTCAAACCTTTTCCTCACTTCCCGGTATTGCTCAAAACAAAGTAAATTATTGCAGTACAAAACATCATTTACTTCGGACTATAAAGAAATTAACATTTTAAAAAAAATTTTGACATAACAACTCCATTAGGTCCCATATTATCAAAACCACGAGGAATTAATGAAACAAAGAAATTAAAAATAATCAAAGAATTGTTGCCTGAAATGCCTTTAGAAAAAAGATCTTTCTGGGAAAATTTACCAACATCCGCAGATTCAGTAGATTTATGCAGTAGTTTTCAATAAATGAATCAGTGATTTACCAAAATTTTAATTTCTTTTAGAACCGTGGTAAATGTTGTTTTGTATAAAAAGTCTTTCACTATTTTTTAATCCATTTTTACGACTATTAATGAGTAACAACAATTTTTAAAGATAATTAAAGCTTTTGATTTTTAAAATTGCTTTGTTTTTCTCGTAAGGGCATTAATGATAAAACTTTTAAAAAATTTGTCTTGTCGGGACAATAGCGATAAGTCTTATTGAATATTTAAATTTTATTTTAGGATTTTTATTTGCTTCAATTATTGCACAGATAAATGTTTCAATTTAAAATTTAGTTCATATAAACAATGTATAAAAAGTGTTATTGTTTAACAGGGAAGATTATTAATTTAAAAAATTTTAATTCTTCATTAAGTAATTAATACTATCATTTAAAAAAGTTGAATTGCGCTAATTCTAAGTCCAGGTAAAAATACATGATATATAAATAAAAAAATATCTGATGTAAGCGAGAATCCGATATATGCAGGTCCGATATACGTGAGTTACACCGTATTATGTGTGTTATATAATTAGGTTTTCGTTAAATATATAATAATTATATAATATTATTATTATAAACAATAATTATTCAAATATATTTTATTTAGAAATATGAAATGTACAAACATTATTATAAATAATTATGTGGGTCACCATTAACAAAGAACTTTCAATATTAATGTATTTTGGTTATAATTTATATAATTTGTACACAATAAAATTAATTGTTTTAAAAATGAATTCATACGTTATAATTTTATTGTCAGTCACTAATGTCTTATAAAAGTGTGTTTTTTAATAAATATTCTGAAGGGTGGCAAATAAAGTCATCGAAATGCTGTAATAATATATATTGTTTTTTTCTTAAATTTCCTTAGTTAGATTGAATTTTCTATATAATTTTTTATGTAATAATTAAAAAATATCAATATTCAGCTTTTATTAATAATAATAAATTGATAAAAAGTAATGTTCATAACACGCGTAATTATAATTTTCACAAAACTGAAATTTATAGTATAATAATAATAATAATAAGCCCGAAATGGGTTGCTTGGTTTATCCGTTACCAAGCAGCTCAAAGATACTGGTCCGACTTGGCTCAGTACTAGAATGACCATTACAGAACATCGTGTAGGTATTTGATCGGGTTGGTGAATGAGTTGTGGTACCCTTTACGGGATATCACAGAGTTTCTTAGCCGACTAGTCGGGTACTTGAATGTCATTTGAGATGGGGTTTCTGATACCCCAATCGGGCGCCTCCCCAGGTGGCGGATAGGGGAAGGCCTCTCAGATATGGGAGGTACCGAGGAAATTAGAATACCCGGGGCGGACCAAAAGTCAGATAGGGGTAGGCACCCGATATAATTGTCCACTCTGTGTTGGGATAACCTCCCACACAGAGTATTTGCGGTTACGACGACTGTAACGCGCAGTGCCACCCACAATAGGTCTCTCTCGGATGGAGATCAGGGTTCAGTTGGGAGTGGCAAAAGGACAGAACCCAGGCAACGACCAGGCATTGACCCGGGACAGCTAGAGTACGTTTAAAATGGACGGACCAACTTGGGAAGGACATCATGCTATGTTGGCAAAACAGTAGTCCTTGCAGAAGAGGATACATGCTAAGGTTGCATGAGCGATGGGTCAATATGTACCCCCAATACGCTCAAATGACACCTCAGTATTTAAGAGACCAAGTATCCTCTCTGCGAAAAAAGGGACATGAAGCTTTTCTTCAGCAGGAAGAAGAAGAACCCTCCGAGAACCTTCAGGTTCCGACAGTAACACCTACACCAACGACCGAGGAAGGGAACATGAGGTCTAGGGAAACCAAAGTACATCTAAAGGTTTCCATTAAAATGGACAAAATCGCTGAAGGGAATAACGAGCTCTCATTACTCCCAGAGGATGTAGATCTCTGGACATTAAATTGTGCTGTGTATGAAAAAGCAAAGGTCATGCTTCGTGAAAGTAACAGAAAATCTGTTTCAGACCGCGTCGATAGGACCTTTAAACGAATCAGACAAGTACAGTTTAAGATTAGGGTGGCTCGAAGGCATGCTTCTCAATTGAAGAGTGTGATTGTATATCTTGAATCGCAAAGAAAATTTACATCAAGGGTTTTGGAAATAGCCCAGACTCTAAAAAGATTGCATCACACTCTGAAGAAATCGAAGTTGAAGACCATCAAGCAACATTGGATTGAGAAGATACGTTCTCTTGTTGTTATAAGAGAGCGTTTAGAACGGCGGGTTAAATTGATAAAGCAAAATAATACCTATGCTACTAATCCTTCTCGCCTGTTCAGTCCACCATCGCCAACTGTCGAAAGACCCCCATGTCGTGAAGAGATTGAAAACTTCTGGAGTAACATCTATGGGAAAGCCCATTCAGTGAACGATGAAGAGTCATCCTTAACACTCTTTCGTAGCTTCTGTTTTAGACAGGGGCTTGACCATCCTGCAGAGGTAAGTCCACCAATTACTAAGGAGGAGGTGAGAAACATAGTTGCTAAAACGATGAACTTTTCAGCACCCGGGCCGGATAAGATTAATAACTTTTGGTGGAAGAAGTTCTCATCAACTCACCAACATTTGGCTCGCATATTCTCTACCTTTCTCAACGGTCAACATCCAATACCACAGTGGTTGGTGGAAGGACGAACGGTACTCTTATCAAAATCTGGTGATTTATCTATGCCAAAAAATTATAGACCCATAGCTTGTCTTAACACCTGCTACAAGCTATTCACTGGCATCCTCAAAGAGAGGATTTTGACATCCATTGAGCCAGTTTGGAGTGCAACAAGCGAACAGCGAGGGTGCAAGAGAGGTCTGGCAGGTTGTAGGGAGAACCTATTGATTGATAGGTGTATTACCCAAGACGCGATATTTTATCGACGTAACCTGTCAATGGCTTGGATGGATTACCGAAAGGCATTTGACTCTACAAGTCATGAGCTGATCATCAAGCTCCTTGAATGCTTAGAGGTACATCCTAACATTGTGAGATGCTTAAAGGAGCTAATGGTCATGTGGAGGACAAGGTTTGTTATAACATCCAACAAACAGCAAGTGATGACTAACATCATCTCGTTTAGAAGAGGAGTTTTCCAAGGAGACTCCCTAAGTCCTCTACTTTTTTGCATCTCCCTCTTGCCTCTGTCTGTAGTACTCCGAGAAAAATACTCTGGATACATGTGTGGAAAACCCAGAAATAGAGTCCATAAAATCAACCATCTGTTTTATATGGACGATCTTAAGCTATATGGATCCAGCAAGGACGAATTAAAAATTCTGGTGTTTGCAGTAGCCGAGTACTCCAGAGCTATTGGTATGGATTTTAGATTAGATAAATGTGCTGTTGTCCATTTAATTAAAGGGAGACGAGAAACAGCTGAAATGTCGAGCGACTCTGAGAATATTCAGCTCATTGGTGGCAATACCATTCATCACCTTGGTGTTGGGGAAACTTACACATATCTTGGAATTCCTCAATCGGAAAGTCAAGATTTGCGTGGGCTTAAAGATCATCTCCATATGAAATACCAAGGTCTTCTCAGAAAAATTTGGGCTTCTGAACTATCTGGGAAGAATAAGATACAAACCACAAACACATTAGCCATTCCTTTACTACTCTATACATTTGGAGCAGTTAAGTGGAATGTGAATGAGTTGAAGGAACTAGATAGAGAAACTCGCAAGATGATGACTATACATCGAAGTCATCATCCTAGGTCTTCCGTACCTCGTATTTACCTTCCACGCGATCGGGGAGGAAGAGGTCTTTTAAATTTAGAGTGTGTTTATCGTAGAATTGTTTTATCTGCAGCATGCTCAGTCATAAACAGTAGAGATCCTCTTATGCAATTTGTTCACCATCATGAAATTGCAAATGTTGGGGCGCTTTTATGTCGAGCGGCAGAAAGAGATGCAAGTGAACTTAGTCTCCCATTTGAAACCAGGGATATGGAACACGGTTTAGCATCTTTAACACCATTAATGCTTAAAAAACGTGGTAAGCAAGCAGAACATGCGCTTCTGTTGCAGGAGCATATTGACAAGCCTGTGCATGGACGTTTTTTCAGTCTCATAAAAGATTTGGGACTGTCTGGGGTTTTGTAATTTGCTTTCCTCAAGTCTGCTGGTTTGAAATCGGAGACTGAAGGATTTTTATTTGCTTGCCAGGATGGAGTGATAAATACTTTGGTGCATCGCAGTCGAGTGATGCATATGTGACGCGTCGCGAAGAAAAGCATCTAAGAAGCAAAAAATCGATTTTCGGATTTTGATAATATTAGGTTAATTAAATATCCCTTTTTTATTATCTAAAATCAGAAAACATTTTCATTGAATATTTTTCACGTATTTAAGACTTAAGCATCAGCGATTTGTACAGAATCCAATGGCGCGCGCGCTGCTTCTTTTCGCTCTCCTGTAAAATTGACGTTTGGCTTCTTAGGTGCTTTTCTTCGCGACGCGTCACATATATCTGTCGACAATACCAACTGTCGAGCCTGCAGGCAATACCCGGAGACACTTAGTCACATTCTAAGTGCGTGCCCGAAGTATGCATGTTACAGATATGTAGAAAGACACAATGCTGCGCTTAAGGTGTTGTATTATCACCTTCGACACCAATATGGTATAGATCAAGAACCCATCTTGCCGTATGCCCAGGGGGATCAGGAATCCGTTGTGGAAAATGATCAGTGTAAGATTTACTGGAATTTTTCTTTTTCCACCACTCATCGTATCAGCGCCAATAAACCTGATATAGTGCTCCAGGATTATAAAAGTAAGGTCATTTGTGTGATAGAGTTTTCGGCACCTGCTCAGAGCAATATCACTCAAAAGGAGGATGAGAAGCGGACAAAGTATCAAGACCTTCTGTTTGAATTGAGTAAAATATATCCAGGCTACAGGGTCAGATTAATTGTTCTTGTACTTGGTTGTTTAGGAGGGATGCGAGCTTCATTTGTGAGCCAATTACAAAAAATTCCTAGCTGCGAGCACAAGGCCAATGCGTTGGTGGTTCGCATGCAGAAGGCTGTTCTTCTGAACTCTCTAACTCTGGTTCGGCAGCACTGTTCATTATAAGATCCTATTCGGTAGCTCTAAAAAAGCATCCAACAACGTTCTTGACCACCGCTTAAGAAAATCGGCGGCAATGGGTGAGAACAACAGTGTAAGAAACGAAAATAACAACTCTAGTAAATGAATCACGCTTTTGCTTACCCTCCAGGACGGATGGAGCAATAGTGGATTAAAATATGTAGAGCAAGAATGGGAGAGGTTGTTTTAGTGAGGTATTACCACAGCACGTGGTCGAGTCCCACACGAACAAGTGCGTAAATGCATTTTTTCCTCTCCTAAACTTGTTTTGTAAAAAAAAAAAATAATAATAATAATAGTAATCGACATCTCTGTGGTAAATGGTATCGTCCGTTACCAAATATCACAGAATTGCCTGGTCGTTTGGGTCAGCATAGATGCCCTCTTGCTAACACCAAGGAAATACTTGGTCCACTTGGCCAAGTGTTTGAGTGGCATCTAAGGTGGGGTTTCTGACATCCCAATCGAGCGCCTCCCCAGGTGGCGGATAGGGGAAATCCTCCCAGATATGGGGGGGAACCGGGCAATTCAAATACCCGGGGCGGACCAACGTCAGATAGGGGTGGGCACCCGATACAATTGTCGACTTTATGATGGGCTAACCACTCACACAGAGTTTTTTGCGGTTACGACCACAGTAACGCGCAGCGCCACCCACAATGGGTCTCTCTCGGATGGAGACCAGGGTTCAGTTGGGAGTGGCATCAGGATAGAACCCAGGCAACGACCAGGCTTTGACCAGGGACAAACTCGTACACGTTTAAAATGGACGGACCAACTTCGAAAGGACATCTTAAACTGTTGGCGACAGAGCTCTCCAGACCGAAGAGGTTACATGTTGAGGCTTCATAAGCGATGGAGCAATATGCATCCCCAATACGCACAAATGAAACCTCAGTACTTACGAGATCAGGTATCCTTTTTGCGAAGGAAAGGCCATGAAGTTCTTATAGAAGAACCCTCTGAGAACATACCATCAGTTCTAACAACAACACCTTTGCAGACAGTCGAGTATGTAAACATAAGAGCAAGGGAAACCAAAATCCATCTTAAGGTTTCCATTAAAATGGACAAAATGGCTGAAGCGAATAGAGAAATTTCATTACTTCCAGAGGATGTAGATCTCTGGAAATTGAACTGTGCAGTCTATGAAAAAGCAGTTTCCTTGGTTCGTGACAGTAACAGAAAATCTGTTTCAGAACGCGTTGCCAAGACCTGTAAAAGAATTAGGCAGGTTCAGTTCAAAATTGGGGTGGCTAGACGGAATGCTTCTCACCTTCAGAGTGTGATTGCTTATCTAGAGACGAATCGGAGATTTACACCTAGAGTGTTAGAAATATCCCGATCTCTGAAAAGATTGCATCATACTTTGAATAAATCTAAGCTGCAGACCATCAGGCAGCATTGGACTGAGAAGATACGTTCTCTTGTAGTCATAAGAGAACGTTTAGAACGTCGGGTTAAGTGGATAAAGCAAAATAATGTTTTCGAAACTAATCGTTCCCGCCTATTCGGTATAACATCGCCGGTCGTTGACAGACCACCATGTCGCGAAGAGATCGAAAACTTCTGGAAAAACATCTATGAAACCTCATGTTCGTTGAATGAAGAAGACGCTTCATTGCCTCTTTTCCGTAGCTTTTGTCTTAGACAAGGGCTTGACCATCATGTGGAGGAATGCCCATCAATTTCTAAGGAGGAAGTGAGATATGTAATTGCTAAAACTAAAAACTTTTCAGCGCCTGGGCCGGATAAAATTAACAACATGTGGTGGAAGAAGTTTACTTCAACACACCAACACCTGGCCCGCATATTCTCAACTTTTCTCAACGGAGAACATCCCGTACCACAGTGGTTGATGGATGGACGTACGGGACTATTGCCAAAAAGTGGAGATTTGACTTGTCCAAAGAATTACAGACCAATAGCTTGTCTTAACACCTGCTACAAGCTATTTACTGGTATCCTTAAGGAAAGAATTTTGTCATCTATTCAACCAGTATGGAGTACAATAGGCGAACAACGAGGACGCAAGAGAGGTCTGGCAGGTTGTAGGGAGAACCTACTGATTGATAGGTGTGTCACCCAAGACTCGATATTTTATCGACGAAATTTGTCCATGGCTTGGATTGACTACCGTAAGGCGTTTGATTCCACCAGTCATGAGCTTATTATTAGGCTTCTTGAATGTCTTGCGGTACATCCAGACATAGTGAGATGCTTGAGAGAGCTTATGCTCTTATGGAGAACAAGGTTTGTATTAACATCAAACAAGCAACAGGTGATGACTGACTTCATCATCTACAAAAGAGGAGTTTTCCAAGGCGACTCTCTTAGTCCTCTATTGTTTTGTATCTCCCTCTTGCCTCTGTCTGTTGTGCTTCGGGAAAAACAATCTGGATACTTGTGTGGCAAACCAAGAGATAGAGTTCACAAGATTAACCATCTGTTTTACATGGACGATCTTAAGCTCTATGGCTCCAGTAAGGAAGCATTGAAAATTCTAGTGTTTGCAGTGGCCAAGTATTCCAGTGCAATTGGAATGAGTTTTGGACTTGATAAATGTGCTGTTGTCCATATGAATAGAGAAAGAATGGAAAAATCTGAAACATCACGCGATTTGGACGATCTTCAGCTTATTGGTGGCAACACCATTCATCATCTTGGTGAAGAAGAAACTTACTCATATCTTGGAATTCCACAATCGGAAACTCAAGATGTGCATGGGCTTAAAGATCATCTCCAAATTAAATATCGAGGTCTTCTCAGAAAAATTTGGTCATCCGAATTATCAGGGAAGAATAAGATACAGGCCACAAATGTATTAGCCGTACCTTTAATACTCTACACATTTGGGGCTATTAAATGGAATTTGGATGAGCTGAAGATTATTTCCCCACTTTCCAATGATCCAAATGATTTAAATCCATTAACTCCTGGTCATTTTTTAATTGGAGACTTATTATCAGCTTTACCACAACATGACTTACGCGGTATTCGACAAAATCGATTAAATCGTTACCAAAATTTGCAGTATATGTTTCAGCTTTTCTGGCAGCGTTGGCAGAACGAATACCTGATGCAATTACAACAACGGTATAAATGGTCTAAATCTAAGGACTCGCAATTGCTACCAGGTTCTATGGTTATTATTCGTGATGACAATTTGCCACCTTTAAAATGGAACTTAGGTCGTGTGACGGATTTGCATCCAGGAAAAGACAGCATTGTTCGAGTTGTTTCCATTCGAGTCGGTGACTCAATTATTAAACGACCTGTATCAAAAATCTGTGTGTTACCCATCGATCAGGAATTCACTCAAACTGTTGAGTAATCAATTTCATGTTTCTAACTAAAAATTACATATTTATGATTAATTAATAAGAACGAGGTTATGTAACTTTTCACATTATTAACATTTAAGTGCTAGTAAAGTTTCGACGTTCACGTCATATATTATTTGAGTAAATAGTAGATTGTTGATAACTTGCATAATTTAATATACCAAACTAATTTTCAGTCATTTATTATTATTGAAAGATGCTCTTTTAAAGTGGGCGGTATGTTAGATCTCTATTAACTATTTACCAATGTAAAACTTTTATTTATTTATATCTGTTTTTACGGTCTTAAATATTTATGCCAAATTTCAGTTAGGGATTAAGGGAAAATTTATAACAACAAATATCTAAATTGTAAACCGTCGAGATTCTAAGTAACCGTAATTAAGTTTCAACTTCAAAGGGGACTGACGTCCTTGAGGACAAATGGCGTTATAAAGATAGTGGTCCCCTAGAATTTGTACCTAGGATAATCCTTGAGCAACCGAATCTTAATTTCAGAAATATTAGGAAAAATATTTATGCGACGTTGTCACTATTTTTCTCCAAAATTTTAAGGCAACACTGTAAATTCGGAAAACCCAGGTTACCGTACCAAGGGCAATAGTCAGTCGGCTTCGAGATGCGAACCCTTATAAACGTCTCTTTGTATTACATTTTTGTACTTGTTCTTGTAAAGTTGTCGACTCAAATGATTTGATTTAGAATAAATGTTAATTATTGTTTAATGAACTTAATGAATCTCATCATTTCATGAACCTGGACCTTTAATACTAGTTTAAAACAATTTATTTGTCTAAATTAAACAGTCATATATTAAGTGCCTGTCCGATTTATGCATGTAACAGATATATAGAAAGACACAATGCTGCACTGAAGGTTTTGTATTACCACCTTCGTCACCAGTACCGTATAGATAAGGAGCCCATTTTGCCGTATGCCCAAATGGATCAAGAGTCCGTTGTGGAAAATGACCAGTGCAAGATCTACTGGAATTTTTCTTTCCCCACCACTCATCATATCAGTGCCATCAAGCCTGATATGGTCCTCCAAGATCATAAAAGTACGATCATTTATGTGGTTGAGTTTTCGGTTTCTGCCGAGAGAAACATCATTAAAAAGAAGGATGAGAAACGGATCAAATATCAAGAGCTCTTATTCGAATTGAGTAAAATGCATCTAGGATATAGAGTCCACTTGATTGTTTTAATTCTCGGCTGCTTAGGAGGGATGATGGCTTCATTTGTGAGCCAACTGAAGAAGATTCTAACCTGCGAACGTCAAGCCAATTTGTTAGCAGGTAGAATGCAGAAAGCAGTTCTTTTGAACTCTCTTCTTCTGGTCCGACAGCACTGTTCCTTGTAAAAAAAACATCTTTAAAGGTAGCTCTAAAAAAGCATCCCACAATTTCGTGCCGGCCGCATAGGAACATCGGCGGCAATGGACATGAAGAAACAAAGAACAGAATGCTGAAACCGTACAGAGTAAAGAAAAATGATGCTTTTGCTTACCCTCCAGGACGGATGGAGCAATAGTGGATTAAAATATGTAGAGCAAGAATGGGAGAGGTTGTTTTAGTGAGGTATTACCACAGCACGTGGTCGAGTCCCACACGAACAAGTGCGTAAATGCATTTTTTCCTCTCCTAAACTTGTTTTGTAAAAAAAAAAAAATAATAATAATAGTAACAATAATAATACTTATAATAATGGGTATATGAGAATATGACATAGGGAAGTTTCGCATAAAACTGTTTCTCGCATACTCACACTCGACTTGAATCTAGATTTAATTTCTGAAATACTCGTGAGTGTCAAATTCACGAAAGAGAAGAAAATATTGTCCGGAAAATGAGCGAAAAATGACAAGAGTGGGAAATCGTCTCCTCGCGTAGGGGATTCAAAGGAAAGTGTTGAGGGGCGCATCTCCCTATATAAAAAAACTGAGTGTTTGTATTGACTATATATGAGGATCCAAGGGATCTATCGACTTTCACCCGTATGTCAACTGAGACTTACTAGGTTCTTACTTTGGGCAGCAGCACTGTCAACACGTTTTAAGCCCAAAGCACAACGAATACGGTTACGGGAGCAGGGCATGAGATAATAAAGGACAGAGACTGTTTCTGTCTTTTTCTGTCTTATGCTCTGGTCCCGTAACCGTATTTCTATCTGCTTAGGCCTTTAAGCACGTGCATATGGATATTATTGGGCCACTCTCGATTGTGAAGCGTTTCGGTATTGTTTGACTTTATAAGACCGATTTTCGCGGTGGCCGAAGGCAAATTCCTTTAAAAAACATTAGCGCGCAGACGGTGTGTAGTGCGTTCATTGACAATTGGGTCACGCGTTTCGGAAGTCCCGAATCATTGACCACTGATCACGGCTCTCAATTCTAGTCGAAACTGTTTACAGAACTCCAGCGCGCAACAGAAATATAACCCCATCTTATCATCCTGCGTCAAACGGTTTTGTTAAAAGGTCACATCGCACCTTGCAAGCAGCAAGTAAATTTCACGTGGGAAATAACATGATTTATATTCTTTCGACCGTGTTAATCGAAATCCGAATTTACGTTTCGGACAACGGCGCATTTCCTGACAAATGTGGTTTAGGCACGACTCTTCGTGTTCCGGGCGAGTTGATTTTTCCTGAGGATGAGTTGGTTGATCCGCAGTTTTTGCTTTCAGAGTGTCGCCGACACATGCATGAAGTTCGTACAGTACCAGTTGAGCACCACGTGAGAGGAAAATTATTTGTACATAAAGAGTTAAAAGATTGCACTCATGTTTTTCTCCGTGCACCTCCTAACAAGAGATACTTGCAGTATCCGTACTACTAAAGTCGTGAAACGCGTGAATGATAGAGTTTTCGAGATCGCGGTTAATGGAAAAAATAAATGTATATAGATAGAAATTATTAAAGTAGTATTATACTTTGCATCGATCAAAAAATCGACTTTTTAGGGTTCCGTACACCACAAGTGTACTCACGGAACCCTATTGGAAAGGCTTTGTCGAAATCCGTATACCCTCCCCTAGCCACCAAACTATTTGACTTAGAAAGTTCAAATTTGGCCCACATATGTATTTTTACGTGTAGATGAAAGGAAAATTATAGAGAACATGATTCTAGGGGTTGATCATATAGCGTTGTCAAGAAAATAACAAGATTTTTAAGAAATTTTGATATTTTTTGGCTAAAAACTCTTGCCTTTTTTTTGCAACGCTATTACCATCACGATCTCTATATTTTTTTTGTAATCTACACATAACAATACATTTGTGTACCAAATTTGAACTCTCTAAGTCAAATATTTTGTCAGATAAGAGGGGAATACGGTCATTTTTTAGAAAAAAAGCGTTTAATTTGTACCATTCTTGCCCTTTATCTGCCAAATTATTGTACTTAGAGTGCTGAAATTTGGTACACATATGTAGTTTGACGTATAGATTACAGAAAAACTATAGAAAACCTTGTTTTAGGCTGTTATCATAGCGTTTTTCAGCAAAAAAAATGCTAAACAATGGTTATCCCCCTGAACTTCCAAACTATTAGACTTAGAGAGTTCAAATTTGGTACACAAATGTATTTTCACGTATAAATTACAGGAAAATTATAGAGAACATGATTGTATGTGTTGAACATAGCGTTGTCAAGGAAATAAAAATATTTTTGAGCATTTTTGCTTCCTCATAGAGGAAGCGTTGTGATCGTTAAGATTTTCGATTTTCCAAAAAATAGTGTAAATCGACTCAGTTTTATCTGAAAAGTTCAAATTTTCATTCCTGAGAAAATGTCCGGATGTGTGTGTGTGTGTGTGTGTGTGTATGTGGTAAATTTTTTGTCGCCAGGATATCTCGAGAACGCTTCAACGGATTTTAATAAAATTTGGATGACATATGATGCTCACAAATATCTAAATTTGGACACAGGGATTTTTGAAAATACCCAATCAAATTTTTTTGAGCACCTTTTTTCATCGAAAATTTCGTTTTTTGGCAAAAAATTTTTTCATGCTGAAAATTCAGACAAATGAATGAAAAAATCATATTCCTTGTTTCAAAACGAATCGATTGATCTATATAAAGTATATAATTGACCAAAAACTCACCTAAAAAATCATGATTTTTCAGTTTTTTTTATCAAAAAATCTCATTTTTGGAAATTTAAAAAAAAAATTTTTTTTTCATGCTGAAAATTCAACCAAACGAATTAGAAAATCATATTCCTTGTCTCAAAATGAATCGATTGACCTATATAAAGTATATAATTGACTAAAAACCCACGTCATAATTCATGATTTTTTATTTTTTTTCATCGAAAAATCTTGCGATTTGCCAAAAAAAAATTTCATGCTAAAAAATCCAGACAAATGAATTACAAGAATCATATTCCTTGTCTCAAAACGAATTGTCTAAAAATAATTGACTAAAAACCCACGTAATAATTCATGATTTTTCATTTTTTTCATCGAAAAATCTCTTTTTTTGCCAAAAAATTTCTAACAATTATTATTTTTTGACCACAGTTCCTTTTTAAAAAAAAATATTCTATTTTAAAAAACGAATATGCTATTCAAAATTAAGTAACTTACCTTTAATTTTTTAGAACATTATTGCTTTTTTTTCTTAAAAAAATAATAAATTTCATTGATTTGTTATAATTTCTTAAATTTTTTCATTGTCCATTCATTTTCCTTCAACAAAAATGTAGTATAGTGGAAAAAATTAAATTAAATTAATTAAATTATTATTTTTTATATTATAAATAAATTTATTGCTTCCTCTATGAGGAAGCAAATTATCTTGCTTCCTTGGAAGCGAAGTGTCCATGAAATGGACAGAATTCACACCTAGTTTTAACATATGGGCCATAATTTAGTGTTATAACTTTGACAGCGCTATACAGTGGCGGATCCAGACTTGGTTTCAAGAGGGGGTCATACATGAGAGAGAAAGAGACAACACTATAGTGTTGTCTCTCTCTCTGCCATGCAAATCCCGTGGATCCGCCACTGGCGCTATGATCATCACTTTCTCTATAATTTTCCTGTAATTTACACGTTAATCTACATACGTGTATCAAATTTCAGCATCCTAAGTCAAATAGTTTGGAAGATAAGGGGGGGGGATACGGTCTTTTTTTAAGCAAAAATGCATTAAAACTGTATAATGACATCTCCATATCTGCCAAACTATTGTACTTAGAGTGCTGAAATTTGGTATACATATGTAGTTTGCCATATAGATTACAGAAAAACTGTAGACAACTTTGTTGCAGATCGTTATCATAATGTTTTTAAGCAAAAACCAACGATTTAAAAAAAATGCTAAAAAATGACCGTATCCCCCCTCCCATAACTTCCAAACAATTTGACTTAGAGAGTTCAAATTTCGTACACAAATGTATTTTCACGTGTAGATTACAAAAAAATTGTAGAGAACATGATTGTAGAAGTTGATCATAGTGTTGTTAAGGAAATAAAATGATTTTTGAGTATTTTTTATGGATATTTGCTAAAATCTCTGGATTTTTCGTTGACAGCGCAATCACCATCACGTTCTCTATAATTTTTATGTAATTTACACCTGATAATACATTCCTGTACAAAATTTGAACTCTCTAAGTAAAATAATTTGGAAGATAGGGGAGGGGGTGGTCCATTTTTTATAAAAAATTCATTATATATTATATATAATATGTATAATATATTTATATATTATACATTTAATAGTATCAAATATATTAAAAATTATTTTCTTTTGTGTACGGAACCCTCGGTTTTAGTGCTAGTGTAACTCGAACTTGCCCGATTTTTTATTTTATTTTTGTGGTTTATGTTACCTCAAGAATACACATTTTTTGTAATTTTTTTTAAACTGACGCCAATTTTTTATTTTTTAATATTTTTTATCGGGGTTAGGAGGGATGCCTAATCACATGTATCAGCTTTAAAACCACATTTAAAATTTTCAGATCAGATGTTCCTGTGTGGCTGTAGCTTGTCCGCAGAATTCATCGTTTTTTTTATCTTGACTTTCGCACCCTCTAGTAATGAAACAGGCACAGTAAAAAAATTTTATTTTTTTATTTTTCACAAACAAAAATGTCAAAAATATGATGCAAACACTTTCAATGCTTTAAATAAAATTATCACCGAAAAAAATTGTTTTTTAAAGTCAACTTTGACAGCTTACAATGCATTATAATACTACCTTAAATCAGCGCACTTTGTTCCAGATAATGAGTTGATCAGATTCCGAAAATTTGAGGATGAGAAAATGGGAAATGAAAATGACACATTGAAAGTATCAGAAAAACTCGAACCTTTATACACATCGGGCAACCTATTGTGAATATTAAAAATTATACGACGCGTACCCCCGTCAATGAGATCACGAATTATAGAGAAACGGTTCAGCAAAAAGAACTGTTAGCTGGCTGCTAACAATTGTCATTTATAGAGGAAGCTGGGAGGTAAAAAAAATCATGTTCAGTTAATCGCAACATGAATTCGACAAATCAAATGACTAATGTTAAGAGAAATGTAATAATTCCAGATGATATAGAAGCGATAAAATTGTAAAATACATAATTTTCGTCTGCCGCAATGTGTTTAATTTTACTAGTGAACTGCGAAATAATCTCGATTTGCCTTTAATGACGCTTAGAAGCTTTGTCTGAAATTTGCGAAAACATATAAATAAGTGGCTTGTGGTCTATGACTATAGCAAAGTCTAGTTCTCGAACGCGTTTTAAAAATATTTGATTGTCTGAAATATTGCTGTTAATTCACGGTCACAGGTGCTATATCGTCTCTCGGCTGACGTGAATTTGCGCGAAAAGAATCCTAACGGTTGTCACGAGCCATCAACTTCCTACTATAAAGCTCCTCCCATGCCGGTATCTGATGCGTCAGTAATTAGGCGTAATTCAGCATTTTCGCAAGGGTGAGCGACCGTTACTACTTCGGCCAAGTCCGTTTTGATCTTATCGAAGGCAGCCTCCGATTACGGATTCCAGACTATTTTTTGCTTGTAGTTGCTTACGAATGTCGCGCAAGTGTTTATAAAGCAGCGCTTGGGTGTGTGTTGCATGCGGCAAACTTCTTCGATAAAAATTAACAATGCCTAGCCAGCGTCTGAGATTGCTTTTGTTTACTGGGTTTGGCCAGTTTTGTATTGCTTTAACCTTAGAAAGGATTGGTTTACAACCCTGAGAATTTATAACGAAGCCCAGAAATTCCAGTTTAGATTGGCCAAATTGACATTTTGAAACATTAATACGTAAACTGAATTTTTTTAACAAAATAAAAACTTCACGGAGATGCAGCTCATATTCGTCGAGCGAACTCGATGCTATCAGGATGTCATCAATGTATGGAAATACTTATGTTAAATCGCCTAACGCTCTAAAAATGTAACTTTCAAAGCTTTGCCCGGCGTTGGCAATGCCAAACGTCATCACCGTGTACTCGAAAAGTCCAAATGGCGTCATAACCGCTGTTCCTGAAATGTGTTTAGGAGTTAACGAAATTTGAAGGTATGCCATAATCGCATTCAAGCGTCGAAAATCGCCGCAGATTCTCCAGGTTCCGCTTTTTTTCTTATCAAAATGGGTTAAGCCCATGATGCTTTTGACGGTCTACAGATGTCTTTTTGAACTATTAGCGGAACTGTTTCTTCGCAATTTTTAACTTTTCCGGACACAAACAACGCGCGCGATGCGCTATGGAAAAACCTTTAGTTACGATCTGAAGCACGGTATCGCACTTCAAAATTATACTTGACTGGTGCAACCCGGTTATTTCAGGAAAATCAGCTGCTCTGTCGATAATGCTGCCATTGTGAACTTTAGCCTCCTTCAATGTTCCGTACGTTTGAAAATTGGTAGTCGAGTGGATGAGCCTCCTCACTGGAAGGTCGATCAAAAGACCTAAATAAATCCGCGCCGATTATTGGATAAGGCAAATCAGCAACACAGTATTCCCAGCTGAACTCTCTACGCAAACCTGAATCAAGGCTAAGTCGTTTAAAACCGTACGTCCTAATGCGCAAATTGTTAGCTGCAAAAAGTTTCACTTCCGAAGGGGGAAAATCTCGATTTCCTGCAAGAGAAATCACCGAGACATCTCACCCTATATCAGTTAAAAAAGACAAACGCGACTTTTTGGCGAAAAAATAAAGACGCTTAGAGCTCAAATTAACATCGATTGCGTCGATATAATGAGGTTTTACTGATTTCCCGACTTCTTCGATAATTCCCAACTGCAAAGTTTTGTGCACCTAGTTGCGGCCTCTATACGGCTCATTGATAGTTTCTTTAATGCTCGAGAGTTCGAAAGCTATCGCATTGATTTTCAATTGAAGAACAACGTTAGGTTTCTCTATGGCTGCGAGATTTATCATAGATTGGTTCATGTTACTGTAAGGTTGCAACCCCTCGGTAATTTTGTCGTCAATCTGTGCAAGCTCCGACAAATTCTTAGTTTGACTGAGAGCTAAGATGTGTCTGTGTAACGGTGATAATTGTTCCGTAAAAATAACACGTCGCTTGTACCGAATTTTGAAGTAATGACGTCGGTTATTAAAGTATAAATATTTGCAAGCGGCGGACGCGTAAGAACGATGCTACGCACACAAGTCAAAATATTCGAGTCGAATGTCGCAATCAATACGTTAACCCTGTCAGTTTCGGAAATGACATTATTTCGAGTAAATACCCTCTTAATTTAATCGAACCATAAGTCTGGATCACTTTTGTTGAACGAAGGTAAGCGCGTAATTGTCGCGGAATTAACTATCTTGTTCCCGTTAGGCATTGTGTTTGAACTAGGAGCAATATTAACTACCAAAATAGGATCCAAAGTTTCATGCTCCTTCTCTAATTGTTGCTTAATAAGTTGTTCGTTACCTACTTGTTCAGATGGAATAAGTACCGGATTGTAATAGTTCAAAGTGTCTGAACGAATAATCTCGTCCGCAATGATATTTATTTTGTCCAGCGTTTTCACGATCAGAATATTCCTCGGTGGGGTACGCGGGGTCTTCAGCGACCTTTGTAACGAAAAATTTAGCATTTAGAAGGCAACGCAAGAAGACGTTGCCCAAAAATTATGGGTATTAAACACCTGTTGACGCGGGTCTTCAAATGAGTAAACCTGGCCCACTGAATACTAGGTTAAACGTTTTCGATTTGCCAAAGGATTTAATGACCGAGGAACTTACCTCGGTGGTCTTTGATCAAAACAATTACTGTCTGAACGGCCTCATTAAAAAGGAATTCACGAAAGGCTTCATACCGAAGTTCAAACTCGGGACCAAGGACAAGACCCAAATCAACTGGGTAATTGAGGTCACATCGTCTATCAGGAACCTTACAAGGACTAAAAGGAAAAGGCTCTACATAGGCTAGTGCTCATGCAGAGTCCAAGATTTCCGAGAAGTGTCGCGGTGCTTCAAGTGACAGACGTTCGGGCATATTTCGAAAAACTGCAAGGAGACGCCTCAGACGTGCTTCTACTGTACGGAAAAGGGACATTGCATTAAGGAATGCCAAATAAAAATAGATGGCAAGCCACTAACAGGCGCTACTTGTAAAATGGCAAAGAGATCCTCGGACTACGGGACGGTCGATAAGGTTTGCCCTTCTTTCAAGGCAGCTGTGGATCGAGTCATCCAAAGGACCGACAGCGGAGCCTGAATATGAGGGCTCAAAACTAAGTATTTGACAAACTAACTTGGCCCGCTGCAGAGCTGCATGTGATAAAACACTTGAAATGTCAAAAAACCGTAAGATACCTGTCTTCCTCGTCCAGAAGCCCTATTCCTACCGGAATGAGGTTTCTGGACTTGGTAAATACACAAACCAAATAATAGAAATTAAATTAAACTAGGTAAAAATTATGTCCATTTCATGGACATTTCGCTTCCAAATAAGCAAAATAATTTTCTTTCTCGTAGAGGAAGCAAAAAATTAATGGTATGACAGTTACTTGGAGAATTTATTTTAAAAAAATTTTTAATGCAAAAAATGAATTATTTTACGAATTTTTGATCAATTATAAAAGTTATATAGGTCAATCTATTCGTTTTGAGATAAGGAATATAATTTTTGTATTTATTAACTTGTATTTTTAGCATGGAAAAAAAATTTGTCAAAAGACGATTTTTTTTTATGAAAAAAGTGCTCAAACAAATTTAATTTGTAATTTTAAAAATCCTTGTATTCAAATTGAGATATTCATAAGCTTAATAAGTTATCTAAATTTTATTGAAATCCGTTAAAGCGTTCTCGAGATATCTTGTACACAAAAAACACTATTCACACATACACACACACATACATCTGGACATTTGCTTAAGAATGAAAGTTTACAGTTTTTAGATGAAAATGAGCTGATTTAGACTATTTTTGGAAAATCGACAATCTTAACTATCACAAAGCTTTTTTTTATGAGGAAACAAAAAGGATAAAAAAATATAGTATATGTGACTCTCCGCGAGAAAAGGGACCTATCGCGGAAAAAATCAATTTTCATTTTTTATGACAAAAGATAATTTATGAGTTGTTCTTTCATTTCCATGTTTAAAAAATATTTTTTATTAATTACACTTTTCGTTATGATGCTTCAAACATAGGCGTGCTAAGTGTATCGCATTTTTTGGATCTTCTTTGAACGACCGTCACATAAAATTGGTTTTTATTGATTTCATTTTTTTATGTTAATAAATAGTTTTTGAGTTGCTTTTTGAGACATTTCTTGAAATGACAAGATATATAATCATTATTATGAATCGATAAAACTTGAGGAAAGTCTCAAAAATATCTAAATGTTGTAACGAGGTTTTATAAAAACTCTCGTTAGTAAACAAAACTCCGGGATTTTACCGTAGCTAACCTTATTCAGTACGCACTCAAAACACAAACTATCATTTTGTCTCCGCTTACTTTTGTAATTAAATGCTCGCCGATCCTTTGTAAAATTACTTGTTTTGGTTGCTGGAAAACACGATGTTTATTTTATAGCTTTTCTTTTATTAATACTTGTAAAAACCAATGCAAATCACAGTGATCCACACTGCACGAACACAACACAACGCAACATTCACGCAGGAGACGAGCTGAAAAAAGAAAAAAAAAACTGTCATGGACGATCGATCAGTAGTGCTTACCTTTGATCTCTGTCTTTTTGACTGAATTTAGCTGTCTAAGTTACTTCCGCGTTTTGTGTAGTGTTTTAAGTGAACAAGAACTGAACAAGAACCTCTCCCTGATTGTGTTCATTAGTGCATTCGGCCTGTGCTAATGTTAATATATCTAAAAAAGACTTTGATAAACTTAAAAAAGGCTTAATTAACTATATTTGTTCTAAATGTACAAAAGCTCAACAAGGCAGCGACATCTTATTGAGTAAGGAGTCAACTTCTCTATCATTAAATGGTGTGCCTCTTTCAACTGATAATTCTCGTTCTGAACCCCTTCATTCATTAACTGCGACAGCTTTGTCACCGGCTGTCACTGAAGCAATACGGGCTGCAGTAGAACAGGGGCAAAGATCGGTCATGAATGAATATAAGGAGCAAATGATTTCACTTTTTCAGAAATTTGTTGATAGTCAAACAGAGTTTAACGCCCAAATAAATAAATCTATTTCTACGCTTCAATCTAATGTTGCTGAGAATACCAGCAAGATACAGGCTATTGAGATTTTGACATCCTTTCAAACCGAACTTCTGCAGCAGGCTAAGTCTGAAAATGAAAACTTAACATCTCGTTTACAACTTTTTGAGCAAAATCTTAATTCCCAGGAACAAACAGCTCTTCAAACTATTCTTGAGGTTCATGGTATACCTAAAAAATTAAATGAAGATTTACAAGAGCTTTTTTGTGATATAACTAAAGCCCTGGGAGTCTTTACCTCTCCTCAGCACATCTCTAATATCTATCGGGTAAGACGAAATGACAACCAAGCGAACCCTCAATTGCACCCTACTATTCTGGTCAAGCGTTTTCGCCAAAATGTGAGAGACAAGATTATTATGTTGCGGAAATCGAAACCAAACTTCTCAACGAGTAAACTGGGGTGGCCTGACGCTGAAAAATATCCTGTCTACATTCGTGAACCTCTTACACCTGCAAACCGGAGAATATATTCGGCTGCTCTCTCGCTTAGGAGACTTAATAAAATTAAATATTTTTGGATCTCTGGAGGGAAGATCTTCTGTCGTCGGGAGGACGGCGCACTGAGACTGCAGCTTACGTGCTTGCAGGATGTTGACCGCTTAAAATAGCAATTATGGTTTTTATATTTTTCTTTTATCTTGGCTTCTAACATTATCTTGATTATAAACTTTTATTTGTTTCTCATTATTTTTTATAAACTAAATTTGAAGTACTTTATTTATTTTATTTTATTTTTTTCTTTCTATTCTTTTTTCAACCATCCCTACTAAAAAATCCGGACTAATTCCGTACGAATTCCGGACAAATTCCAGACAAAACAGTCCGGTCTTATCTGGAATTGATCCGAAATGTGTCCGAAAATGATCCGAATTAGTCCGAAATTTGTCAGACACAAAAAATTTGATCTGAAATTAATCCGGAATAGTCCGAATCTTGTCCGATAATTGATTCCGAAATTATTTATAATCAAAGTGAAGTCCGTTTTTTGGCCGGTCACATCCGGCAGTTGTCCGGCATAAATTTTAAATCCGTTTTAAGTCTGGTTTTAACTGAAATTAGTCCGGCATTCGATTCAAAAATTATTTTTAGTTAGAGAGAAGTCCGTTTTTAGTACGGACACGTCCGGAAACTGTCTGGCACAAAAATCACAATCCGTTTTAAGTCTGGATTCATCTGGAATTAGTCCGGCAGTCCATTTAGAAATTAATGTTAGTAAAAGTTAAGACCGTTTTAAGACTGGTCAAGTCCGGCAACTGTCCGGCACAAAATTCACAATCTGCTTAAAATCTGGTTTCATCTGGAATTAGTCCGGGAGTCAATTCCGAAATTATTTATAGCCTAAGTGAAATCAGATTCTAGTCCGTTAACATCCGGAAGTTGTCCGGCATAAATTTTAAATCCGTTTTAAGTCTGGTTTTACCTGGAATTAGTCCGGCAGTCAACTCCGAAATTATTTATAGTCTAAGTAAAAACCGATTCTAGTCTGTTCACATCTGGCAGTTGTCCGGCATAAATTTTAAATCCGTTTTAAGTCTGATTTTATCTGGAATTAGTCCGGAAGTCAATTCCGAAATTATTTATAGTCTAAGTGAAATCCGATTCTAGTCTATTCACATCTGGCAGTTATCCGGCATAAATTTTAAATCCATTTTAAGTTTGGTTTTATGTGGAATAGGTCCGGCAGTAAATTCCGAAATTATGTATAGTCTAAGTGAAATCCGATTCTAGTCCGGTCACATCCGGCAGTTGTCCGGCATAAATTTTAAATCCGTTTTAAGTCTGGTTTTATCTTGAATTAGTCCGGGAAGTCAATTCCGAAATTATTTATGGTCTAAGTGAAATCCGATTCTAGTCCGGTCACATCCGGCAGTTGTCCGGCATAAATTTTAAATCCGTTTTAAGTCTGGTTTTATCTTGAATTAGTCCGGGAAGTCAATTCCGAAATTATTTATGGTCTAAGTGAAATCAGATTCAAGTCCGGTCACATCCGGCAGTTGTCCGGCATAAATTTTAAATCCGTTTTAAGTCTGGTTTTATCTTGAATTAGTCCGGGAAGTCAATTCCGAAATTATTTATGGTCTAAGTGAAATCAGATTCAAGTTCGGTCACATCCGGCAGTTGTCCGGCATAAATTTTAAATCTGTTTTAAATCTGGATTTATCTGGAATTAGTCCGGCAGTCCATTTAGAAATTAATGTTAGTGAAAGTGAAGTCCGTTTTAAGTCTGGTCAAATCCGGCAACTGCCTGGCAAAAAATTCACAATCTGCTTTAAGTCTGGTTTTATCTGGATAGTCCGGCAGTCAATTCCGAAATTATTTATGGTCTAAGTGAAATCCGATTCTAATCCGTTCACATCTGGCAGTTGTCCGGAATAAATTTTAAATATGTTTTAAGTCTGGTTATATCTGTAATTAGTTCGGCTGTCAATTCCGAAATTATTTATAGTCATTCTATTTTCCCTTCCCCGTTCGCTCACCTCCGGATTCCGGTGATTTTAAAGTTTCATTAATTTGGAAATTTTTTTAGAACATGCGGGACATTCAATTATATTTTATATGCGACTTTTCTGTTTTTTAATCCCGTCTGAAAGCAGTAAAATATCTGCAAAAGCATTTATTTTCTGTTAGTAGCGAATTGAGCTAATTAAAGTAAATTAGGAATCTGAATTGTTTTTATAATTCGCTAATGTTTATTAGATGGTGACATCTAAAAAGATTTGCAATGGATCTTAGAAAAATAGAAAATTTTCTTGCTTTTAATTAGAGGAAGTCGGAAAATAGTTGCATTAAAAATAATTCAATTTCTGAATGATTTTCTTTTACTTTCGCTTCAAAAGATTCTGAATTTTCGTCAGTTAAATTGGCTCGCTGCATTTTCTAAGAACATCTCCATCTTTTTAACTATTTTTCATTTCGCCCTTTTTACCGGAATACGGAAAAAGTCTGGCATATCTTTTACAATCCAGAAAGAGTCAAGTGAATGGCAAGGAGTCTGGTGAAGTTTGGGTATAATCCAGTACTCATTTTTAAATCCAGAGAGAGTCCTGTTTAGTGCAAAAATATTCCTGCATTCTTTTAGCGATCCGGAAAGAAGCCAGACAAATACTGTTTTTATCCGTCACATGTTTTTAAATCTAGATTATAGTATGATTTATTAAGAAAATAGGAAACACATTTTTTAAAACAATTTTTTCTTGAGGTCGTTTAGCCATGTCGTGATGTGTCGTTGTAATGAAAATGATAATAAATAAAAGTAACATTTGGACAAAAAAAAACAGATTACAAAAAACGGATTTCAGTTTGACTATTAATAATTTCGGAATTGACTGCCGTACAATTTTCGGATGTGAACGGACGAAAAACGGATTTTAGTTAGACTATGAGTAAATTCGGAATTAAGTACCGGATAAATTCTAGACTAAACCAGACTTAAAGCGGATTGTGAAATTTGTACCTAACAGTTTCCGGACATGACCGGACTAAAAACGGACTTCACTTTAACTAAAAATAATATCTAAATGAATTGTCGGACTAATTCCAGATAAAACCCGACTTAAAATGGATTGTAAAGTTTGTGCCGGATAGTTGCCGAACTTGACCGGTCTAAAAACGTATTTCACACTTGAGCTATAAATAGATTCCGAATCCATTTTTTATTTGCAGTAAAACCCTCACATATCGGATTCCAAGAGTCTGAGAATTTTTTTCCATATAAGCAGGAATTCTATTTATTCGGGTAAAAATTGATTATATTTAAATTCAAGGGACCGGCAAAAATATCTGATATAAGCGGGAATCCGATATATGGGGTCCGATATACGTGGGTCCTACTGTAATTTCTATATCTCCCTTGTTACCGTGTAATAAAGTGAACTCTCTCCGGATTTAAAAACGAGTGCCCGATTATTTCCGTTCTTTGCCGTACTTTTTTAGAATTATAAAAAGAATGCTGGATTATTTTCATACTAAACCAGACGCTATCCGAATGTGAAAGCGATTGCCGTATTATTTTCATACTAAACCTGACTCTTTCCGGATTTGAAACGTGTGCCGGATTATATCCGTACTGTACCGGACTCTTTCCGGATTGTAAAACGAATGTCGGATTCTTTTCGTAAATACTCCGGATTCTATTTGGAATTAAGAATTAGTGACGGATTATATCCGTACTTTACCGGACTTTTTCCGGATTTAATCCACAGATTACATGTATGTTTGATTTAACAAGTTGAACCTCAGAGCTCGTATAGCTCAGTCGGTTTAGGTTCTGCGTTGCGTGCGTAACATCCCGTGTTCGATTCCCCTCATGCGTGCGATTTTTCTTCTTTAATATGACTGTTGTATATAACTTCGGACCAGATTTGTTCCAGACTGTACCGGACTATATCCGGATTGAATACAGCCGGATTTATTTCGGATAAGACCGGACTAAATTCCGTGCCAAAAACCTACGTTAAATCGGACACTTTCGGACTAATTCCAGATCCGGAATTAATCCGGACTTGTCCGGAATTTTGTCTGGAATTCGTCCGGAATTCATCCGGATTTCGTCCGGATTTTTCAGTAGGGATTGCTCTTTTTTGTATTTTTTTTGTGCAAGTTACGTTTACACAAATCAACCAAACTTGCTTATTATACCTAATTATGTGTACACAAAGTTTTCAGAATGTATTATTTATCTTCTCCTGTAAAAGTAGTTCTATCATGAAGTCCTCTTTTTTTTACAGTTTAATCATGTTTCTATGTTATATTCCTGGAACCCCTCTGGCAATATTTTTTGAATTTTTACTTTAATTTTTTTAGGTTCTATTTCAGTTTCTACTTTAAATCTTAATGTCCTCTCTTAAAATCTGCCACGTCAATGCTCAATCTCTTCTGGCTCACTTCTTCGAATTCAAAAATTTTTTCAATTTCTGTTTTTATCACATTATTGCCGTTTTAGAAACCTGGCTAACTTTCAATGACTCTTCTCGCTTAATTGAGCTTGATAATTATACGCTTCTCCGCAGGGACAGGGAGGGTCGTAGGGGGGGGGGTGGGGTGTGTTTGTATATCCATAACAGTTTACATACTTATCTCTTGACTTCAAGTGCCGATTATTCCTTTCCTTCCGCTGAGTATTTATTCGTAGAAATTAAATCTACTCAAAATACTGCAATGCTTGGAGTAATCTATAAACCTCCTAACGCTTCTTTTGGTAAGGATTTTGAATCTAACATCTGTGCATTAATCCCCAACTACGATAATGTTATTATAACTCGTGACTTTAACACAAATTTAAATATTTTAGATAGTCGCACAAAATTTTTGACATCCCTATTCTACTCAACTGGTCTCTCATTTGTCCCACACACATCCACACATCACACTGTTTCTTCTAGCACGCGTATTGATATGTTCCTGGTTGATGATCTTGATAGGGTCTCTTTTTTTTCTCAACACTTTATCCCCTTCTTATCTAAACAAGACATAATTAATATCACCTATGAATTTCCAGGATTACAGTCTCAACACTGCCGTTCTACTTTTTTCCGTAATCTTAAAAACATTAATGTAAATGATCTTACTTTACATTTATCCCAGAAGAACTGGGCGAGTATTTATGAGGATACAAGTGTTGACGGTAAAGTCAACATGCTTAACGACATACTAGTATCATCCTTCGACATCTTTGCCCCTCTACATGCCCTCAACAATACAAAAAAATACATCACCTTGGATAACAGAGGAAATACGATTACTTATTAAGGAAAGAAATCGACTTTATAAAATCTTCCGGCGAACTAGGAATCCGACAATTCACGACACATTTCGCAAACTTCGTAATACAGTTCAAACGAAAATAAGACACGCCTTCCATAGATATAACTATAAAGCTATAAAAAATGTTAAAAAATCTGAGAACCTCTGTCAAACCTTAAAAAAACTCATTCTGATTTCTGGTAAAAATGAGCTTGCTAATGATTATAATTTCTCTTTAAATGATTTCTTAAACAATTTTTCTTTTTCTCCTATTTTGACTCCCGCCATCCCCCCCATGTCTCTTGATTCTTTTCAGTTTGATGATAACAATTTTTTTTCTCCGATATATCACCTGATACTTTGCTTAAATCACTCTCTGCAATCAAAACCAACTCAACTGGAGTTGATGGCATATCCATCAAGATGATTTAACTTGTCCTTCCTATTATTTTTCCTGTCCTTCTGCACATTTACAATTATTCGTTACAAACAGGTGTTTTTCACAATATTTGGAAAAAAGCTATTATTCGGCCCATTCCTAAAATATCTAAACCTTTATCGGCGTCCGATTTCAGACCAATCTCTCTTCTCTGTGCATTATCTAAGCCAATTGAACGTATTGTACACCAACAAGTGACGGAACATTTGAATCGTTTAAAATTACATGATCCTATGCAATCAGGTTTTCGTAATAAACACAGTACAACAACAGCTTCCTTGAAATTTATTTCTGACATCAAAACTGCTATGGATGCTAATGAAATAACACTTGCTGTTTTCTTTGATTTCTCAAAAGCTTTTGATCGTGTTGATCATAACACGTTACTTTCGAAATTATTTCCCTCAATATTTCCAAATCCACCTACTCCTGGTTCAAATCATATCTTAATCATCGAATGCAAAGAGTTTGTAATTGTAAGGGGAAGTACTCTGAGTGGTCTGAAGTTGAATGCGTTGTCCCTCAAGGTTCCTCACTAGCACCACTCCTTTTTAATTTATATGTTTCCGACCTTGGTGGAGGTCTACTTTACTGTAAACACCACTTTGCAGACGAATTTAAACTTTACCTCTCTGGACCCCTATCCTCTTTTCCTCATATGATTACCATGATGCAGTCGGACATAAATCTTGTGTATGAATGGGCAAGAACTAATGGTCTATTGCTAAATGCTACTAAAACAAAAGCTATGATATTTGGTCTATCAAGCAAGTCTCAATCTACTCCTAGTAATTGTTCTTTGACTGTTGGTGGATCAAGTATTGAATTTTGTAATAAGGTTAAAGATCTGGGGCCTACTTTGGATGGCTCTCTGTCCTGGGAGGAGTATATACTTAATATTTGTCGGAAAACTTACATTACTCTTAGGCAATTGTTTACAAACAGGGATTCACTTTCAACATCTACACGTTTACTACTTGTAAAGGGATTAATTTTTCCATACTTTGATTATGGCTGCCTGGTCTATGAAGATATCACGGATCAGCTCAACACTAAACTTGAAAGGGCTTTTAATGCCTGTATTAGATTTATATAAAATATTACAAAGTCAAAGCATATTTCTCGCTATAGAGATAGAGCTGGATTCGTAAATGTGGCAATGCGCAGACAATTTTTTTTAGCCAACTTTCTTTTTTCTTTATTTCGCAGCGAGGTTCCGGAATACCTTCATAAACTATGTGTGTGGAAAACCCCTAAGGAGGCATCTGCACCTAGACTTCGTGATAGGACTCCTGTTCTCATGATACCTAAACACCGTACATGTAAACTTTAACGCTCTTTTGTTATAAGAAGCGCTCGGCAGTGGAACAAACTCCCTGTAGATATTAGAATGCTTGCTCAGCCTTTGTATTTAAAAAACAAATTTTATCAATTTTTGCTTAATACTAAAGGTTCTATATTTGAAATTACTTATTGGTATTGAAAATGAGTCTAATGTACTGATTGTAACTTGATCCTTTTTCTTTTAATTTCGAATCATATTTATTTTATTTTACATTCATATAATTATCTTTAAATCAACCAATTGCTTTTTTACTTTAGATTTCTTTACTTTTCATTTTGCATCTTTTGTTTTCCTTGGTTAGGAACCTTATTGTTTTACTTATAAACATATATATATATATATATATATATATACACATTTTTTCTTTTTACATGTATGTTTCAAATATTATAATTTTAAGATGCCAATGTTATATTATTATAAGTTTATTTTGATCTCTTGTTAATCTGATCATATATTCGGCTATGAAATTTTGTTATATTCTATAATTTATGTATATCATGTTCTTTTAAGGGCTCTCTAGCCCTATGAACTTATTTCTTAATAAATAAATAAATTAAGCAGTGTTGACATTTGGCCAAGCAGACGAAGGGGATTGCCTGTTAGTCCCGAAAGTGACCGCCAGTAGCTAGAAGAGGCCGGGTGGTGGAGAGTATAACCCGGGGCTATCTATCGGCAATCGCAGGCACCTACGTTGCGGGCGCCAGGACCCGGAAAAACTCAGTGTGTACTGAGACGTTGACAAGGAACACGTGCTTTTTGGTTTGGTTTGACGTAACCCAAGACGAGAGGACGAGGTGCAGAGTTTCAAGCCTGTTCCAGGGACACTTTTTATGGTCGATCCCCGGTCAGTTTTGCAGGCTCGAAGGTCAGTCCTTTTCTCTCACGTTTTTAATTGATGGCACAAAAAGTATCGTTGTACGCAGTCGCGGCTGTGCTGAGCCGAGGTACTCAGTTTTTTTATCGTATGCATTTGTTTTTCCAAATCATTCAAATGTTTAATTAAAGTTAGTTATATACCACGAGTTTGTTTTATTGTGTCTCAGGGGTCAGTATGGATTTATTTTTTAAAAAAAGTTATTTTTCAAAAACATTAATTTCATATACTATAAACCATATACCTGTAGAAATAAGGTAAAAACTAATATGTGACTGTCCATGAGAAAACGTGCCTTAGCTCCCAAACGTCAACTTTACAGGGTTTAAAGTTGCAGCAATGCATTGAAGCCAATGTAACGTGCCTACTAGGGTGTCCGTTACAAAGTCGACTTTCGAATTTTGTTGATGCTACCCTCCAGTTTGGTTCCAATATAAAAAAAAATTTTCTGTAAAATTGCAACCCGATCGATTAATATTAAACCGTGCCAGCAATCGATTGAAATTTCCCATTGAAAATGCATGGGAAAAATGTACTTTTTTTTAAAAAATTCATAACTTCTTAAATTATTTTGCAAAAACTTTTCCAGGTCACAAATTTCTTCATTTTTAGCTTTATTTTAAGATAGCGTTTTTAGAAAAATTTAATTTTTAAAATTTTCAAAATGGCGAATGTTAAAAAATGGGTCAAAAAAATACATTGCAATATGTGCAGCGTTTTATCACATAAATATTAAAGGAAACTCAATAGATCTTCTTATTCGGGGGTTTTTAAGGTCGCTAATGAAGATTACGATGTCAAAAATTAATTTTTCAAAATTTAGGAACCAATATGGCGGACTCAAAATTTTGAATTTCCACATTTTTCAAGAAATCGCTTTAAAACTCCGTTGTTGGAGTTTTCGGGGTCACTATTAACAAATTTCATGTCAAAAATTTATTTTTCAAAAAACCCGATCTAATACGGCGGATCCAAAAAATTGTTTCCACTTTTATTGAAATAATCAACGTAAAACACGATTTTTTGGAGATTTTTGAGTGTATTATTTATTTATCTGATGTTAAATTTTTATGTCTTTCAATTCTAAAGTGAATATTGTGGATTCATAATTTTCATTTTGCTTATTTATAAGTTGAAAATTAAGAAACATCATTGTCGGTGCTTTTCCTTATTTCTATTTTACAAATTAAATTTCGGAGCTTTAAACTTTATATATTCAGACATTAAATGTTAAACATCTATGGTATTTTATTATAACAAGTAACAATTTACAGATGTTTTAATACTTAGTACTATTTACTACATAAAATATATTACATAAAATATATTGTTTAGCAACCTCGTTTTTTGTTAATGCAGAATTGAAATCTGCCATTAATTTCACAGCTGTTTCTGCTGCATCGTTAGTTACTGACAAATTTGTAATTCTACATTTTAAAGCTTTAAAGTTGTCATTTTCTGTCCACAATGACGGATCTACTTTCAAAAACGTTTTATCAAGTTTAAATCGATCAAAGAATTTCAAGGTTTCTACAGTTACAAATTGTTCAATTCCTTCAGAAAGAAATGAAGGAACATCCCTTACAGTCGTTATGGCCTTTTTAGCATTTTGTTTTTCTTCTGAAGAATCTGTTAAATTTGCAACCATTTTTCTTTTTGAGGCAATTGAAACATTTTCATCGAAGAAGGATAGTGCTACAGTTTCTGTATTAAAATACCACAAATGGTTGACAAATTTTTCCAAAACAACCGCAGATACTTCTTTGTTTATTGACTTGTACGCGACTACGTTTTTTAAGAATTTTAAATCTTGGTTTGGTGCTTTTACAGCAATGGCGGAAGTAAACCATTGTTCAATATAAACGGCACATACAAAAATACAAATTTCCCTAACAGCATCTTTAATTATATTGTCTTATTCAAATTGTTCGCGAAACAAGAATATTTTAAGTGAATATATAGCTTTAGCCATCCACCTAGCATGATGGACAGCTCCTGGAACGTAGAATGTTGTACCATGAGAAGAATCGTCAAAAAACATTGCTGCTAGTAAAAGAAATTCTTTGTAATCATCACGAGGTTGTTGTCTTTCTAAAGTGCTATTAATAAATTTTAATATCTTTGATGAATTTCTTTTTAAAGCTTTCCCTACTGCAGGATCTAAAATGCCTGCTTTAAATTTTAAGGTATCAATTTTAGGCCAAAATTCACGAAATTCTTTAAAAAGAATTACATCTGGACCAGTCGATTTACCAAATTTATGATCAAAAACACTCCTTAAAACTAGTTCATAAATGTGACGTCTACATGGGAGGTATAAGAGATTTTTGTCTAACATTTGGTCTAAATGAACACTTGCTTCAACATTATCTTGCAAATTATAATCACAGAGTGTGCCATAAACAGCTTCTGCTTGTACTTTTCCCGTTCCTGATACTAATTGTGGTATTTGTAGTACTCTTGTGTTCCCAAAATGGTTTATTACAATAGCCAATCTTTCCAATTTCGACATGTCAGTTAAAGAAGGAAGTTGCTTACCATCCCATTGAACAACTAGACTATCTAAATTTAAGTTTTTAATATTTTCTTTTAATGATGTCGCTTTTTCTTCGCGGATACGCATTCGTTCTACAATTAATATATGAACTGCATCTCGATCACTAATTTTACATTTATTCAGCGCTAAAACTAATTTTGTCGTTATTACGTTCTGATATCCTCTTTTTCTTTCTCGATTTACTTCGTCTTCTTTTGGAAGTTATGAATTTTTTTAAAAAAAGTACATTTTTCCCATGCATTTTCAATGGAAAATTTCAATCGATTGCTGGCACGGGTTAATATTAATCGATCGGGCTGCAATTTTACAGAACTTTTTTTTTTTATATTGGAACCAAACTGGGGGGTAGCATCAACAAAATTCGAAAGTCGACTTTCTAACGGACACCCTAGTGCCTACGCTTCTTGCTTAATAACACCAAAATTTCTTTAAAACAAAAACTTTTTATTTTTGGAAATGAAAGAGCAAATAAACATTTATCGGTTGGCATTAAAAAATCAAAATTTGTTTTTTGTAGCTAAGGCACGTTTTGTCATGGACAGTCACATATATAGATAGTAGAGTTAAAAAATGCTAAAAAACGCGATACTGCAGAAACTTAACGGCGTAGGGTAACGGAACCAGTGAAAGAACATTTAAGGAAGCGTATACTTTTATAATTAATTCTTTTTGAATGCAAATACCGAAAATGGTCTGGTAAATTTTTTCTCAATAATTTCTTCCCAAGTAGCACGTAATATTACATGAATATCACAGTGACATCATATTGTAATATTGGTAATATTACGGGGTGATATTACAGTGATATTGACGTAATATTGACGTGATATTGAAATGTCCGCCTCAAGATAATATTACAAGTAATATTACGGTAATATTACAAAGATTTATTTATTTCAATATTTATTTTACATTAAATAAAATATTTAAAAAAAATCCGGCTCACACGGGGTTTGAACACGCAACGTCCGACACGACGTAAATACGCCTTGTACCTCTCGGCCATCTAGTTTTTTTTTCATTTATTTTTTTTAGATAACAACAAGATACATATCTGTGGCTGAAAGGCAGAACATTATAACTGCATTTTCATTGTTTTGAGAAAAATCTGTTTTTGTTTTTTTTCTTGGTTTTGTAAAATCAAAAAATTAACCAATATTTTTGGTGTTTGGCATTGTATCCTATTTTCTAGTGTAGTTTTTACATCTGTTTATCAATTTTAATAAAATATAAACGCTTCAAAGAAGAATATCAATTCCTTTTTTCGATTTGAATGCAGTTATGTTGTTATGTTATTAATTATTTTCTACGTAAATAAACATTTAAATCACTTTACCGTTATGAAACTTTAAAGAGCATTACTTAATAAACTCAAATCTGATATTATCTCAAATTCGATAAAATGTTAGTTATGATGTTATGCCTTTCAGCCACAGATTATCATATGACGGAAAACAAACAAAAACAACGTCCTCAAATTTGAAGGCACTTGTGCGTCAACGCAAGCAAGCGGTACATAGTTGCCAGAAACGGACCAGAAAGGCCACTCGTCGGCTAAATTAATTTGAACTTCATTTTATGTGCAAAATTACAATATTTTACAATGTGTGGGGAATTAACCCACTACTACTAATCGTAACAAATACTGGTCAATTACGAGCAGAAAGCATCCATAGTCGAATAAAAAAAAACTGCCCAAAAAACGCTCGTGCTCGCTGTATCCTATTAAGGAACAGTCCGGGAGTGGGGGGGGGGGGAGTGGAACAAACCATTTACAGATCGACACACACGCATCCTGTTACTTTACTGGTAGTACAATATGTAATGGACCTTGCCGAATATTTAACGATAATATCGTCGTTTATAGTATATACAAAATATTCACATTCATAGACTAATTTTTTAAGTCAAATATTTACTGCCCTAAATTTATTACAATTTTACTTTTGAGAACACACTGTGTGTATCAATTCTGCTTGTCGAAATTTAGACCATTTATATCTTCTTTCAGCCACCAATACTTGTTAAAATCGGCCCGGTAATTTTTTGCATTTTTACCTTTATAAAAATCCATTGAATATTTCAGTGTGATGCCTGGGTCGTCCCTGACGTTTTGAGCATTTGTTTTAATCGTTCTGTCGCGCGCATGTCTGGCGACGTGGTACAGGATTGGCCTATTTCTCTCGTCCTGGACGAATTTTCTTTTGTGCAGGTAAGGGAATGTCTCGGGGGGCAGATATCCCCTGTCCACTAGTCTCTTCAAACTCCCGTCATCCTTCCGGAAAGGCAACGAGACCAAAGAATTCACCTGGTTATTGCAGGCCTTGGCGATATGATCGCGTATAAGGCCCACAATAAACCGGTCGACTCGGGGAATCCTTGCTGACTCGTATAGTTTGCGGTTGGAGACGAAGGTCCTGAAGCCCGTGTCCGGTGACCTGTGCCTCCCGAGACACGCCCTCAGACAGACTCTCTCCAGCGCTCGAAATTTCTCCATAGTGGAGGGGGCGATCCCGTTCCACACCGGACACCCATATGTCATTACTGGTCTAACAATCAAAAGGTAACATAATAGTTTAACGTCGGAATTTAATTTAGCAGAATAGAATACGTTTTTCCCTACCGATACAAAATCATTGGAAAATCATTGAAAGCTCATTGCATGAATGAGCTACCGGCGCATTGGGGTTTATGTAGCTACTCAGGTAGAAGGGTCGCTATTGATATTCATGAGGGTCATAAATAAAAAAAGGGGATCCAATGCTTTTTGAATGAGCAAATGTTTCAAATACTCATTGAAAGCGCTTTGAAATGGGCTCAGCGACCAGTGATTTTGCCAGTGAGTTTTCCAATGATTTTGTATCGGTAGGGTTATGAGTTAAAAAAGCTGTTTTGGCTTTTGCCAACGCCATTGCGGCGTGAGAGTCAAATTTTAATCTGTCGTCAAGGACGATACCCAGATACCTCACCTCCCTCTTATGTTCGATTTTAATATTGGAATCATTATCCGGGCGGATTCTAAAATCACGCCACACCTTTTTGAATTTTTTGTTCATGTCGTCCACCAGCGGTCTAAACAAAACAGTTTTACATTTATCTATGTTTATTGATAATTTCCACGCGAGAAAAAATGCCGTTACTTCCCTTAATAGAGTTTGAAGCTCGGACTCTGCTTTAAACATACATTTGTTCACCAGATATATGTAGATGCAAATGTAGATGTTAAAGAGTAGGGGTGAGTTGACAGCACCCTGCTGAAGGCCATTTAACAACCCAACGGTGTCACTGTTTTCGCCGCTGGTGGACGACACGAACATTTTTCTATCGGTGATCATACTCCATACCATCCTTATCAGGTGTGCTGGGTAATCCTTCTTTATCAACCTAAATAGCAACCCCCTCAACCAGACGGTGTCAAATGCCTTCTCGATGTCGACAAGGCACGCGGCGACAAATTTGTTCTCGCCGAGCGCCCCAGCGACATCCGAGGTGAGTTTCGTCACTGCGTGTACCGTGGAAGTCGCCAGCCTGAAGCCGAACTGCTTCTCCGGTATAACTTGATTTTTTTCGGTAAATCTACTCAAATTTTTATTTACTAGTATCTCGTATAGCTTGCCTACGTTTGACAGCAGATTAATAGGCCTGTAACTGTTTGGCGATCTGGGGTCTTTGCCCTTCTTTAACAGTGGTACGACTTTGGCCAGCTTCCATCCTTTGATTTTTTTAATTAAATATTTAATTTCTAAATTATTACAAAAATATTTGTTATCAGTTTCCCAGTTTGGGTTTGATGCTCTGTTTGTCCCGTCGAACTCAATCAAAGCAGTGTTAACCACCTCCGAGGTCGAGCCAGACAAAAAGTCATCCGTCACCTTCTTTACTACTCTCTCGAGTCCTTGACTACTGGACAGTGTTACTCCATTATTTATGCTTGCGAAATGAGTCGCTAGTATATTTGCTTTATCAATGCTTTTTGAGACTATTATATTATTGTTATGAACTGGGAAATTATTTATATTTTGTTTTAAACTATTTATTAATTTGTTATTGTTGATTGGTACATATAAATTAGATTTATTGATTACGTTACTACTTCTAAAAATTGAATTAATTTCTAAAAACATATTGTTGTTGCTATGTGGGATGATTTTTCTAATTCTGTCTGTCCAGTAGTTATTGACTGCCAGATTGAACTCGATACTCAACTCTTTTTTATTTTTGTTAACATTTTATTTAGGTGCGGAATTAAAGATTTATTCGAAAAGTTTTTAAATTTTATTTTATGAAGCAAGGTTAAAAAACTACTTTTCTTTTTTTGCAATTTTAGTATTTTTTTATTCAAAAATCTGTTTAGAGAATCCACCCGCCCGGAGGGGGGCGTTGCTGCTATTAATTCATTTTTAATTTCTGTACTCAAACCAGCTATGTAGGATTCTATTTCAGTTAAATCCAGAATGACATCATCGGGTATATTTAAAACAAGGCTTTTTAGATTTTTGTTGAACTGTTTCCAATTTGTTTTTGAGAAGTTAATTTTATTTTCACTTACATTTGGGTAAAGTATCAATTCGTCCATATTTTGGATATTAATTTTTAAGCAGAGTGCGTTGTGATCGCTTGCGTATACCAGCACTCTTAATTTATTGTTAATTGAATTTAAGATCTCAACCCTGATGTCGTGAATTGCAAGGTCAAGAAATGAGTTTCCTGACGGGAAAGTGGGCGTTACCGGCCCCGAAAGTTTCAATTTGAATTTTGCTCTATTATCATTGATCCAATTCGCTAGGTTGTTTCCTTTGCTATTCGCTGTTTTGTCCCCCCACTTGGGGTGCTTGGCGTTTAAATCTCCTGTCAATAAAAAATAATTATTCACACAATCTAATTTTAGCTCGCTGAAAATTAGACCCAGATCGTCCGCAAAACAGGCCTTTTTGTCCCCTGGCGAATACGCACTGATTATAAACAATTTATCGAATTTATTAAGTGAAATTGCCACCACCGTGACTTCTAGTCTTTTTAATTTACTCGCGCAATTAAGGTCAACGATTTCATAACCTATTTTTTTAGCAATGATGGCGGTGCCACCACCCTTTCCCTCTAACCTATCATTTCTAATAATGTTATAGTCATTAAAATAAACCTTCTGTCTAGATTTTAATTTTGTTTCACATATTGTTGCTAAATCAATGTCGTGTTTACGGATAAAATTTATTAAGTTAAATCTACGTTCATTTGATACTATGGAGTTTGTGTTTATGGATAAAAGTTTCAAATCTCTGAATTTATATGCTAACTCTTGAGTAATTTGGGTGGGGGGTTGCTCAGCCATCACAACGATTCAATTTCGCGAATATTAACTCTATATTTTTTTCATTTTTTAGAACGGTCTGTTTGACTCCGTCTAGCTCTGACGAGAGGAAGGACTTCATCCGGTCCATAAAACCGGACAGAATCATCTCAAGCTCGTTTCCCTTATTTCCCTCGGACACCGGGTGGATGCCTTCTGGTTTTGCGCTTTTATTTTCGTTATAAATTAAATTTGACCTATTCGATTCTAATTTTGATTCATTTGTTATATTTTTAGACATTTGTCCATTTAATACACTGTTTTCGCAGTCATTGGAATTTGTCACAACACCGCGTTCTTGGTATACCGCTTTTTTATTTGGAGTATTTATCCCGCTTACAGGTTTTTCTCTATCAGCATTTGTTTTGTTCACTTCCTTATTAATTTTTTCCACTGTATTTCTTACGGATTCCGCAAAAGAACGACCTGGTTTTATCAAATTGTTAATCTGACTAATTTTTTTTTTCTCTTAAAAATTCGGTCAATTTCTGTTTTTCAATGTACTTATCTGCGTTACTTATTAATTTCGGGCATCCCCTGTATGAGGCTGGGTGGTCAGACTGCATGTAATTAACACAAAAAGCCATTTTGTCTGGGTTCTGAGGATCTTTTTTCATTTTACACTCCCCGGCGCGTGGGAATCAGCGCATTTAACACAACGATTTTTACGATTACAATATTTGGCATAGTGCCCTACCCTTTGACAATTATAGCACTGAATAATATTATTGTTAAAAATCTTATCCCACCATACGATCTGGTTTCTCGGCCATCTAGCTCTTGGAATATACTTCAGAAAGTGTTCTTCATATTGTACCAAAGAGAATTTAAGGTACTACATGAAGAACACTTTCTGAAATACATTCCAAGATCTAGATGACCGAGAGGTACAAGGCGTATTCACGTCGTGTCGAACGTTGCGTGTTCGAACCCCGTGTGAGCCGGGTTTTTTTAAAATATTTTATTTAATGTAAAATAAATATTTGTAATATTACTGTTATATTACTTGTAATATTACCTTGAGGCGGACATTTCAATATCACGTCAATATCACTGTAACATCAGCCCGTAATATTACCAATATTACAATATGATGTCACTGTGATATTCATGTAATATTACGTGCTGCTTGGGTGAAGTGTAGAATATGAGGGTCAAATTTAAATTATATAAATGTGAATCATAATTAAAAATTGTAATTAATAAGTAAAACATTAACCAGTAAAAGAACACGTTCACCAGTAAAAGAATTTGGATCCCTCCAGTGAGAGAACAAATATTATTTATGTTAAATTAATGCATAAAAATACAGATTGGTTCTTTCACTGGTGCCACTACCCTATAGCATGCCAATAAAAATTGTTTAAACAAATGTCATTGTAACATTATTAGTAAAATTTATTATTTGAGCATACAAAGCAATATTAGAGAAAAGTATTTATGTATTGAAGTCTTTTTAACCATATAAATTAAAAGCACAAAAGAATATTTATATTCAGTGACCCTTCTGAGCAGCCTTTGGTTGCGCGAGTGTTTAACGCGTTTTTCTTAAAACAACGTTTTTTGACCTGGTCGACACGTTTTAAAAAATACTATTGAACCGATTAAGGACGTTGGAACCCGAAAGCTGGGAGTGGCGTAGAAACACTTGTTCCTCCTTTGCTCGAAAATTTGCCTTTTATGAATTTTTTTTAAAAACACTGGACACTTTTTCAAAAAAAGGGCTATGGTAGACAAAAGTATTTGAGATGAGGAATTTTTTAAACATTTGTTTTATGCAAACAAATGTGCCTACGAGCGTCAAAATTAACTCCCGTTTTGACATTGCAAGATTTTCCGTAAAAGATGGCCGCCGCCATCTCACTTGAGGCCCATGTAACGTAGCCCGTGCCCAGCTGACAAGCGGCGGCCATCTTTTTCGGAAAATCTTGCAATGTCAAAACGGGAGTTAATTTTGACGCTCGTAGGCACATTTGTTTGCATAAAACAAATGTTTAAAAAATTCCTTATCTTAAATACTTTTGTCTACCATAGCCCTTTTTTTTGAAAAAGTGTCCAGTGTTTTTAAAAAAAATCATAAAAGGCAAATTTTCAAGCAAAGAAGGAAAAAGTGTTTCTACGCCACTCTCAGCTTCGGGTTCCAACGTCCTTAAGCTCAAATTTTCAGGGATTTTTCTATGCACATGCTGCTTTGGCATAAACTAGGAAAATAAAAATCCATTAATATTTCCACGAGCAGAAAAACGGGAATAAAACTGACAGACTTAATGTAGAAAATGGCCGCTATACGTCACACGTATATCTCAAGAGACACATTTGACACGTCGCGGCCATTTTCTGCAGTAAGTTTATCATTTTCATTCCCGTTTATCGTTTTTCTGCTTGTGGAAACATCCAATAGTGGAGAACTTATAATTTTTAAATTCCTTATTACCTACGATTTTTTCAACCAGAGTGATTTCGTGGAAAAAGTGTTTGGTTTTTTTAAATAAATTGTCAAAGTGCACATTTTTACCAAAGGAGAGGAAAGTCTTTGACAAACACTGTCGGATTTTTCCATTCATAGTCCTTAAGAAAATACTTGATATTTTGATTTTAGCCAATCCAAACTCCAGATATCGTGTCGGCCAGTAAAATTTAAGGTTAACTTTAAGCAGCTATTTCGCAGAAATAAACAATTAAAAATAAAAATAAAAAATGTTTCTTGGCATTTTTACGTATCAATTTTTATGTGTAAAAAGCCTAGTTTATTAAAATATATTTTAATGTGGAAATAAATTCTTGAAAATATGTCCAATAAACCTTTACTGACGCCTTGACCCGCAATAACGCGCGAGTGGTTCTCAATTAACGTAATTGTGTTTGTCTATCTCTTTCTTTCTCTCTCTCGTATGCGAGGGTGTTTCACGCCGTGAGGTAGTGGTACTTCGAATTAAGGCCTAAGCAGATAGAAATACGGTTACGGGACCAGAGCATGAGACAGAAAGGGACAGAAACAGTCTCTGTCCTTTATTATCTCATGCCCTGCTTCCGTAACCGTATTCGTTGTGCTTTGGGCTTTTGCCGGCCGGAACGCAGGCCAGATAGGATTAGCGATTACGATTCATTGTGCGTTGGGCTTAAGCCGGAAGAGCGTGGCTTACGAGCAAGGTTGTGCTAGTAAAATACGTTAGGTAAATTACGTGGTACTTTACGTACTGTACCTAGTAAATTACCTCAATAATATTTTACATAATGTATTTTTTGGGAGTGGGTGGTACCGCGTCAATGCATAACCCTGCTCACCACTCAGGAATGGTTGAAAGTGTCAGTACGCTATTGTGGTAAGATAAAGATTGACTCAGCATAGTAAGATAACGAGACCTTGAAGTTTAAAATTCAATTCGTACCGAGGTAAGTAAATTTTAAAAATTTAAATTCGAAACATAGTAATTTATATTAAAATCAGAAATAAAATCTTAGGGTTTATTTAGGCCTCTTGAAAATTTTTTTTTCAGAATTTTGAGAAGTTTTGGAATTTTGTCAGAAAAAAGAAAAGTTAAGTTTCAAAAAGATAAAAATTTTTCGAATTTTTTTTGTTTTTTTTATTACCAAAATATCGAACTAAAAAGGAAATAAATTGTTTTTATTATTATCATTGTATTGTGTTAATGTGGGAAAAAATGTTTGTTTTTATTTATTTCTTGTAGCCGGCACTGGCTTATTTTTTTATTATTTTATACAACAAATAACTTTTACCGTTGCCCATTTTCTGAATGAAAACTCATTTTTAGTTTAAGAACATTGTTTTTTCTGCGTTCTCGGGATTTTAGTCACATAGAGTGACCAACAGAAAATCGACACAAAAAAAATGTCTAGGAAGTTCCTAGGATAGAGATTTATTATCAGAGGACGCTCTAATAAATTAACACGATTTGTGGAAACTTTTGGGTAATTTGCGGAAAGTTCCTGGGAATTTTTAAAGTTTTTTTTTAAATTTTCGGACGTTTAGAGTATGACAGAGTGTGTTCGGTCATTTATGGAAAATTTCCGATAATTTTGGAAATTTAGGGAAATTTGGGGAAATTTGAAAAAATTGTTGGGTAATTTAAGAAAATATTGAGAAACTGTAATTTAGAAAATTTATATTTTAAGATAATTAAAGGTTTAACGGGCAATAGAGAACCCAAAGGATGCAGTTAAGATTATTATTACCGGGATTTTAAAAATTCTGCAAGTTTTTGAATTTCAGGGTACATTTAAGTAGACCGCGGACGGGAAGGAAACTTTGTTATTATTTTTATATTATTTTTCAAAAGGGACTAAAACTCCCGATCCTAAGCAAGCCAAGAGTTTTCTTTAGTAAGTTCCTTTTCCAACTTGAAACTGGAGTGGGAAAAAGAACAAAGGAGGACCGCCACCGCCAATAACCGATAATGTGGGCGGTGGGAAAAGCAGAACAGAAGAGGAATTGTGGAACCATTTCGCACACTAGCTTACTCCTAACAGAAATAATAGAACAAATTCCCGCCTGGTTAGAAGGCAGAACGGCAGGGGAACTTTAAGAGGCCGCGGTCAATTACATTTTAAATGCAGTGGGGACCGATGAAAAGTTATGCGATAGGTTAGGTCGGTACGTGGTCCGATAAGAGGGTGACACAACAGTCCCGTGGCTCCTTGAAGACGACGGGCCAAAAGAGCCGGCAGTGAGACCACACCCAAACATGACCTGATAGTCTATTTTTAGGAAACCCGCTAACATTAGCAGCGGAGGGGATAGTGTAACATCTTCGATCCCGGAATGGGGATCACAAGGTATCTCTCTGATAGTAACGGAATTCGGAAGCCAAAGCAGAACGTTTGAAATGTCGGAGACCCAATGGGGGAAGATTCCCTCGTTCGAGCACGTAAATCTGAGGTCGCGAGTGGGGACAATTCCTAGTGGGGAAGAAAATGGTGGTGAGAAACCGGTGGAGGGGGACCAATGGAGCCGATGCGAGTTATTTCAGCTGATAAGGCTACAGGTGGAAGTGAATAGGAGCCAGCAACAAATCGAAGAGCTTTAAGTTGGTTTATCGCAAAATCTCATCAAACTCGTCGAAAGCCTCCGCGACAGGCTGCATACACGCGTTTACTGCACAAATGACCTTGCTTAGAATGTCGGATAGAAACCGACACAAAAACCGGATTACTTTTCGGTCAGAACCGGATATACATATCCGGTTTCTATCCGTTTTCTGTTCGTTACCATCCGACCTTAATCAGTCAAACATAATTGAAATTGTTTTTTTAAATTAGTTTAGAAACGTTTTTTATACGGTTGTGTACGAACCGTATGCGTTGGAGAAAATCGAAATTCCAATTAAACGTTCTTCATCCGGTTTCAACCGTCATCATACGTTTTTATCCGAAAGTTATGCGTTTTTAATCCGAAAGTTATACGTTATTAATCCGACTTCTGTACGATCTTATCCGAAATGTAATCTGGTTTTTGTGTCCGATTTCTATCCGTCATTTTAATCAGGGGAGGCTGGGAAACTCGCGAGCCGGAAGTAAAGTGCAGTTTGTCTAGACCGGTGGGAGTGGGGGCTCGAATTTTCTGCCAAATTCGACATGAGGCACAGGCTCCCCGACAAAAACAGCCTCTCCTCTAGTGTTGTCGGTAGCCTCGACGTCGAACCACGACGGCATCCAACCAACCCGCTTGGTTCTAGAGGCTCTGAAGTTGTTGGAAATAACTAATCGGACATGTTTCAGCCGGTCAACTTCCCAAGAGGACAAGGGACAGTTAGGAGAGGGATACCGAAAGTAGGAGCAAGATACCAGAACAGTTCTTGGGCATGGAGTCGTCAGCAGGGCCATCAACGCACAGAGCCGATGCAAGTTTTTCCTCAAGCGGTGGGCAAGAGTTCTTCCAGCCAGACCCAAGACGGCCTGAAGGCTCGAACCTATAACAGACTGGGTATAATAACTTCAGTCAATATTAACAGCGGAATGAGTTCCCAACAGGCGAACCACCATGGAACCAAAGAATTCCAAATCAGAGTTCGTACCGTGCGACAAATCAGACAGCGGAACCGAGTGCGGAGCAAATGCCCTACAGACCACAAGGTTAGCGTCGTGATGTTGCGAAGGTCTATTAAAGAGAATTTAAAAAAAATTATTAGACGAAAAAACGATAGCTTCAGACAAGAAGATTTTTTAAATCACTACTTCTGATACTTTTGATTTTTAAACTTATATGATGCATCATCATTCAAATGATTCATACCTACTACGAATTTTTTCAAGTTTTTACATCCCTTAATACAGCAGTATACTTAAGGTAACGTTCTTACATTTGCCTAATGTAAGTGTAGAGGGTGGTTTTTAAAAAAGAAAGATAATCGTCTCAAAAACTAGTATTAAAACCTCAGTTTAGTTAAAATAAACTACTATAAAAAGTGATTTAAAAATACCCTGTACTAACAAAATTGATAGTCATTAAGAATTAATTTAATCAACAATCAAAAGATGGGGGATTCGTCTTTAAAAATGTACTATTATTTAGTGCACCGGAAGAGAGCCGTATTTTGAGAGTCATTTGGTTTTGAAAAGTTCTCATATGGATAAATCAATTGAATATACACCAATATAACTAGAAAATATTATATATATTTAAGATTTAAATATTCACATAAAATTCAAATACAACATTTACATATTTCATTAATTACAACTGGATTTAATTATTACAATAATATTAATGCCTGTCGCTTTTTGTTACTGTATCTGTTTGCATGTACGATTGTGCAGTTTTACTCACCAAACTTTATACAAACTATGTATAAACCATTGAATTCACTTGTGTCCTTTAATACACTTGTAAAAATTAGAATTAAAGCCTTATACCCAGTGGTCAAAAATCCATGTTCGTTCTAAAAACGTTTTAAGAACGTTTTTAAAACGTTTCATGTCGGCCAAATAATGTTTTGGAACATTATTCGAACATCCATGTTCCAATAACGTTCCAGAACATTATTTGGCCGACATACAACGTTCTAAAAACGTTTTTAAAACGAACATGGATTTTTGCCCACTAGGTAGCTTCCACCTTTTTGTATTCTTCAAAAATATACCGCCTTGTAATATTCTCTATTCGCGCTATTGCTTCTTTAAAATCTTGATCTCTATATTCCATATAATTCGTCGTGATTATTCTAATTTTCTCTTTTATTATTATAAAAGAAGAAATAAATAAAATTATAAAGAAATTCAAAGAAAAGTGCTTACTACCGTAAGCACTTTTCTTTGAATTTCTTTAAATGTCTTCCAACACGCTTTATGGCGTTTCCTCAGTCTCTGCTTGAGACTTCTTGCATGCACGTCTTTTAGGTGATGGCTACCCTCAAAACTACGACCTCCGTCTCCTCTTGAGAGTTGGTCAAAAAGACCTCGATTTCCCTATGTCAATTAGTTTTATTAACTGACAAAAGTCATTGGCAATATGCGTGTTGATGCAACTCATTCTGGAAGATCGAGAGCATCCCACCTTACATTGCTTCATTCATAAAAACTGCTTAATCCTAAAAATATAATCTGATTTTACTTATTTTAATTATTTGTATGTTAACTTGTTTCATTTACTTTACCAAGAGATTTTGAAGAAGTACTAAAGGTGTTTTTATACTTTTGTTTGATTTGACCTTTTTCTATGACTCTAAACTAATTTATATTGGTGTGTTTGTTGTTGTTGTAAAAGAGAGTTTTTGAGGATTTGCTAAATTATGTTTTAAATACCCTGAACTTGATTCATTGACATTTTAATTAAGGACAGTTTTGTAATTATCGTGGTTTGTGCATTATACATTTTTATAAATTACCTTATAAATTTCCATAACTTACCGAAATATAATTTTTAACACAAAACGTTTTTTATTTCTTTTATAAAATCTATTTAATTATGAATCAAACGATTAATTGCATGATACCACAAACGTTTAGTAGTTGTTCGGTGCATATTAGTGCTTACAATTAATTTGTTTAAAAAAATACAAAAATTATAAATATTTTGTCCGGCCCACCATACATTCTTAACTTCAGACCCTTTAACTTCAAGTACTTGTTTTAATGTTTATGATATTAATAAAAAAAAATTTTATAATTGCTTTCAACAATTGTGCGCTAGCGGAGATTCACTCATATATATAAACAAAATTCAGGTCTATCTGTCACCTGTTCAGCATATAGACGGCAATAGTTCTTTTTAAATTTGTAATCAAAGACTTTGAACACATTTAACTACCATAGTTTATTAAAATACAATAAAATTTTAATTTTCTAGTCCACCATATTGGATCAAAAATATTGAACTTTTAAAATCTGACTTCAGAATTGTAATTAGCGACCATAAAAAACCTTAAATACCGTGTTATATTACAATGAATTAATTTTTTAATTCTTAGTTCATCCATATTGAATCCGCCATTTTTAATTTTTAAAATGTAATAACAGATTCATAATCAGCGCCTCCAAAAATCCCTAAATAGCATGTTTTATTAATGTAAAATGATTTCTACATTCTTTTGTCCGCATATTGGATACGTCATTTTAAATTTTTTAAATCTGACTTCAGATTCGTAATTAGCGACCTCAAAAACTGCTAGAAACAAAGTGGTTTGAAATTGAACCAAAGCGTTTTTGCATTAATAGTTTTCTCTAGGTAGAATCGGGTTTTAAACGACTGGGAACCACTGGTTAGAACTTTTTGGGTTGAATATTTTGGCTGCTGTAATCTAGTATTTCTTACCTAAGCGATGCACTGGGCTAAACCTCACTAAGCTAAGAGCACCGTGGTCAAGATCACAATTTCTTCTTCTTGCTCTTTCGCGGGCAAGTTTTGCTCTTCTTCGCAAACAGCAAATTACTAATAAAGCCAGTAGTGGAAAGCCAAGAATACAAGAAACAATTGGCACGATTATGCTCTCTGGAGACACTGTAATCATAAATAAATAACATGATTTGTCAAAGGTACAAAATGAATATATTAGGGAGCGTTCACATATGACGTCACGCTATAAGGGGGAGGGGGGGGGGTCTTGATCAAACGTGACAAAACGTGACATGGGGATGGGGGGGTTGTCCTAAACGTGACATCACGAAAATTTTTTTTAAATCGAAAATTAATTTAAACTACCATTTAAATTTTGTAACATCAAATAATTTATCGCAGTATTCTCCTATTTTTGTATATGAATTGTTTAATACTTAAAATTCAAAGTATATGATGTGAACTGGTCCTCAATGTATTTATTGTTGGAAAAATAAGAAAATTCTGTAATCACAATGTAATAATTTATATTAACGAAATATCAGGAATGAAAATGAATGAGTGCAAATTTAAAAAATACGGAAAAAATGTTTCGGGTGACTTTTACTTTATTTATGATAGACCTCAGATTAAGGTAGTATTATACTTTGCATCGATCAAAAAATCGACTTTTTTTTTATTTTATTTTTGTGGTCTACATTACCTCAAGAATATAATTCCCAAATTGCAGATTAAAATTCGAAGAAATAAAAAAGTTATACGCATGTAAAAGTTATACATATGCACATCGGCTCATTGCACACAAAACTTTAAACGCGTTTTTCTCAAAACCATGTTTTTTAAACTGGCGGACAGCATAACTCAAGTTCTTTTTAATCGATTTTAAAAAACTTTAGATCAATTTCTTCGTTATGAAATCCTTCAGGCATCCCCTCTAAATCCGATTATCTACTTCATTTTTTTTGTTTTTTAACAACTCAAAAATGACAAAAAAATACTCATTTTTTGTGATTTTTTTTAAATTGGCGCCATTTTTTTATTTTTTCATATTTTTTATCGGGGTTAGGAGGGATGCCTAACCAGATGTATCAGCTTTAAAACCACATTTGAATTTTTCAGATGGGATGTTTCTGTGAGGCTGTAGCTTGTCTGCCTATTTATAGTTTATTTTTATCTTGACTTTGGCCCCCTCTAGTGACGAAACAGGCACAGTAAAAAAATTTTATTTTTTCATTTTTGACAGACAAAAATGTCAAAAATATGATGCAAAAACTTTCAATGCTTCAAATAAAATTATCACCGAGAAAAAAATTGTTTTTTAAAGTCATCTTTGACAACTTACAAAGTATAATACTACCTTAAAGTCGCAAATACAGAATTAAACTCATATTTTAAAAAAATTATTTCCATATTTCTGGTAAATTTGAGCAAAATTATCAGAAACATAAAAATAAGTTTCTAAAAACTAGAGTACAATTTTTCACTTAAGACTTTAATCCGAGGTTTATCACATAAACCTCGGACATTCGACATTCGACAATTTGGATATTCGACCATTTGAAAATTCGACTATTTGGAAACTCGACCATTTGGTCAAGAAACGTGACGTCCATTTAGGGGTAGGTGTTTACTCTTACGTGACAGGAGGGGGGGAGGGGTCAAAAAATTGGAAAAAATGCGTGACATCATATGTGAACGCTCCCTTAGTATATGTGTAACATATTCAAATATGTAAGTTTGGAGTAACAACCCAGTAACAAATAATTCTACAAAGCCGTTTTAAATGGACGACAAAAGAAAAATAAAATCACCCTCCGCATAGTACTTTTAGCGTGTATAGGATTCAGAGGTGGTCTTATATCCGAACGCCGCGCCATCGCCTAAGCGACTCTTTCCCATGTTTAATGGGACATACTTTTGTTGGTGGTCATCAAAATCTTTGACCATCTGACAGGCTCGGCGAAAAAGGTGGATACGGTGGGTATATCATGTTTTTTATATCTCTAGAATTTCTTTACTCATCCCAGTTGAAAATTCCTACGTAGGATCCCACGTAGGATCCTACGTGGGATCCTTTATAGTATCCCATATAGATTCCCATATAGTATCCCACATGGTTTCCCATAAAGGATCTTTAGTACAAGGTAACTTGTATACGATCCTTATGGGATACTGTACCAAGATCCTCCGTGGGATCCTATACTATAGGATCCAATATGGGTACCTTGACAGGATCCTATCGTCAAATTTTTGTTGTTGAAACTATCAGGATATGGGATCCCACGTGTGTACCTATATAGGATCCTACATATAAATCAGGTAACTTATCAGGTAGGGTTCCCTTATGGGATCCCATGTGTGTTCCCATACAGGATCCTACACATCCCAAAGGTTAGCAGGTGGGGTTCCTTTACAGCATCCTTCATGTGACAGAGGTTAGCAGGTGGGGTTCCTATACGGGATCCTATGTGCGTTCCTATACAGGATCCTACACAGCATAGAGGTCAGCAGGTGGGGTTCCCGTACGAGATCCTACGTGTGTTTCTGCACAGGATCCTTAATGTCCTAGAGGTTTACAGGAGGGGTTCCCGTACGGGATCCTACGTGTGTTTCTGTACAGGATCCTACGTGTGTTCCTGTACAGGATCCTTCATCTCCCAGAGGTTAGCAGGTAGGGTTCCCGTACGAGATCCTACCTGTGTTCCTGTACAGGACCCTTCATGTTCCAGAGGTTAGCAGGTGGGGTTCCGGTACGTGATCCCACGTGTGTTTCTATACACGATCCTACAAAGCCTACAAGCCTACAAAGCCTACAAAGGAAGGTATAAATAATAATGTCTCACCTTTAATGGATCAAATTTATCGTAATTACAATCACTAAATTTTTATATTTTATATTTTTTTTATATTTTTATATTTTTCCATCAATGATAATTTCCAAAATTGCAATCTGTATATTTTTATAAAGGAGGCAGTATAGTAGTCAACATAACGTAAGTAATAAAAGAAGTTTCGGCGTTTCAGTTTTGCACGGCAGTGCTAACCTCTGGGAGGAGTAGGATCCTGTACAGGAACACTCGTGAGATCCCGTACGGGAACCCTACCTGCTAACCTCTGGGAAATGAAGGATCCTGTACAGGAACACACGTAGGATCTCGTACGGGAACCCCACCTGCTGACCTCTATACTGTGTAGGATCCTGTATAGGAACACACATAGGATCCCGTATAGGAACCCCACCTTCTAAACTCTGGGACATGAAGGATCCTGTACAGGAACACACTTAGGATCCCGTACGGGAACCCCTCCTGTAAACCTCTGGGACATAAAGGATCCTGTACAGGAACATATATGGGATCCCACACGGGAATCCCACCTGCTAACCTCTGGCACATGAAGGATCCTGTAAAGGAACCCCACCTGCTAACCTTTGGGATGTGTAGGATCCTGTATGAAAACACACATGGGATCCCATAAGGGAACCCTACCTGTTAAGTTACCTGATTTATATGTAGGATCCTATATAGGTACACACGTAGGATCCCATATCCTGATAGTTTCAAAAAAAAAAAAAAATTTGGCGATAGGATCCTGTCAAGGTTCCCATATAGGATCCTATAGTATAGGATCCCACGGAGGATCTTGGTACAGTATACCATAAGGATCGTATACAAGTTCCCTTGTACTAAGGATCCTTTATGGGAAACCATGCGGGATACTATATGGGATACTATATGGGATACTATAAAGGATCCCACGTAGGAATTTTCAACTGGGATATATAAACTATTTTAAATCCCCACTTCCCTCTCCACCAAGTCAACTACCCACTCTGGTTGAATATGATCCGCCGGGCCTGCCATCTGAACACAGTGTATGAACGTTGAACACTGAGAAAAAGAAATGGATAAATTAATTGTGCCGATGCTATTGAATTTAATTTTTTATAATCAATCATTTCTGTAGTAAAAATCATATTAATATGTATTAAACATGTATAAAAATTTATAATTTTAAGTTAAAAGCTTAATGTTTCTCATAGAATTATTTAAAGTAGTGGGAAGATTTTATTAATCAATAGTATTTAAAGTATGTACAAATATATATTTCAGATGATGCAATATGCTTTTGAATCAATAGCACCTGCTCTTTGTTATTATAAGAGGCATATTCACCTACGTTTAAATGCAGTCCCGAGCTATACTTTCATAATGTTATGCTATTTAACATCCCAAATTTTTTCTCTCTTAGGTGTGTTACTTATATTTTAAAATATATTTTTTTAATCCTTGAGACATTGGTTTTGATGGCAACTTTAGTTTTTCAATAAAAAATGTATAATTCATTATCAAACGGTGATTACTTTTATAATATTATAATTATAATAATTTATTGAAAGGAAATAGCACAAGTTTTCAAAAAATTACACCCATTTATACCTATTTGTTTTTTGAAACAACAGACTTACACTCCAACGTAGTCGAACTTATTCGCACCTCAGACCAATTTGGCGCCTGCGCAGAGAGTTTTTTTTCCTGTTCGGAAGTTGTTTTCCTCAAACGTTCATTAACGCCAAAACTGCCCAAGTGCGAAATGCCAGAACTAACATAACGGTAGCCGAAATTTACCAATCTTCTGCAAATTCTCGGGCCAGTGACGGCCTGATAATTTAGCCAACATCGATTCTATATTGGAAAATTCTCTCTGGCAAGCAATAACCTAATCTCGGGCCAATGATGGCGCCTTCTTGGCCCAAACTGCATTTTTATAATAGAAAATCTTCAATTTAAAAAATATATTTATCTACATTCTTTTTAACCATAAATAATTTTTTTTATAAATAATTTATAACACTTTGATAACTATAAAAACTATTATTATAAGTATCAGGATAGCTATATTGAACCTAGCAATAATATTTTAAATTATGTTCAATGATATTAATTATATGGACTAATCACGTAATTTTATATAAAACCCGCATTTCTGTCAAAATATGTTCATCTTATTACTGAGGCAGAAATTTTATTTTGTAGGGGTTGTAAAAACTGCTAACTTATTTTTCGTGCACTTCGCAACGGAATACTGAGTCTAATGTTATTGTCGCGTAAGGTCCCTTTCACCAGAAATCGTCACATATTATTTAATAATGAAGTAAAGTTTTAATTTTTAAATAAATTAAGGTGAATAGTGATAGTTTGTTACAAATTTAAAGGTTTTACAATTTTTATTTTTCCAAAATGTAATAAAGTACAGTCAACCTTCCATTACGCAGAAAGCAATTTGACCCTACTGAGTTACCGCCGATTATAAGTCCGCGAAATGGAAGGTTGACTGTATATTTATTTAATAAAACAGTTAATAATAATAATAAAAATAATAATAATAATTGTGGTAATAATTTGTGTGATAGAGTTTTCGGCACCTGCTGAGAGGAATATCATTCGAAAGGTGGATGAGAAACGGACAAAGTATCAAGACCTTTTGTTTGAATTAAGTAGAATATATCCAGCTCTAAAATGATACAAAAAGTCAAGAAAAACAAAGTTGACAAATGAAAAATACTTTTTAAAAAATAAAGTAGTTTTTTTAAGTAGCGTTGAAAATACTCATCTTTAATTGATGATTTCTTAAATATTTCATTTTTTTATATATAGACATAACAGAAACAAATACTTTTAAATGCATAAAGACTTAAAATAGATTTTCATTAATTTTCAATCAAAAATTTTCTATTACTTAAGAATGTCTATTTAGAAGGGTTCAATACCGGTTTAAAAAGTTTAGTCGGTTTTTGTACCTAAAATGACTTATTATATATATATATAAAAAATAAAAACGAATTTCTTAAAAACTAAAAAATTTTTTTTTCTTCTTAATAGTACGTAATTGAAATATGAATTAAATAAGAAAATAATTAAACAATAAATTCATATACATTTTTTAAAACAGTAAGTTAATTGTTTTGTCTTTACTCTCTAAATATGAAAAAGCGAAATTTCACTGTTTTAAAGCTATAAGTATACCACTGATTCCAATAAGCGTTTATACGCTGTAGAAATAGTGAAAAATCACTTGGTAATCAGTGAAATTTGACTGATTCAGCAGCGTATATACGCTTATTGGAATCAGTAGTATACTTATCGCTTTTTCAGATTAAGAAAGTAAAGACGTACCGAGAATATTATTTATAACAATAAATTTGGAGTTTTTACAAACATATTTTTTTAATACGTGATTGAATATCAGAATAAAAACCCCAATTCTTATTCAATAAAAAAAAGTATTTCCTTAAACAATATTTTTAATAGTTTTTCTTTATTATCATCAAAATTTAACATACATATTATTTTAAAAATACAACAATTAGAGAATTTGGAAGTAAATTCTTAACAATCACATTATTATTACAAATTTTAATTTAATTTGTAGATATATTGATGTTTAAAAGTTTCGATTTGGAGCTAAATAGTTTTAATTATATCATTTTTTTAAATACTTAATGTTTAATTTTTATAAATAATATCTAAAAAGGTTTTTTTTATTATTTTTATTACACAAACTTTAAAATGGTTTAAAAGGTTCTTTTAAATTAGATACTTGGTCCGTCTCTGAAAGAGCTGATATTCTTATACTAGAGTTTGCAATTGCCATACCAAGTCTAGCATGTATGAGGGGTTAGAGCGTTCAACTTATAACCCAAGCGTCCTGGGTTCAATCCCTACGTCCGTGCGATTTTTAATTCTTGTAGGTAGTTGTAATTGTTTAGGTCTTACAAATATTATGCGAGTATAATTAAGTCTGTGTAGAAAAACAATTAAAATGTTATAAATAATCGATATAATTAAACAATGAAAATGTAAAAATAAAGTTGAAAAACAAAGTTGTATTCTGCCAATAAAAATGTATTGTAATAATTAAATTTACAAAATATAACCTTTTTTTATTTACTCAAATAAATAATAATTATAATAATAATAATAATAATAATAATAATAATAATTTCATGTCGGCCGCATAAGAACATCGGCCGCAATGGACATGAAGACCTAAAGAACAGAATGCTGAAACTGTACAGAGTAAAGAAAAATGATGCTTTTGCTCACCTTCCAGGACAGAAGGAGCAAAAGTTGATAAGAGTATGTAAAGCGAGAATTGGGAGAGGTTGTTTTAGTGCGGTATTGCCACAGGGTATGGTCGAGTCCCACACGAAAAAGTGCGTAAATGCATTTTTTCCTCTCCTAAACTTGTTTTGTAAAAAAAGAAAAATAGTCATGATAATAGCAATAATAAATTAAGAAAAAAGGATTTAAACAAATTTAGAAATGATTTAATACCTACAATAATTTTGTTCACATAGTTGGAAGATTTTTTATTTTTTTTATTTAAACAGCTTTTTAACAAGTGGACATTCTAATGAGTGATCATTTGAACAAGTGGACATTAAATTTAAACGAGTTGTTATTTGAATGAGTGGACATTCTAACCAATTGTTTTTTTCATGTGAGTTTACTCTCTATTCTGTAGTAGTTTGTGGTTTCTATTTATCATGAGTTCTAAGTGTTCATAGTGTTGAATATTTTGTCGACAGGTGGATCCTTTACAAAAATTACATCACTTTTATCACGAGCCGAATGAAATTAAAACATTCATTAAGGTTCCGGTTAAATTTCAATACACCTGGCTCCACCTGTCGACAAAATATTCAACACTCTAAACACTTAGAAAACATGATTAATAGAAACCACAAACTACTACAAAATAGAGAGTAAACTCACATGAAAAAAACAATTCGTTAGAATGTTCACTTGTTCAAATGTCATTTCGCTAGAATGTCTACTCGTCGAAATGTCCACTCGTTAAAATGTCAACTCGTTCAAATAATGACCACTCGAAGAAATGACCACTTGTCTGAATGTGCACTCGTTAAAGTGTCCACAAGTCCACAAGTCCACTCGTAAGAATGAAAACTCGTTCTATTGTCCACTCGTTCGAATGTCCACTCGTTAAAATGTCAACTCGTCCAAATTTCCACTCGCTCAAATGTCCACTCGTTCAAATTACCACTCGTCAAAATGACCACTCGTCGAAATGTTCACTCGTCAGGCTGACAACTCGTTGAAATGTCAACTCGTTGAAATGTCAACTTGTTCAAATGTTCACTCATCAGAATGTCCACTCGTTAGAATGACCACTAGTTCAAATGACCACTCGTCCAAATGTCCACTCGTTCAAATGTCCACTCGTCAAAATGTCAAGTCGTTAAAATGTCAACTCGTTCAAATAATGACCACTCGTCGAAATGACCACTTGTCTGAATGTGCACTTGTTAAAATGTCCACAAGTCCACTCGTAAGAATGAAAACTCGTTCAAATGTCCACTTGTTAAAATGTCCACTCGTTCAAATGTCAATTCGTTAGAATGCCATTCGATCGAATCACCACTCTTTCAAATGACATCCGGGAAGAATTCATGCGGCTCAATAAATGCTTCAAATAACTATTTTACTTTATTTTTAAAAAATGATTGTTTAGTGTGATACGGTTAGTATATTTAAAAACCTGTAGGGGAATCAAGGCCCGTGTGAATCACACGAGTCGATATTTCTCTAGATGTACACGTGTAACAGACACTACTTTTTGCTACAGTAAGGTGACCATCCGTCCCGGATTCCGCGGGACAGTCCCGAATTTGAGCCCTTTGTCCCGCGGAGACTTGTGTCCCGCAAAATGTCCTGAATTCGTGTTGAAACGTCCCGCATTTCTTGCAAAGTACTAGGAAATTATTTTTAACACTGTCAGTCCATAAAATATCTAGAAGAAGTATATCTGCCATCTCTGTCTACGAACGCGTCTATATAAAAGTAGTTTCTGCACATAAACAGAGTCAGAAGAAAGTACACTAGGTGTCTCTAGTCTCTTTTTATCTAGTTCTTTTGACTACGCATGGGAATTCAGTCTAATCGCGCCAATGACTCGCTGTCTCTATTCTTATACTTCTATGATTTAGATCAGCTTACATACTTTGCAGTTTGCATTCAATATTGCAGTTTGCTATCTTAGTTTCCACGATTAATTGTTTTTTTTTATAAAACATTATTGTTTTCCGAGTGTATCCTTCGTTGATATTATGAATTAAAATATTATTTGACCTTATTAAATATCAACAAATCATAAAAAAATTGATCGACAAAAATTGTTATCCAAGTTTTACTTGACTAAATACAAGATAAGAAGCTGATTTGAAATGAACAAAAAGTTTGCAAAATTGAGGAACATTGATGGAAGATTGGAATTAAAAAGACAACAAGGTAATATTTAATATAATTAGAATCTATGTTTTAAGTTCTTACAATACAAATTTTAATTTGAGGTTATGTGCATGTTTTATTTTGAAATTGTTTTTAGTACATTTATTATTTTCAACTTTCATACAATCAAGAGGTTTGCATGTCATATTTTTTTCTAGGCTTTCATGGATTTCTTGTTACAACAAAATAGTAATTATATGTTGTATAAAATAGTGGATTAAAGTTGTTTCATTTGGTATCCATTTAATATATACAAAAATAAAATGCAATCAGTCAAGTCTAAACGTTCCTGTAAATTTACAGAACAACTGGGCGAGGAATATCCTTTCATTAAAAAATTTAAAACGGATTCACAAGTTTTCTGTCAAACTTGCCAAAGTGCCTTTTCTATTGCGTCAGGTGGAAAAAATGATATTGTCAGGCACAATACGACAGATAAGCATAAGAATTGTGTACGAGCCGCAGCATCCAGTACTCAAGTAACAGATTTCTTAAAAAAAAAAGGATTTGGGGTCTAAAGAAAAGGAACTGGCGGCAGCAGAAGCTGTACTTTCTTATCACACTGTTGCTCACAACCATAGTTACAGATCAATGGATTGTACCAGCAGAGTTATACAATTTATTTTCGACAAAAAATTCACATGTAAAAGGACAAAGACTGAAGCTATCGTCACGAATGTTTTAGCTCCTCATGCTATAAGGGATTTAAAAACTGAATTATCATCTGTATCGCACATTTCTATTTACACTGACTCGTCGAATCATAAAGATTTGAAACTTTTCCCAATCCCTGTTAGATATTTCGATCCAAAAGTAGGGATTAAAGTTAAAATTTTAGAAATAGAATCTCTTCCTGGTGAAACTTCTGAGATCATTGTCAATTATTTGCTTGATGTGTTAGAAGAAAATAACTTAAAAGACAAATTGACTGGCTTTTGTGCAGACAATACTAACACAAATTTTGGAGGGGTTGTAAGGAACGGTAAAAATAACGTATATTTTAAATAAAATGAAAGGCTAAATCAAAAGGTTATTGGAGTGGGTTGTACTGCACATATCGTGCACAATGCAATAAAAATAGCTGCGGATTTGTTACCAATTGATATTGAAACTATTGTAGTTAAAATCTATTCACACTTTTATATTTATACAGTTAGAGTAGAGACACTCAAAGAATTTTGCGAGGACCAGGACATGCAGTATAAAAAAGTCTTAGGATATAGCAATACTCGTTGGTTAGCTCTTCTACCGGCAGTTGAACGAATTCTTAAAATGTTTGAGCCGTTAAGATCCTACTTTCTGTCTTTGAAAAATTGTCCGATTGTTCTTCAAAATTTTTTTGCGAACGAAACATCAGAATTATGGTTCAATTTTATTCATAATCAAGCTGCATTGTTTTCTGATGCTGTCATTAGACTTGAAGGTCAAAAAATAACAATTATGGAAACATGCCGCATTATCAATGAATTAAAGAAAAAAATGAGTGACAGGGTAGAAAGTGTTTTTCTTCCCCTTATCATTCGACAAAAATTACAAGTTTTAATTGAAAACGGACAAATTAACGAAGTATGGTTTAAATCGCAAATAAAACTATTTTACAATAACTGTTTAACTTACTTAGAGAGTTGGTCTAATGACTTACAAGTCGGAAGTGACTTCAATTGGGTTGTTTTATCCGAAGTTCCGAAATGGGAAGAAGTTTCTGCTACTCATGAAGAAATAGTGCGTAACTTTGAGTCACATAAAATACAAGAAAATTATTTATTTGATGAGGTTTCTTATCTAAAAGAATACACTTTAAATAAGGTTATTGAGTGGAATAAAAAAAAACTTGCTATTGACCAAAGATGGATGGAAATATTTCAATATTTCCAATCCAAAAATGTTCCTTATTCTAATATTTTAAAACTAGTAGAATATTGTTTATGTCTTCCTGGAACAAATGCTCCAACTGAACGGGTTTTTTCGGGAATAAATAAAATTTGGACTTCAGAAAAATCTCAACTATCTGTTGAAACCCTTAAACATACATTGATGGTTAAATGCAATTTAGAAGGTACTTGCGAGGAATTTTATAATTTCGTTAAAAATAACGAAGAAATTTTAAAAAAAGTTCATTTTTCAGAAAAATACCAGTAATTTTGATTCAGAAAACGAAATTTTCTATTAGATTTACTCAAATTTATTTTTTAAAAATTGCATCTTTTAATTATAGAAATAAATATAATATAAAACAGTAAGATTTTGAGAAGTTTGTACTAATATAATTTGAATTTGCCGCCCTGCCCCCACTCCTTTTTATTACCCCCACTTCTTGCGTCCCGCATTACAGCTACGAAAATATGGTCACATTATGCTACCGTTTATGTCCAAAACGAGACCGGAATTTCACTTCAAAATAAAAACCACTGGCAAGTCGACGAAGTAGCTTTTGGCGCCGTGGGGTCGTTTGGGGAGCGGAGCCCCTTGTAACAAAAGAACCAAATTTAAAGCTTTGACGTTTTGAGGTTAGGTTAGTTGTTTTTAGATATGAGCAATGTCATTTACTGTTGCACAGAGAAAAATGCTAAAATGAAAATTACAAGTGGTTTGTAACTTTATATTTAATCGGTATTTTAACAACGTTGCACTTTGCAAAAATACTAAAATTTGTAAATTTACAACGTGCAACGTAACCCAAAATATTTACCACATCTGACGTAGTAATGTTACAAATTTCTTGTATCGTTACACATTTTTGAAAACATTACTAAACTGTCAGTTTTTTCACTATGTCTATAACATTGTAAAGTTACAAAAATTGACTTACAAACTGTTTCTAATTTACAATCCACTTGTAAGTTTCATTTTAGAATTTTTCTCAGTGTAGGTGATCCCGAGTTACACCAAATTAAAAGCTAGTGACACCGCGAACTCAAATTAATCTATCAATAGGCCCTTTTCAGGGTCAAAATTATTCCAAGGAAGGAATTTTTTAAAACATGAAATATATACAATGTACGCGACAGCTGATATTCTAGAAACATCTATGGTGGGAAACGAATAATTAGGTTGGCAGGCGTGTTTGACAAGCATCACAAGAGGGAGAAGCTGTGCCTAAAAGTCCAATTTCCCTTACTTTTAGACACAATTACATACGCAACAGCAGTTTAGTCGAGTTTTTGACACCAACTGTTGTAGAAAATATTTCTTTTATTGTAAACTTTTTTTAGTCTAACTTACCCGACACTTCCCTACGCACTTGCATTTTTAATATGATTGTTATAATATAAATTATTTTTAAATCGAATAAATACTTATTCTTTTTAAGAGATATTGTGTGGAAATAATAAGCACAATTTTTTTTAAATACCGTCAAGACATTTATTCACCAATATGCCCAGGTTTTCTGCTGATTCGGCAGTGCACACGATCAACGTGTCGTCCGCGAAGCCGATGATCACCGCACCTTCAGATAGACCCATTCGCAGAAAGTCTTTATAAGAGACGTTTTATACGAATGGTCCTATCCTCGAGCCTTGAAAGGCACCTCGTTGCATCTCTTCCTTTAGAGTGCAGGTGCCTCCCTCGTATATTACCCACCTGTCGCTAAGATAATTATTCATTATCCGCGACAGGTAAGGCGGTATTCCTTTGTTTTTCATCGACTCGATGAGATCTTTCCATCGCGAGGTATTAAACGCGTTGTGTATGTCAATAGCTACCAACGCGCAGAAACCCTTTTTCTTGCCTGGTCTCAATTTGTCCTTTCCTTTTCTGGCTAGGTTCACTGCTTCCTGAATGGCATCAACAGTGTACAGGCCTTCACGTAACCAAATTGGTTATCAGATAGACTGTCCTCTCCGGTCAAATGAGACTGCATTTTCTGCAGAACCATGTCCTCTAGAAGTTTGCCCATCGTATCTAGCAGGCAAATAGGCCTGTAGGATGGGATTTTATCTAGAGAATTGTCTCCTTTCCTTAGGAGGACTAGCTTCTCTCTTTTCCAGTCGCGGAAGAACTCTCCTCTTTTCAAGTAGTTGTTATAGCAGTCTAGGAGAATCTGGGGTGACGCAACGATCACTTCTTTGAGGATCTCGTTGCTTATTTTATCGAATCCCGGCGCTTTGCCTGGCTTTAACCTACTGCCTGCTTTTAGTAATTCTGTAAGAGTGAAGAGTTCATCCTCACCGACATGACAGTTACTTCAGTCCATCCTAGGCCATGGCTCTGCTGGAGCAAACAAAGTCCTTATAATTTGCAGTACCCAATTGGGATTGTCTAGACCGGAGGTCTTTTGTCTCGTTAATAATTTCTTGCTAACGATTTTATAAGCCAGACCTCATGGATCGTTTTCGATTTTCCCGATTAGGTCTTTCCAGATATTCCTTTTGCTGCGCGTATCTCCTTTATGAGGATTCTCTTGGCCTCTGTATATGCCTCCTTCAGCAGAGGATCTCCGTTAGAACGGTCAAATCTCCTTCTTGCTTTGAGGCATGCCTTTCGCAAACAGGCCAATTCCTCTGACCACCAGTATACCAGTATCCCAGCTCCTCAATGAGGCGGGATTCTTCTAGGGACCGACTGAACTTCTCCTTGTCGAGTTTTTAATGTTTCACTTTGGACCATTCTCACGGAGGACTCCGTGGTTTCTGGCCCTCAGTGTATCTTCCCTTGAGACTGAAAACTCAATATACTGGTGGTCGCTGTGGGTGTAATCCTCCAGGACTTGCCAATCATTAATACTCCTAGTCAGGAAGGTCGATGTGATCGTTAGATCAATGATCGATCCCTGCCCGTTGCTCCTAAAGGTCCAAGACCTCCCTTGGTTCGCAACCATCAGGTTGTTCCTAGAGATCATTTCTTCGACCAAGTTTCCTCTTTTATCGAGTCTTGTCTGACTCCATTCTGGTGACTTAGCATTAAAGTAACCTGTAATGAGGGTTTTCAACCTGTATTCTCTAAGGCTCGTTTCGAGGTCGTATATTTGATCTTCGAAGACTGTCAGTTTATCGTTGGGTGAGAAATAACAGCTATACATACGTATTCCTGACATTTCTACCCACACGAATCCGCTGCCCGCTCTAGGAACTTATTTGCCTGTAACTCGGAATTGCAAATCTGAATGGCTGCTGTTCCAGATTTATCTTGATACCAGGGAGCGAGATCTTTCTTTCTGTTCTGCTCAGTGCAGAATAAGACATCGATCTTTTTTCCTCGGCTGTCTGCATGAGGAGGTCTTGGGCCTTCTTGCACTTATGCAGATTGATCTGCAGAAACTTTAGGCATTTGCCTGTCTAAGCTGTGAACCGGTCGAGTGCAAGCTTGCGTCTCAGTGTTAACGTTAGCGCGTCAGCATTCACTCGAAGGTCTATGCTCTACTATTACTATTTTTGATATCTGATACAAGGCCATGTTCTAGTCGAAATGTGCTTTTACAGAAATTCCTTGTTTCAAGGCTATGTGTAAGGTTCCACTAATTGTAATCGCTGACACGAATGGGATGTGATGTTCTTTGGATTGTCGTTATTTATAGAACTACAGACATAATAGTTTTTTTCTTAGCGACTTAAATGCTTCAACTCTGTCATTCTTGAATCTATCAGTTCTTCCAGTTATTTATGAGTAAATTGGCATTACAATAATGCAATTTTGGTTGCAGAGATGTAACACTTTCTTATTCGAGAGATTTTTAGAAATGAAACTCTGGATACAAATAACTTTTGTTAACAGATTTACGATATCCGCTATCTTGAAATTCAGAATGATGCAAGGAGGCATTTTTGTTCTGAACCCACTTCTGTGGATTGGAGCATCGGTGGGATTCAAAATATTGGAATCAGTGTCTGTCTGCATGCTGTCTTTCTCTTTCTTTCCAAGGTCCGTGATCTCCTCGATGGTTATTTGCTCTCCTCTAAGTTATCGTAGTCAGCTTTTTTACTTTCTTTTTTAATTGCAGTTTGGAATGATATTCTCACCTTTTTCGGATTAGAAACAAGGAATGGACTTTGTTTTGTTATTATTTGCCGTAGATGGCTCGTCAGACTGTTTATGTAACTTAACTACTGTAGTGAGTTTACTATTGTTATCTACGTTTCGCATTTTGAAATTTGTCAGATATGAATTTTGTAATATTACAAGGAACAATAGTTCCATGTATTTCACCTTGTTGAAGCTTGCTTTTGTCTACTAAAGTAGATGAGCTGTAAATAGAATCCGATAAAATTATTTATATTTGTTAATTAGTATCTCGGCTAAAACATTTGTTCTTGAGTAGTTTACTGAAGGGGATACTTTCAAGTCTTTGTGTAAAGTTGGTTCTCCCTCGTGAAGATTCGTCTTCTCGTTATCGAATGCACATGCGGACTCCATGTGATCTTTCATCTTATCCGGCACCGGATATTCGATTTCCTGCACATCTGGAGCACGTTCTACCATTTTTTCAGGTTCTTTGGCGGAATTAATTGTACGGATGAAATTTTTACAGTTGTCTATTACTAGTTTTGTTTATGGAATCTGAAGGACTCTTTTGTACTTTTTAAGACTTTAGGCTATTTAGGTACCTTCTTATATTTAAGGGTTTCCTGAAGATCCAGCTAGTTCTTTGATGGCTCCTAATAAATTGATCTTATTTTTTATCTACAATTATGCTTTTGGCAGTCAGTAAAGTAGGCCTGTTTGCGGAACCCAGTCTTGTAGACATTTTTAGTTTTGTGGTTAGTCACGCAGTGTATTAAGTGAACATTTGCTTAAACTGTGCAGTTACTGCCCGCACTAATTAATCCGGTTGAAATAACTTTATTTCTATAAGAAGTTGATAACGATACACTGACTGAACTTTCGAAGATTACCATAAGTAGACCAGTCACAAAGATGAACAGAAATAGTCGATTCATCTCATAAATTAAACTAGTTCCCTTTAATTTTGATTGAGACTCTGAAACTATTAAGCACTATTACGCGTCTTGCCTGAGTCTCGGTGTCGGTCTCGTTTTTCGAGACCAAACCGAGACGATACTACAAAAATATTTCCGAGACGATACCGAGACAATACGATGAAACAGCGAGTCTCGGCAAGAGTCTCGCCGAGACTCACTTTTTCTCAAGGTTTATACAAATCATTTAAATGTATAATAGGATCATTTGGGGTAAAATGGAAACAGTTGATGTATGCGCTTAATTTACAATTTTTTAAACAAGTTCACCATTAAAGTATCTTCAGGGTTGCCACAAGACAGGGAATTCAGGGAAAAGTCAGGGAAACTGAAATGGGTCAGGGAAGTCAGGGAAAAGTGATTTTCATCAAAAATACTGGAAAAATGCAAAGAATCTCTAAAAAAGATGAAAAATTATATTTTTCTGAAATTTACTAAGTAGAGGAATTTACTAAACAAATTTTTGCAAGTCATATTTTAAGCATACTAAAAATAAATAATGTTTGCAATCTAAAAAATAATTATATTTCACAATTTATCAATTTCTTCAATTTTTAACAATTCTTTTCTATTATGATTCCGACTAAAATTTTCAACATTTTCATTACTTTTCAATTATTAACTTCAATTTTCAATTATTTTCATTATTTTTCAATTTCTTTGTTAAGTCTTAAATTTACTTTACGAAAATTTCATTTATCTTTTTTTTCAATTTACCATTATTTTCATTATAACACGGAAAAAAATATTAAGCTTTTCTGGCATGTCACGAGATAATGCTTTTAAAGCAGTGGTTTTCGGCTTAGTATTGAAGTATTAATTCATAGACATTTGGTATAAGTGCCTTCTATGCAGATAAAGTATTACCGATAGGCTTTTTAAACGCATAAGTTACCACGCCTTTTCAGGTATGTGGCCCTGCATCAGAATTTTCGTCTGCTCACCTACCGAGCTATTTTTTTGAGTTGTCGTATTATTATGTTAGATGATTTTTGTGTCTTATATAAGTGCTTAAATCTTTTGGTAAGTATTACGAGTATTTTATACGTGTTTAAAATTTGTGAAATATCATTTCTATAATGTTCCATTAGTGCGTATTTTACTTTCAACAAAACGATTTTAGGTTATATTTCTGAGATAATATTTAAATTAAGTAAAATAGTGAAAAACATGACTTTCCTTGTACTTGCTGTTGTTTTATATATTGACACAATATGAAAAAATGTTTCCAAGATAGAAAAATTAACTATGATGTTTTTAAATTAAAAATGAACAACATATTTTAATGCAATAAGTTTTTTATATTGCATCCAAAATTTTCAAGCAAAACTGATTTTCATTTTACAGAATCAAAAAGGAAACTTTGAATTGAAGTGAAATTGTGGTAAATATATATTCATAACATAATACTACTTTATTTTACTCAATTAAAAGAATATACACTTATAACTTTCATAACTTTTCTGTAATATAACATAAAAATGTTTTGTTAAAAGTTAAATACGCACTAATGGAACATTATAGAAATAATATTTCACAAATTTTAAACACATATAAAATACTCGTAGTACTTACCAAAAGATTTAAGCACTTATATAAGACACAAAAAAACCATCTAACATAATAATACGACAACTCAAAAAAGTAGCTCGGTAGGTGAGCAGACGAAAATTCTGATGCAGCCCTGCTAAGAGTAAAAAGATAAAAAGGGAAAGAAATATGAGGATAGAAAGAGATTACACTTTTTCTATTTCTTCCATATATCTACTTTGCATTCCCAAAACACAATATCTTTCTATCTCTAAACTTCTACCTCTTTATATCTTTTCTCTACTCGCTTTGAATATGTATCCGTTTCTATTCCCTTTCTATCATCTTCTAAAATAAATAAATCTCTTTTTATCTCTTCGTCCATCAACTATTTTTATATCTTTCTATCCCTTTTCTATCCCCTTTTTTTCCTTTTCTATAAAAAGTGAATCTCTTTCTATCCCCTTTCTATCCTCTTCTTTAAAAATTTAATCTCCATCTACCTTTTCGCTCATCTACCATTTTAAATACCCAATTGCTTTAGTTATTTTATATGGTATTATATATATCTATATATACTAAAATTAATCTGATATTTAACGCGTATAATACTGAAAAAATCGTCAGCTATGATGGAGCGATCCCCTAACCTCGTGCGCATTAACCTAAGCACACTACCAACTGAGCTAACGAACGATACACTACAGATCACTCCTTTACTTGACTGCCTTTTATCACTCTTACTCCTATCTCTTTTAATCTTCCTCTTCTATCTTTTTCTATCTCACATGGTATTTATATTTTTGGAGATCCATACTGGACATAAAGAGACAGAAATCTTATCACTTTTTATCTTTTCTTATCTCTGTTATAGAAAGAGATACAGAAAAGGTTTAATTTTCAATCCCGACTGTATACCGTCTTAACCCTTTCTATTGACCTCAAACCTCTTTCAATCTCTACCATAATCATAATTATCAGTTTTCCCCATTAATCACCTTCTCCCTATAACTATCAATCTTTAATCTTTACCATCCTTTCCCTTTCTATTGCCTTCAATCTCTTTCAATCTTTACCTTAATCATAATGATCAGTTATCACCATTAATCACCTTTTGCTTATAACTTTTAATCTCTTATCTATACCTTTCTATCCCTCCCTATCCCTACTTCAATGGACATAGCAAGTTATCGCTTTTAATCATATTTTTCTATAAGTTTGAATTAATTTCTAATCCTTTCACATCATTTCCAAACACCACCTGAATGAACACTATGTGCTTTCCCTTTTAATCACTTTTCATCTATAATTTTTAATAACCTATGTCATATACACATATTTTTTGCTATTCTTCTCTTAACCAGCATTATCGGTTTATGGCTTTTAATCACTTTCCTTCAATAACTTTCTATCTTTGACCTATCACTTTCTATCCCTTTGTATCTCTTTCTATCCTTTTCTATCCCTTTCTCTATCCCTTTCTATCCCTTTTTATATTTTCTTATCCCACCTGTATTAACTTGGTCATTTTTCGCGTTTAATCAATTTTCTTTCATTACTTTCAGTAATCTAGTGAGTGATCATGTTCTTTCAGTTAAGGATGGGAAAGTATAAGTAGGGATAATAAGGGATTAAAAGGGATAGGATGGAATAGAAAGGGATAAAAAGAGATAGAAAGAGATAGAAAGGGATAGGAAAGGATATGAAGGGATAGAAGGTGATAGGTGAAAGATTAAAAGTTATAGAAGAAAGGTGATTAAAAGCGATAACTGATGATGCTGGTTAGAGTGGAATAGCTAAAAAATATGTGGATATGTTATAGGTTATTGAAAAGTATTGATGAAAAGTGATTAAAAGGAAAAGCTCATCATGTTCATTCAGGTGGGGTTTGGAAATAATATGAAGGTATTAGAAATTAATTGAAAGGTATAGAAAAAAGGTGATTAAAAGCGATAACTCGCTATGTCTATTAAGGTAGGGATAGGACTGGATAGAAAACTATAGATTAGAGATTGAAAGTTATAGGAAAAAGGTGATTAATGGCGATAAGCTGGTCATTATGATTAAGGTAGAGATTGAAAGAGATTGGAGGCAATAGAAAGGTATAGGATGGTAAAGATTAGAGATTGAAAGTTATAGGGAAAAGCCGATTAATGGCGATAAGCTGGTCATCGTGATTAAGGTAGAGATTGAGAGAGATTGGGGTCGATAGAAAGATATAAGGAGATATAGAGTCGAGTTTGAAAATGATAGCTTTTCTGCATCTCTTTCTATAACAGGGATAAGAAAAGATAAAAAGTGATAAGATTTCTATCTCTTTAGTAGGGAGAGTCACATACCTGAAAAGGCGTTGTAACTTATGCGTTTAAAGCCTATCGGTAATACTTTATCTGCATAGAAGGCACTTATACCAAATATCTATGAATTTATACTTTATTACTAAGCCGAGAACCACTGCTTTAAAAGCATTAACTCGTGACATGCTAGAAAAGCTTAATATTTTTTCCGTGAATGCAATTATTTTTTTCCATTGCACTTCAAATATATTTTGTATTTTTTCCAATTATTTTTTTTAAATTAAAATTATTTTCTTCGTTTTTAAATTATGTATATCATCTTAAAATTACACAGGCACACAAAAAAAAATAAAGTTCTCTGAGCTGAGTATGAGACCAATATTTTCCTATGTATTTTGATGCGCTGAATCCAAATCCGTCAACAGAATTGACCCATCACGTCACGTTTTGACCCTAACCTCAAAATCAATAAAATGACAGTTTTTGTTCATTAGAATCTGAACCCGACTTAACTTTAATGCATGCTTAGGGTCAATAGAAAGCTTGATTTATGACCTTTAAAATGCTTTTTTAAAAATTGTTCTACGATGATTTTTAACGGAGATATGATGTTTTACGTAACATCTGATTTTTTTAAAATTTTAAAAACCCGTGAATAGTGAATTATGAAAAAAAATTATTTTATGGAAAACATACCATATCTCCGTTAAAAATCATCGTAAAACAATTTTTAAAAAAGCATTTTAAAGGTCATAAACCAAGCTTTTTATTGACTCTAGGCATGCATTAAAGTTAAGGCGGGTTCAGATTCTAATGAACAAAAACTATCATTTTATTGATTTTAAGGTTAGGGTCAAAACGTGACGTGATGGGTCAATTCTGATGACGGATTCGGATTCAGCGCATCAAAATACATAGGAAAATATTGGTTTCATACCCAGTTCAGGAAACTTTATTTTTTTGTGTGCCTGTGTTATTTGTCTCAATTTCTAATTATTTTTATTATACTTCAATTAATTTTCTCAGGTTTGAATTTTTAATTAATTACCTCAACTTTGAATTGCTTTTTTCAATTTTTAATAATTATTATTTAAGGATTTTATTTTCCAAGTATTTATTCCAATTTTTCGACATTTTTATTATTTTTCGATTAATTTTCTAAAATTTTAGTTGCCTATTGATTCTAATTTTAAAATCGTTTTTCAATTATTCTTTGTTTTTTAAATAATTTTTGTAATTTTTTCAATTATTTCTCTTATACTTTAATTACTTTTAAATGGGGTTTCATTAATTTTCTTCTTATGCAATATTATTTTCTTCAACTTTTAATTAATTTTATTCAGTTCCAATTATTTAACATTTTCTCCAAATTTTCGAATTTTTTTTTTTTTTATTATTTATCATATTTTCTAAAATTGTGGTCCAAAATTTCAATTTATTTCTATTATTCAATATATTTTCTGGAGTTCTTTTTATTAATTTCTGAGATTTTCAATAATTTTATTGAAAACTCAATTAGTTTCTTCTATTTCATAGATGTTTTGTAATTTTTTATTGATCATCCAGCATATATCATTTGATAATAGTAATTACCTAATATGTATTATTTTTGTTACCTGTTTATGGTCCTACATTGGACTGCAGGGATGTATTTTGAATGAAGAAATATATAAATAAATTATTTTTGTTAAATTTACATTATAATATTTAATTTTCTATTATTAATATATTTTTCAATTATTTTCCCAAACTTTTAATAATTATTTTCATTTTTTTCAATTAATCTCTAACATTTCCAATTATTTTCCCCAATTTTTAATTAATCTAATTTCTTCGAATAATTTATAATATTATCTATTATTTTTCTCAACATTCAATTAGTTTCTTTAATTTGAGAACATTTCTGTGATTTTTAAATCATTTCCCCCAATTTTAATTGTTTTCATTATTTTTCAATGAATTTGCAAAATTTGTAATTATTTTAATTTTTCCCAGTATTTGAAGTCCAACTACATATTTTCAAATATATGCAATTTTTTAAATTTCAATTATATTATCTTCAATTTCTTTTTCCAATTCTAAAATGTTATTCATAAATAAAACTTGTTTTACTCATATTTAAATATATTAAAAATATTTATAATTGACGCTAACACAAGCCTCAGAAACTAATCACGCGCTAGCGCGCGTTGTATAATCTAGTTTTATAGTAAATATACGAAAAATTGGTTTAAAAAACTCAATAAAGGTCAGGGAAAAAGAAAAAAATTGGTCTGGAAATCAGGGAAAAGTCAGGGAAAATTATAATAAAATATTTGTGGCAACCCTGATCTTGTAGATTAAGCATAACTTAAGATTTTAATAGTGAACTTGTTTAAATAATTGTAAATTAAGCGCAAACATCAACTGTTTTTATTTACCCCAAATGACCCTACTATTTTTTTTAAAAAGAAATGTATAAAAACTTATATTTAGCTCTTACTATTTTCTTATTTTTACATTGTTTTTCATGAACGAGACTAAACGAGACCATATTTATAAAAGCGAGACCGAGACGATACTCTGTAAAATCTCGTCTCGTATCGTATCGTGCGCAGCCCTATGGCAGAGGCCATTTTGGTTAAAGGAATCAAAGGAAAAGTGTCCATTCTCAATGTCACTGACAGATTCTTCAGCCCAAGTGTAAGAAAGACTTGGGTGTGTTTTACTGTCCCTACATCTCATCAACCATGGGATCTTATTGAAAGGTACTCTTCTCTCACTAAATTATTGAGGATAACCTCAAATTGTATTAGATTTTTGAACTTGCTCAAGAGAGACTCTCAGGCTTCTCTCACCAATCCTTTTAAGGGGTTACACCACTGTAGAATTTTCAAAAAATCGATTTTTGTTTTATTAGCTTAAAAGATGCTTTAAACCCTCTAGAATACAGGGAAAAAAGTTTGGTGCCTGTTTTTCATCAGATTAAATTTTTCAACAGCTTTGCTTGGTGCTACGAAGCGTCTCATGAAAAACATGCTTCGGTAGAACGTCCTAATGACGCCATTTTAAAACATTTTTCAATCAAAAATATTTTTTTTGTTCACTGTAAGACATACCTAAATACGTCCTATAATATTATTATTTTCTTACTTTTCCTTCTACAAAAAAAGATTCGCAAAAAATAGTTTAATTTTAGTCGTCAACAGTGGTGTGACGCCAACGCGTTTTTCTCAAAACACATTTTTGCAAATCTGCAAGCAGTATAACTCAAACAATTTTTATTATTTTAACTCTCAGTTTTTATCATTTATTTAAAACAACATTCCGCACAGAAGTACGTAGCCGATTTTTGATATTTTATAATTTCGATTTTTTAGACACAATTAAGTACTAATTTTTTTGGTCAAAAATTTGACTTTTACTTTGAATTCTCGCCAATTTAACAAAAATGAATATTTTTAAAATCCCCTACGTATTTCTGTAGTCATTCTAATGTAGATTAATAAAAAAAATTTTATTTTGTTACAGATCAATTTTTACACCCTGTGTACTGCTTGCAGTAGAGCTATTTTTAAAAAAACCGTCTAACAGAAGTTGCTCTTACGCCGCCATGTTGTATTTTTTTAAATAAAAATTTTTTTTTTCTAAACTTTTAAAGATGTCTAACAATATCCTTGAAAAGAATTATCCTCCTTCTGTTCCTTCTACAAAAAAAAAAAAAATCGCAAAAAAACACTTTTTTTTTGCCGTCTACAGTGGTGTAACCCCTTAATCCTAAGGATTTAGAGCATTCAAGGAATTTTTGGACTCAAGTTACCAAGGAGCATATTTCCCAAGTGAACTTAAGGTCCTCAAAAGTAGTATACCATTTTCCAACTCTCACCTATTTTCCAGACTGGCGGCATTCATCGATCATCAAGGAATACTCAGAGTCGGAGGTCGACTTAAATTCTCTAATCTGGATCATGATAGTAAGCATCCTGCTATTCTACCTAAGGATTCAGCTCTCACTCGTCTCATTATTAGGGATGCGCATTAAATAACTATTCTCGGTGGAACTCAGCTAACACTATCTCATGTTAAAAAGGGCTTCTGGGTCATTGCGGACGCCGACCAGTAAGTTTCTTAAGCTGTGTGCTCGACAGCGTGGAATCCGAGCTCAACAGCTGGTGGGTCAGCTGCCTACTGCAAGGATTACTCCATCAAGGCCATTTCTCAACACCGAAGTCGATTAAGCCAGACCTTTCTCCCTTAAAACTTGAAATGGAAGAGGAGCAATGAGCAAGATTATTCAAGGCCGGAACTCATGAATCAAGGACATTGTCTCAACTTCTGGTTAATGACGGCACTTCATAGAACTTCAACTCCCCCTCTGTTCAACACATGGGTGGTAAATGGGAGGCCGCCGTCAAATCAGTTAAGTATCATCTCAAAAGGACGGTTGGTGAAACAATGCTGACCTACGAAGAATTAGCGACTTCTTAAGCTCAGGTTGAAGCAATTCTCAACTCACGGCCGTTGGAACCTCAATCAAAAAACCCTGACGATTTGTCAGCACTCACACCAGGGCATTTTCTCATCGGTGAACTTCTTACCATCTCCAGAAATGATTCATTATTGGCATCGACCTCATCATAATCGTCAACTCCGTTGCCGATGGGGGGAGTGTGTTCAGACTTCAGTGTTTAATTTCACAGAATTGGGACTGGCTCGAATTTACGACTCGAGACCAGTTGCTAATTCAAATATCACGGGAAAAGTGAAGTGGTGTGTTTGGCGAGAGTTGGCGGGAGCACCTCCCGATGGCCAATTTCTAATTACCTAGCCGGCGCGTCGTCTCACATGTGCTCAGTGCATGTATAAAGTTTTTCTGTCTGCGACACTTTTGTGAGCATCTTACGCATATTGCGTTAACTCTCTCAAGGTTTTACTTAATGTTTTACTCTAAAGGTTGTTCTAAATTTGTGTAAAAAGGACGCTCTCAATTGTGTGTTTGTGAATGGTATGGCGTGAACTCAAGCAAAATTACAGGACAAACTCATTAGTAAAATGTCTCGCGCATGTTTGCGTTAAATTTTTGTCAAGGAATTCCTCTATGTAAAAGTTAAAAGGGCTCTTTATTTTATCGTTTGTGTGAAAAGTTGTTTTTAACGGTGTTGCTCTATTTGTGTTGTGTGGCGTTAAATTAACCAGTTAATTAATAAATTAACCGTTAAATTAAACTCTGGACTCTTAAGCAATAGACAAAAGGACAGTGTGTACGTGTGTTTTCTATTTGAATTTTTATTCACTAGAACTTCTAAAGCGCGCTACGCGCGCAAAATTGTGCTTTTGTTTTTTTCTTATCTGATTGTCCAAATTTATACTTACCAATTTCTTTAATTTGTCAATTTCCTAATACAAAAATCTCCAATTTCTCTGTTTACCAGTTGGCGAGTTTTTCTATTTTGTTAATTTTTCAATTTACCAATTTAAAATTTTTTAATTTTCCAATAACTACTTTTTCAATTTTTTAATTTGTCAATTTTCCAATAATCTGTTATACGTCAGCAGACGCATAGTCGGGTTCCCGAAACGACTTTGACAACCTTACTTTTAAATTGGTTTTTATATTTTGATTTTTAAGATTTTTTTTTTTACGTTCTTTGAATTAATAGCGTTTGATTAATTCTCTATAGACACAGTGGTTTTAAAAATAAGATGCGCAGCTTATTTTGGAAATTTTGTCTGGGAGGTGAATCCGATGTTAAACTTTTAAGGAAATTAATTTAAATATAATAAATATAATTTCGTTTAATTCCTTTTAAATTCACAAAGTGAACTGCCTTGGGGAAGGGCACCATATATTCCTCGTTTAAATATTTTTACTGTCAAATCGGTTGATTTGTCTTCTACAAGTAATGTAGTATTTTAATTACAAACCAAATTACACTTTGTCTTACGTTAAACTATTAATTTAGTATATTGCAAAAAATCGTTCTTCGACATTAATCCTAATATTTAAATTCTTATTATAGGGTGTTTCAAGGCTAAATCTAATCATTTAAATTTTCAATATTTATTTTACGACCTTTTTCTTTACTTGTTATTTTTTAAACTTATTAATATATAATTTTTATATGTAATTTGATCTAAAAATGTCGCTGGGTTCGAGACTAACGGAAGGGGGCACCTTTGCCTCACCTTCATCCTTTTGAGACAACTTATAATTTGATAACTATTATTATTATGGTATTTACAAATTATATGCAACATTATATAAACATTATTATTGTTCTTTGATTTATTCCAAATGTTTACGTTGTTAAATTTGAAACCAAATTCTACGTTATTAAATTAATCGCGAAAGTTGGGGAGAAACGGAAAGAGCGCCTCGCTTGTTCCCTCTCACGGCTATTGTCGGTACGAGCATTAGTTAATCTATATTATTATATTGTCCATATAATCATTATTATTTTGTGCTAAAACCTCGACGTCGCCATGTTTAACGATTGCGAATGTTTTTAACGTTTTTATTTTATTTAGAATTATTATTATTTGGTTGAAAATAAATATTAATAATCGAGCGCGGGAGAAGGTCTCATTCTCGATTCGTCGGTTCTCTTCCGCTAGAACCGGGAACCAATCGTGAGGCCCGTGCGAGAGAGATAGCGCCAACCCCCTCTTTTGATCCACTTCCAAGCGCGTCACGCCGAGCTGCCTGTGAGCAGCGAAATCACTCACTCGCTCATCGATTTTTGAACGCGCCGGTCGATTTTCTTTTCTTCTTGAGCCTTTCGCAGTAAATTTTCAATGTATTCTGTTTAATTTTAAAAGAGGTAATAAATAGTATTTTGTTTAATAGACTTTAAATCAGTTTCTTTTGTGCGTGTATTTGTCCCTTCTTTTTCTCTTCATCTGGGGATTTCAGAAATCCTTTTATTTTGAAAATTCCGATCTCACGAAACCGACGCCAACCAGTCACGCCAGGAGGTTGCATCATCTGACGCCTTGGACGCTACGTTGATTCCCGCTCTGTAAAAGTTTTGTCACCGATTGAGATTTTTTTTTGAAGTCTTGGAAGCGGACCTGCAGTGGCTCTCTCCATCTCTTTGTACACGTGGTTGTTGCCTTATTCAGTGTCGATACCGAAATTCTGGTAATCTGTATTTGATTTTTTTTAAAATTATCACTTGATATTAATCGTTCGTGCTTTCTAATTATAAAGGGGTTTTTCCAACTTATAGCTTTAGCGCCCGAGTGTTTCTTTTTCAATCCTAGCTTTTGTGCGTGTGTTTCTTTTCATTTTTTTTTATCCCTGAACTTGTATGAACTGGACCTTTTTCGGAACAGAACGACAAGGACGAGGATCGTTCGTGGTTAACCTTTTACGTGTTTTTTTTTGGGGAAATTATCTATGTCGCTCGGGAAAGTACCGGTATCGGGAATTCCCTCTCTCAACCGTTTGAGTATCGCCGCGTATCGTTCGCGCGTCTTGCCGCCATACCTTCCAGTAGAGCACGTGGAGGTTTCGTCTAAAAGGAAATCGCGCGGTTAGTTCTCTCCGAAAAGCCCTTTCGACCCGTTGCCGTACCAGAGTTAATTTTCTCTATCCTACGTGGATTACCTTCTCCGGGGAAATTATTTTCTCCTGACACCTTGTATATCCCCACAGAAAGTTCGCCCGAGAAATTTTTTGGAACGCCAGAAACGTGTTGGCCTCCGGCTAAGGCAAAGCGCGCTTTATTCTAGATTTTCGGGTTAGAAAATTTATCACGACACACGGATGGGTTGTTTTAAAATATTCCTGACTATTTCTTCTAACCTCATCAACCCCGAGTAATATCAAACCAAATCTCCAATTTCTCAATTTACAAATTTTTTTTCTTTGACAGTTTACAATGTAGAAGTAGCCCTAGTTAGCCAAAACAGAAATTGCTGTCTGGTCAGGGGCTGGAAGGGCTAATTTTATTCAAAATGAGAACATCAAAAATAGTAAGGAACTGGCTGAGCTTAGTGTATCTAAAGCATAACTGGATTTTTCCGATCAATATATTCAGGGAAGTTAAGATCGACTACTCTAAAGTACCCATGTACCCAACAGATGTCCAGGTTATTTCCGATCAACTTCTTCAGGGAAGTTAACCTCAAAATGTGATAATCGACTTCTCTGAAGTACCTAAGTACCCACCCGAAGTCCAGGTCATTTCCGGACAACTTCCTCAGGGAAGATAACCTCAAAATAAAAAAATTTCCTTCTCAGCAGTACTCCAGTATCCAGCCAATGTCCAGATCTCTTCCTGTCAACTTCTTTAGGGAAGTTAACTGCAAATTGGGACAATGGACTTCTCTAAAGTAGCTAAGTTCCCAACCACGCAGTAATAATAATGAGACTTCACTCTATAGGGATTCTCTTAAAAATATGTCCCCACTTTAGGGAACGAACGGCTGTGAAAGTAGACAGGCTGTGAAAGTAAACTCATTTTTCCTAGAGGGAAAAATGAGAAACTGAGTATTTTCCAGTGACTGTGTTGAACGTTTCTATGTGTATGTGCGTAAGCTCGAAACGTTTGTTTTGTTGTGGTTTGTAAGGTATGTTTTGTTATAATTAAATAGAAAAGAAATTGTTTTGTACAACATATAATGTATTAATTAACTAATTAATAATAATAAATTTCATATACAGGAGCAAGAACAAACGAATTCATTCAGACAAAGTTTTTTAATGTTTAAAATTTGTTCTCCAAAGTTTTAAAATCTAAATGATTTCATATGTTTTTTTATTAAAAAAGAGGGAAACAATAGTTTAAATAAAATCAGGGATTTAAATAATTTTTATAAATGTTATGAAATATTGTTGAATTTTATTTTTGTTAATTTAAAATAGACAATATTCATATTGCTCATTTTTCTGTTTTCTCTTTTAACTGTTATTGTTCATGTCCTCTAGTCTGTTTAATTTATGTTATTGTTAATGAGGTAAAGGTGTTTGTAGATCAGTTTAAATAGTGATGTCATTGAACACTGTTATATAATTTGTAATTCTGGTGACTTGTTTCTTTATTTATTAATTTTTAATTGCATTAACTTTTATTATTTTATGTGTTTTCATGTTTTATTAAACTCATTTTTTTTATGTGTATTTTTATAATTACTATTTTTAATTAATTTTACAAATATATAAATTTCTGTTTTCTTATCTAATTTTTAAAATCCTCATATTATTTATTTTTAATTTCTTTTTAGTTTCTCTGACTCCATACAATGGCTAACTCTAGAATTTTTGTATTTTTGTTATTATTATTATTTTTTGTCTCTCTTAGATGAAATAATTATAATTTTTATTATTTTATTTTATTGTTAGACTCCTAAAAGAGGAACTCAAATAGATTTTAAAACGTCTGAGGACCAATTTAAAACATTAAACAACTTTGTCGGAATGACTTTCTTTTTCTTGCTGCTTTTAAATAAAATTTTAAGAATTGTTACAAATAATAGCACTTGCCCTGAAATAAACTAACATAAGTTTAAATGTTTTAAATATAGGGACTAAAAGTCTCAAAACAAGACATTTGGTTTTGTACTGTCAGTATGTTAGTTTATTCAGCGTTGTATATTTTCACACTATAAGGTAACCTTCCTTGAGAAAGATAACCGGAAATAAATAAACATCGGTTGGGTGCTGGGGTAATTCTAAGAAGTCATTTTATAAATTTTGAGGTTATCTTCTCTGTACAAGTCAAGTGAAAATGATCTAGATATCAGACTGGTGCTTGCGTACTTCAGAAAAGTAGATTTTCACATTTGGAGGTTAACTTCTCTGCGTAAGTTGTCCGGAAATGACCTGGACTTCGATGGAGTACTTCGGTCTTTCAAACATGTCGATTTAAACATTTTGAGGTTGGCTTTTCTAAAGAATTTGACCGAAAAAGACCCAGATATCGGACAGCTACTTTAATATTTTAGAAGAATCGATTTTTTTATTTTGAGGGTTAACTTCCCTGAGAAAGTTGGCCGGAAATGACCAGCACATTAGTTAGGTAGTGGGGTACTTCTGAAAAGTAAATTTCTTCATTTTGAGGTTAACTTTACTGAGGAAGTTGTCCGTAAATGACCTGGACATCGGTTGAGTACTTCTGTACTTCAGAGAAGTCGAGGTTTTGAGGTTAACTTCCCTGTTAAAGTTGATCAGAAATAACGTGAACATCGGTTGGGTACATGACTACTTAAGAGAAGTCGATTTTCACATTTTGAGGTTAACTTCCCTGAAGAAGTTGACCGGAAATGACGTGGACATCGGTTGGGTATTTTCACATAGAAAAAATAAAAAAAATGTTTAAACTTTTCAAAATTAATTACAAAATGATCATACAAGTTCCTTACAAGGATACCTTAGAATTTTCAAACCGTTTAAAATCTCTTTTCTTATTTTCTCTCTCTCTACTCTGCCTTTATCTATCTCAGACACCTGTTATACTTTTTCCTCTTTCACATTTTGCACGCCATTGTTGTCTTTATCTATCATAGGTAGCCTTTTTCTCTCTTGCTTCTAGAAGCACAACTGTGAACTCTCCTTGCGTTGCACACGCTATTGTTGTCTTTAACTATGCCAGGTAACCTTGTTCTCTCTTGCTTCTAGAACAACAACTGTGAACTCACCTTGCGTTGCGCACGCTATTGTTGTCTTCATCTTTCCCAGGTAAACATATTCTCTCTTGCTTTCAGAACCACAACTGTGAACTCTGCTTGCGTTTCTCACTCTGTCTTGTCTTTATCTATCCCAGGTAAACTTATCCTCTCTTGCTTTCAGAATCACAACTGTGAACTCTGCTTGCGTTTCTCACTCTGTCTTGTCTTTTTCTATCCCAGGTAAACTTATTCTCTCTTGCTTTCAGAATCACAACTGTGAACTCTGCTTGTGTTTCTCACTCTGTCTTGTCTTTATCTATCCCAGGTAAACTTATCCTCTCTTGCTTTCAGAATCACAACTGTGAACTCTGCTTGTGTTTCTCACTCTATCTTGTCTTTATCTATCCCATGAAAATTCTATAACTTATTCTCTCTTACTTTCTGAGAAGCATAGCAGTTTACCTATATCTATAACTAACTGATTTCTTATATAGGATAACATAATTAAGCGTCTCAAATATTACTAATATTAGATTTTTAAATTTTGAGGTTAACTTAAGTTAAGTCACCTGTATATCGTTGCGGCAATTGATGTTTTCCTAATTATTGCTTTCTGCATTTCTGCACTTGGTGCTTTCCTAAATTTTGATTAATAAATTATGAGATTAACTTCCTATCACTTCTGCATTTCCTGTTTTTCTAATTATAGATTTTTAAATTTTCAGATCTACTGTCTTCAATAAGTAGACCCAAAAGTAACCTGCAACTCGATTCGCCACTTAGGGTTTTCCTGATTATTGATTTACAAATTTTGAGGTTAACTTCCTCAAAGATGTTGACCAAAAGTCACCTGGACATCCGTTTTGCACTTAGTGTTTTTCTAATCTTTGATTATTAAAATTTGAGGTTAACTTCCTCCCAGAAGTTCACTAAAAGTTACCTGGGCATCGGTTCTGCACTTGACGTATTCCTAATTATGCATTTTTAAATTTTTGTCTTCCTATACTTTTTTATTATTAAATTTTGAGGTTAACTTCCTCGTAAATGTTGACCTAAAGTCACCTGAATATCGGTTCCGCACTTGGTGTTTAACTAAATGTCGATTTCCAAATTTTTAGGTTAAATTCTACAAAACTTACCTGGACATGGGTTCTGCAGTTATTGTTGTCTTTATTATGATTTTTAAATTTTAAGGTTAACTACCTTGAAGAAGTTCAACAAAAGTCACCTGGAAATCGGTTCTCCTCGTGGTGATTTCCTAATTATTGATTTTCAAAACTTTTAAATTGAAATACAAAAAAAGGAGAAATTGTGAACTCTCCTTTATGTTTCGTACAATTTTGCCTATGACGTGTCATGCCCCACCTACTTCATTTTCAAAATTTTTAAATTCAAATACATAAATAGGAGAAATTGTAAACTCTCCTTTATGTTTCGTACACTTTTACCGATGACGTGTCATGCCCCGCCTACTGAGAAAGCTCTTTTCTGTTTCGTACGCGAATTTCTACAGCAGTATATCTATAGCTATCACTAACTGATTTCTTATATAGGATTGGACCACCCAAGCAGCACGTAATATTACATGAATATCACAGTGACATCATATTGTAATATTCGTAATATTACGGGGTGATATTACTGTGATATTGACGTGATATTGAAATGTCCGCCTCAAGGTAATATTACAAATAATATTACGTTAATATTACAAAGATTCATTTATTTCAATATTTATTTTACATTAAATAAAATATTTTAAAAAAATCCGGCTCACACGGGGTTCGAACACGCAACGTTCGACACGACGTCAATACGCCTTGTACCTCTCGGCCATCTAGATCTTGGAATGTATTTCAGAAAGTGTTCTTCATGTAGTACCTTTAATTCTCACGTCAATATCACTGTAATATCACCCCGTAATATTACCAATATTACAATATGATGTCACTGTGATATTCATGTAATATTACGTGCTGCTTGGGCACGGAATATCTCACAGTAAAAGGTACATCTTTTAATCAAGGTTTTAATGATTTACTTTCTTTTTCTCAGTTTCATTGTTTTTCTTTTTAATTTGCTAAATTTCTTTTTAATTCTTTTTCTATTTAATTTTAATTGCGGTTATGATAAAATAATTAAAAATATGCGAGAGAGGCGATTTGATCCATTAACCATGTGAGCTGAAAGTCGTTCTCGGAAATTTAGTTTTAGGAGTCCGCATGTATTTTCTCCAAAACCTAATTGACAGAACTGGAAATTACCCGAAATTTAAATGTTCGAATTTGTTCTTTTATAAACTTGCATTGGTTAGAACTTTTTAAGCACTAAACTCGCATTTGTAGCACCAAACACTCCGTGATGTCGCGTCGATTCGACCGAGCTATGTCTGTTCCATCCCACTTGCACAGGTAATGGGGTTTAGATTATATTAGTCGTCTCTCGCTGCCCATTATTTAGTCGTCTGGCATTTGGGACTCGAGATGCTTCTCGGTCCCAACCTAGGCTGCTCAGGTAAAGGCAGATTTCTTCTGAAAATCTTGCTGGAGCTGAAAAATGCGTGTGGGTGCCCTCGCCACATTCCCCTTCACCTTGAGTGACTAGGAAAGTCAGGTAGACTGCTAAGAGCGTTGAGGTTGGGTAGAGGTGCTCCCCCGAAACTCATACTTAACATCCGGCACCATTGAGTTAAAGGATTGCCTAGGCGTTCTCCAAACAAACAGTGGTACCTCTCTTTGGATTGGCGAACGGAAATAAAGGCTTACAACGTCTATGGGTGCTCCTGTTAGGTTGTAATACGTGTTCTGATAGGTTCATAGTTTTTTAGATAGAGAGAAAAAAATATAGGTGCTTTCGTTTGCTTTCTCTCTACCCAAAGAATAGACTCAACTCTTCCTTTGAAGGGATTTCTTAAACATAGGCGGTAGGGGGTGGTATAATTTTTTACATGGTAAAAAATTGTAATATTGTAAAATGTAAAAAGTCGCAGGGTTAAATATTTTATATTAACTAGAAAACTGAGAAAAGCAATTTATAAATGCGGATAATTGTTGATTAATTTACATTCAGTTAAGACTAGGAAAACTAAATGTTTGTTACAGATCTAAGCTTAATTCTAGAAGCAGAAGTTTGGCTGGAAGCGTCCGTCGATTTACTTGTTCACTAACAGTGAAAAAATATATATAGGGGAATAGGTTCGGTTGTGGCCGCCCCTTTTGTTTTTGACCCATAACTTGTGCCCAATAAATATGACACAGACATTAACGTATGTCTGGAAAGCTAGAGACATTAGCTAACTTCTGGCAAAGAAACTAAATTGATTCCGTTGAATAGAAACTTATTTTTATAAATTTAATAAAGTGGTCAGTTTTTGCAAAAATAAAATTTTGGTTCGGTTATGGGCACGCTTAAAAAATGTGCTAAAAATGGGAAAAAAAGAACTTAAACCACCTCAAATTTGAAAAAATATAAATTTAATTATTAATTATATGATTATACATGGAATTATTTAAATTATTTTAAGTTTAATTTCCAAACTAAAACTTATTTATTTTAAAGGTTTCAGGAGCAAAATTACTGCATAAGATAAAACTTTTCACATCCACTTCAGTCCCCCTTCAATGTAATTCACTTTTACTCCACTTCCACTTCACATCGCTATACCCACTATCTTTGTCTCGTTGTCTCCCTCTTTCACGCATGGAACCCAAAATGCAAAACTATTGTCATTACATGACGGACGCTAAAGTCTCGTTATAAGAACTTTGTCCCTAGATCACTCCCAGGAACTACTGGAAACCCTTACATTTCATGAAACACTATTAATAGTTGTGAGAAATGACTTATGATTTCATCCAATACAATATTTCGCGATTTATCTAAAAAAAAATAGTGTTGCCCACAAGCGAACCAATTTGAGTGCCCACAACCGAACTTTGCAATCATGTTAAAACGTCATAAAAAAATTTTGGTTGTAAAAATTGTTGTGATACTCAGTATTGGATTACAAAATATATTATATTTACTGTGTAAATATGCATTAGACATACATTTTTTGATTGATTCACTTTGATTTGTGCAACTTTCAAAAATATTTTAAAAAAACGTTTATTTTAATTTCAACGTGTAAAAAATTAATTTCTTTGCAGGAAAAAGCACAGGTGTCTGTTCAATTTTGTATTCTCACAAAAAACTACTTGCGGTCATACCACACACTTGACATATGTCACATTTGACAAATATCTTTTCTGTCAAAAGTTTCAAAGGGGTGCCCACAACCGAACCATGCCCATAGCCGAACCTTTTCCTCATATATATATATATATTAAAATCACAAAATAATGTCGGATTTCTGAAATGTTTAAATATCAAGATTACGTTTTACTTGATTAAATTCATTTTATACTTTTATGTTTTTTTGTAAAGACATTTTTTATTTTATTTAAATATACTTTAATATATTCATGAAAAAAAAATCTTGTGTTATGACTGACTACACCTTTTCTTTTAGAAATTTAGAAAATAAATGAACGTTAAATGTCAGCCAGCAAGCTAAGCTTTATTTTGCAATTATTTTTTTAATTTTCAGCTGGAGATTAAGTTCCAATCATCATTCGTTAAAACTTCGATCAGCTTTTGAGGTTATGGACGCTGGATATATCCAACGAGCGTAGTTCGGATCAAAAATTTAAATTAGAATAAATTTAAATCATTACAGTCCCAAATTTCAAATCTCCGAACTTGCACTTTTTAAAACATTCAATTACCTGAATTTGCATTTGTCCAAACTTTAAAATCACCGAGTTTACATTTGTTCGAACATTGAAACCTACGAATTTGCAGTTGTCCAAACTTTTAAATCCCCGAACTCGCATTTGGTCGAACTTTTAAATCCCCGAACTCGCATTTGGCCGAACTTTTAAATCACCGAACTCGCATTTGTGAAAATATTCAACTCTCCCAACTCTCATTTGTCAGACCCTTTAATTCACGGACTACGCAAGTCACCGAACTATAGCATTTCCCGACTCTCGGAAAGTAGGCTTTCTAAACGAGTCTTCTGATTGTCTGGTACTTTTCTCGAACTACTACTTTTTTCTACTTTTTCTACTTCTGACATTACCAGTCATTTAGAAGACTCGTTTAGAAAGCCTACTTTCTGAAGGTCGGGAAAATGCTAGTTTAGTGACTTATCTAGTCGGTGAGTTAAAGGTTCTGACAAATGATAGTTCGAAGAGTTGAATGTTTTGAAAAATGCGAGTTCGGTGATTTAAAAGTTCCTCCAAATGCGAGTTCTGTGATTTAAGAGTTCGGCCAAACGTGAGCTCAATGATTTCAAAGTTCGAACAAATGTAAATTTGGTGATTTTTAAACTCGGACAAATGCAAGTTCAGGGATTAAGAAGTTCTGACAATTTAAAATTTGGGGATTTGAATATCCTGCTAAATGTGAGTTCGATGATTTCAAAGTTCCTAAATTCTCTACATTCATCCATAAATCTTTTTCTCTCACGTATTTCTTAAACTCTCTCATCATCATCCTCATACCACTCTCTTCCCCTGCCAGCAACACCACATCATCCGCATATGTAAAGTTCTTGATCTTAATGTTACCGATAACTACTCCCCCTTTGCCTCTTTTTTACATCTTCTCCTCTAAATCTGCCATCATCAGATTGAATAGCAGGGGGTTTAACGAACAGCCCTGCAGCAATCCCCTACCTTGCCAAAATTCTTTTTCTAGTCTCTCTCCCACCATCACTCTTTCTCTCGTGTCTTCATACACCTCCTTTATCCTTTCTATTATCCTTTCTTCTATTCCTCTCTCATTTAATACCCTCCAGAGTATCCGCCTATTTCTCCTTAAATTTCTATTGATTGTAAAATTCATCACAGACACATTGTCCACCGTTTCCATCCCTTTCCTAAAGCCTGTCTGATTGAGTGGCCTACACCCTACACGGAAAAAAAAAGTTTTTCTAATACTACAAAATTATTTCAGTAGTCTTGGATAAATCGCTTTACAAAACAAAGTTTCGTATTGTTTACTAAATTTTCTGCTCTTAATGTCAAACTTTTCTAAACTATTTACGAAACTTTCTGTACATTTTATAAAACAGGCCTGTAAAAAAAACTTCTGTAATTCATATAAAACTAATTCAGCAAAAGTTATCAAATTATTTTGTGGAAAGTACAAAATAGTTTTATTTTCTTTGGAAAATCTAATTTGATAAATTATTTTAACACAATTTCAAATATATACTTTTCATTTATTCTAAACTTGCCCGTTCTAAATATCAAAATGTCCATTTGTACGAGTTACGAATGAGTTTCGTAAAATATTTGACTGCGCTCGCGCGCGCAGTTAACAGTGTGCCGTGTGTCTATCACAGTTGAATTTCAAAGGTAATCTATTAGACAGGTGCAACATAGAAAATGTTATTGTTATTAGTATCTGTTACAACAAACTTTTAGCAACTGTTTAAAACTAATAGAAAAAGAGAAATACTTTAAGGTAGTTGTCGCGTGGATGCTACAGGGTGAAAACCGATCGAAAAAAAGGACAATAAATAAACTTGTATATCAACTCATTTGCTTCCTTATGATCTCTTCTAACGTCACGTAAATACTTTTCATGATTTTGAACCATGTACTATAAGTTCTCGTCATGTGATGTTGACACGTTTTACACATTTTTCAATGAAACTACATAAAACTTAAAAATTTTGAGTTTTAAACTTAATGTATTTTCTATGCTGTACGGTCAATAAAGTTCACTTTTTTTTAAAGCATTTGTTTTATCTCAATGTGCAACTTACTGGTTTTATTTGAAAATCTGACGAATCGTTTTCATATAAATGAATATGAGAGACTTAAATTACGTGCATTAAGCGCTATCGTATGTAAAAGATATCAACTTTGGATTTATATTTTGAAGCTCAGAAACGGTCAAAATTAATGGGATAGGTCTTATTACATAGATAAATACTTCTGAAATACTGATGCAAAGTTTAAAAAAAATCTGACGAAAGTCATTCTACGCGACAAATACCTTAAATTTTTGTATTCATAATATAAATTATGATTTGCTTATACTTCCAATACAAACAATTTTTAATCCAATGTCTTCTTTAATTATTTTGTTTTTTAATGTTTAATATTCTAGTTTTAGTTTAAATAAAAAGTAATTTTCAAAGAATGTCTGAAAAAAAATTACGGAATAAAATAACGTTTTAAAGAGAAAAATGAGCTATTATTTGTCAAGATTGGATAAAAATTACATATTTCCACTAGATTCAAAGAAAAAACATAAAATGTTAAATAATTATTATTTGACAACAAATTTTGACACAACATAATTTTTTCTAAGAAATGTGAAACTTGATAATTCAAAAATTGGTGAAATTAACTTTAATAATATTTTTATTTAGCTAAAACCATTTCTTAATTAGAATTTTTAACGAAAGGAGTTAAAAAAATATTTAAAAAATTCAATTAAAATAAAAATTAGATACGTTTAAGATATAAACGTTTCTGATAAATTGCACGTTTTCTAAAATTATTTGCTTATTTTCATCCAAAAACACTGGAAAGTTTTCTAAAAATTAGCTTTTTATCGAGTTTTAACGGAATTTGTTGAAAAAACGAGAAATATAGAAAAATATCAAGAGCAACTTTTTTTTACATCTTTTGAAGAGGAGCAACTAACAACTCTTTCAGGCCGATCCTGAAAAAAAAAAAAATATCCAAATTATTTACCAGAAATAAGTTATTACTGTTTCACATGATTGAAATGAGATGTTAAACTTAAATAATAGAAATGTTTTTAGTTCTTATTATTTTATAATTTTACAAAGATTAGATGAAAACTAAAAATTCCTCTTGAATTTAAATATTATTTCACTTCAATTTTGATATTTATTTTGATTATTTTTATAAGATTCTACAATATTATTTTTCTAAAAAATATCTTTATCTTTAAAATAAGTAATGAACAAAAGATACTCAAAAGGAATTGCCATTTCCTCGTTTGGTGAAAATTTATTTGAATGGCACATGCCAGAACTAGAGGTCACCGAGTACTTCGAAATCCAAATCATTAGCCTCAATGGCCCCGTGGTAGTGCGTCTGACTCGTTATATGCGTTCGGTTTATAAAATCAGGGTTCGAATCTCAGCGTCGCTAGGATTTTTTAAAATATTCGTTTCTATGCGTTTACTTGCGTTTAAGGTATTAATAAAATATTAAGTTAATTATGTATGTATGTATGTTTGCGAGTCGTCAACTTTCGACCAATCACCTTGCATCTCACCAACAACAGTCAAAATACCACACCTACTAGTAACCAGAGAAGGGGAAGGGTTCACAGTCTCATCAGACAACTGATGAGTCATTCTATTTTCTTTTCTGCATGGTTCTATTTTACAAAACTCCTCTAGAATTCTTACAAACTCCCCGATAGAAATACTATTGCTTCATTTTGTATAATTAACGGAATTTAAGTATAATATATATGAACAAATTTAGTAATTCATACAAACCTTGTTATAAGAGTTTTCACAAAACTTTTTCATGTATCCAAGAGTCCAAAAAAAGTTTTGTAAATATCAATAAATTTTTTTTTTCCGTGTAACTTCTTACTTTTTTCTGCAACCTTCTCCTCAAAATCTTCGCATAAAGGGTAGAGTCGCCAGTTGTGAGACAGCTCCAGTTGTGAGACAGTCCATTTTTTTTAACATGAAATATAAAAAGGCTGATTGGTATACATAAAAACATTTCTTTTTATACGAGCCAACTTTTGCGTGTACACCGAAGCGGATATATGTATTGTTTGTGTTAGATGCCAACACTGTGTGTGAAAATCGACTAAAAAACTTTTTTTCAATATGTGCAAAGTACTTTTTTTAAGTTAATTAATTGGAAAAGCTAAATGTTATGCATTTTTATTTAGTATTTTTCTTCTATTTTGTAATGCAATATTGCATTGTTTCAATCTACAGTTGGAAATATTTTTTTTTCCTTTTTCAAAATAGCGCCAATTTCCGGTTGTGAGACACAGCAAGTCACCAGTTGTGAGACGGTGGCGCCGCCCATCTGGAATAGCCTATATTTTTCGTTATGCAGCATAAAGCGCTCTGTTCAGTTTAGTTTGTTACGTACATTTGATAACTCAACAATTATTTAAAGTGTGGGAATAATTGCCTACATTGCGACAGCGATTTCGATGAAGAAAACTGATACTCATATTTTAAAGAATAAATATTTTTATTTAGTATATAATAATATGTATTATCAATATATTTAGTTATTTATATTAAACATAATGTTTCATGCAAAATAAATAAGCGTCTCACAACTAGCGACTCTCCTCTACTTTATATCCTACTGGCATAAACGTTATCCCCCTGTATTCCTCTATCCTCCTTCCTTCTCCCTTCTTTATTAGAGAAACTGCCAGTCCCATCTTCCATGCTTGCGGCCATCCCTCTCCCTTCTATACTTTATTCACAATTCTCCACATTTCCTTTTTATCCCTTCCCCCCATACTTTAAACTCTTATTTTCTATCTCATCCCAACCTGCCGCTTTATTCCTCTTCAGTCTGTTTATTGCCTTCTCTACCTATTATCTACTTATTCCCTCTTATTTTCTGTCTTCTAGCCTTTTCTTACCTTCTCCTTTCACCCTGCTCCAGATTCCCCCGTACATTTCACTAAAATATTTCGTCCACTCTTCTATTCCTATATATTTATTTATCTCTTTCCTCCCTTTTTTTCTCTATTGATTACCTCCCATTCTCTACCTCCCAATCTATTCTACTTTCCTTACACTCCTCATCCCACCACCCTCTATAATTTTTTTCTTCTTGTCCCCCCCAATTGCGTTTCTATAATTATTTCTTTTGTGAAAAAATAATTGTTCACACTTGCACTTTAAACAATTAAATTAAAATATAATTATTTTAAACATATTTTTTGAAGTTTATTTACACATGATAATTGTTAAAATTATTTATAGATAAATTAATTTCAAATCAGACAGGCTGGGCAGGCAGACAGCTGTTACAGCAGTCAATTGGTAAGTTTTCAATTTTAAAATATATATTAATGTCATTGGGTTGAAAATACCGTAACTTATAATTTTTCAAACGCATCGAACAGGTAGGTTTCTAGTTCACTTAATGTGAAGGACTTACTTGTAGTCGACATAATGTTCGAAGGTAAAAATTCTGGAAAAAATTTAAAATAAATAATTTTGTTTTAATTTCCAAAATAATTTAAAAATATTATTTAACTTTTTTCTATACAAAAAAATTATAGCTCCACATATGCTACTTCATTTTGATCTGCTAATAAAAATTAAGGAGAAAAGCAGCGCGTGTTCAAAAACTCTGTTTCTGATGGTGATATTGATACTTTATGTCTTTGTCATTTTTTTTAATAAGCAAATGCAAAATACAAATTTTATGCTTTTTCTTATAGAATCCGAAAAAATTATTTCAAGCAAACAATTTTTTTTAATGATAATGTTACGTAAAATGCCTCAATTTTATTATAGTAATTAAATGCTTGGTTAAATAGTTATAAATAATTTTGTAACAATAGTGTGCATTTAACAGTATTATGATTGCAGATATTGATAATCTCATAAAAGATGATGATAAAATATACTTAAGAAATAAGCACAATAAATATAATAATGTTCCAAGTGTTCGATCTAGTAATGATGAATAATAATTAATTCTTCGATGGATATTTTTAATTAAATTCTGAGTGTCATTAAAAGAAGAGTGTTGTAGCAAATAAAATCAAGAGCGTTGATAGCTCAGGTGGTTAGGTATAAGGTTTAATTTAAGTTAGGTCCCGCCCTACTGAAAAATCCTATATAGGATCCTACATAGGATCCTATATAGAATCCATATGGATTCCTATGAGAATCCACGTAGGATCCTATATAGGATCCTATATAGGTATTGTCCTATAGGAATCCACGTGGATTCTCATAGGAATCTATGTGGATTCCTATAGGTCGCCTATAGGACAAGTCCTATATAGGATCCTATGTGGACTCTCCTATAGGAATACATGTAGGATCTCATATAGGATCCTGCATAGGCGTCCCAAAAAATTTTTGTACACCCTCCTACATATGATCCTACGTAGGTTCCCATATAGGATCCTATATGGGAACCCATATAAGATCCTACATGGGTACCCCCAAAAAAATTTTTTCTACCCCTTCCTCATGCGCAGTCGTCTTTTACGTATTCTACAATACTTACGCCTGCGCAGTAAATATTTTTCGTCCTTATAATGGTGCTTAATGTATATTTGAATAAAGTTGCTAAAAAAAACAATTAATTCTGTGTACATAATTTTTTTTGGGCGCCCATAAAAGATCCTATATAGGATCCTATATGGGAACCTACGTAGGATCCTATGTAGGGGGGTTTACAAAAATTTTTTTGGGACGCCTATGTAGGATCCTATATGAGATCCTACATGTATTCCTATAGGAGAGTCCACATAGGATCCTATATAGGACGTGTCCTATAGGCGACCTATAGGAATCCATATAGATTCCTATGAGAATCCACATGGATTCCTATAGGACAATACCTATATAGGATCCTATATAGGATCCTACGTGGATTCTCATAGGAATCCATATGGATTCTATATAGGATCCTATGTAGGATCCTATATAGGATTTTTCAGTAGGGCGAGTTCGATCCCTTGCGTGCGTGCGATATTTCAATTCGAACATAAGTATTTTAAATAATAATACTGAAAAAAAAACAATATATTAAATTAAATAAATATAATATAATACAGTACCGTCGGAAATTGTCAGTCCACCCATTTTTTAAGGTTTGAAAAACATCTTTAAACGTACAAAGTAGTTATATATTAAATATATTAAATTTAATAATAAATATATATTAAAATATATTATAATTTAAGATATATTAAAATTTTTCTGTGTTTATTTCCTTAAAGTAGATAAAATTTTGAGGAAAATAAGGTCTGAGTGAAGTGAGTTAGTCAATTTTTCTTTGAAATATGTTAAAGAATGTTAAATTTTTAATGTTTTAGAAAAATTGAAATTACTCTTGAAATAATAAAGGTTTTTTAAAGTTCCTATGCTTGTTTTAAAGGGAATTTACTGGAAAATAACATTGTTGTTTAAGCATTAATGTGCAATTTTTTTCCTAGCATATGCAAGGCTCGGAAGTTGGACCAAAAAATTTATCAAATTCTGAAGACATTATTTTAAAATAAAAATAATTTTTAAAATTCCAATATATATATTATATTACTTCCTTCCGAAAGTTATTGACAATTATGACCTTGGTATATTTTATATAGCGGTATTTGATATCAAGATATAAACAATAATTTGTTTATATTTTTTGGTCCAACTTCCGAGCCTTGCATATGCTAGGAAAAAAATTGCACATTAATGCTTAAACAACAATGTTATTCTCCAGTAAATTCCCTTTAAAACAAGCATAGGAACTTTAAAAAACCTTTATTATTTCAAGAGTAATTTCAATTTTTGTAAAACATTAAAAATTCCACATTTTTTAACATATTTCAATGAAAAATTAACTAACTTACTTCACTCAGGCCTGATTTTCCTCAAAATTTTATCTACTTTAAGGAAATAAACACAGAAAAATTTTAATAATTATACTTTGTACGTTTAAAGACGTTTTTCAAACCTTAAAAAATAGGTGGACTGAAAATTCCCGACGGTACTGTAAATTTAAAAACCACCACGTTTAAAATTAATAAAATATTTTTAAAAGTTATTTTTTACATTTAGATATTTAATCTGTTAAATAGTGAAGTTTCTGATCCAAAAAATTTTTCAGTGCACATTGTTAAAAATTTTAATCAACATGTATAATTTATTTCACTTAAATTGTTTAAATAGTAAATTAACATATCTATATAGACGTAATTTAAATTTTTATAGTGCACAGAACTTTTTTCTGTACTTTAATGAATCGAAGCAAGGGCGGGCAATATTGCCACCCTAGCGAGCTGTGGAAACATAAGCGAGACATAACCCCATCACTTGTGTACCAGTTATGTCTTTTCCTAATGGAAAGTGAGAATGCAAGAAGAACATAATCGATCGTTGTGTTTCAGTTGTGTTTCTCTTGCTCGCCAGGGCAGTAATGGCGCGCACATTAAGCTGCTTATTTGCAGGCACGTTGGCGTTGGTCCGATTAATCGAACCGCGGTTCAGCACATGGCCTGCTATTATGCAGGCATTTTGTTATCTGGATATAATAATATCATACAATTGTTACAAAATTTCGTGGAATTCTTTTAGATTTTAAGACGTCTTTATATAAAATAATACAATATACCGGGATATTTTTTTTAATTTTAAGACGTCTTTATATATAATAATATTATTAAGTATAAAGACGCTTCAAAATCTAAAAAAAAATCCCTCGGTATTTCGTAAGAATAATATTTACATTATTATATATAAAGACGTCTTAAAATGTAAAAAACTCAATAAGTCCTAAATATTCAGCAATATATATTCTTTAAGATCAAATTACATATTTGAATTTTCGCGTGTCATGTAAGGTTGGTGCCCTGTGGTCACGTGATATCCTCTGTAGCCAACTTCAGTAATCGGCTACTAAACTCGAGTTTAACCATTTTCGAGTTTTAGTGTTACATAAGAAAAAGTATATCCACGCACGCACATGCACCCGTATAATATATATATGTATATTTGATCAGGATCTTATACAACACATTTCTAGACAGAGAAATATTAATTTGAAGCGTTTGAAGTTTGTTAACTTCATGGAATACGAAGCCTCCATCATGAGGAAGCAAACATTTGTAAACCATCCGTTTGTTACATAAAACAATCTGTTCACATGGAGGTACAATCATTTCTTTTTTTAATACACAAAGTTCTATTTGAGAATTAAGAATTAAAAAATGTTTACCAGATGTGTAAATGACTACTGTAGGTCTCTTTGACTGTGAAATTGTAGAAACAGTCGTACGACTAGCTTTCACTTCAACTGACATTTTTGGTCCTCATGCAGCGGCTTTCTGCAACAGAAATAAATAATAATTCTTCAAAAAATTTTTTTTGTAGAGTTGTAATAAAAAAGAACAGTATGTTTATTTTTTATAATACAGTATAGGTTATTCATGAGATTAATCCTAATCTGCGAGCTACCGAAGATTTTCATGTATGTGGACCACCATAAATCACTCTGTGAGTAACCAAAAAGTTTTTTATTTGTACATTGTTAAGAAGATTTAAATTAAAAAAAAATTTCACTAAAATTCTTGTATGTCAACAAATAAAGTATTTCAAAACCACGGGCTTAGCTTAGTTGGTTAAATCCTATACTCTGCGGTAGCGCCAAGTCAAGCTTGCTTGGTTAGCGCCCGATAGAGTGGGATTTTTCCGTCTCGTGAGATAATTTCAGTGGAAGGTTTGACGTCGAGGTATTAAGATATACACTGTCGGTAACTGACCTGTACCCACCATTAGAACTTGACTGTCGATAAATCGGTTATACTAGACAAAAGTGACAACGCGCACGCTGAAGCGTGCGCCTAAAGCTTGTTGCTCTTTCTATATGAAAAAAAGAAAATGATTTTTTGATACGTACTTTTTTAAAACATTACCAATGTACTTATAAATAGAAAAAAGTAAAAGTTGATTTCCATAAATTGAAAATAACATTCTTCATATTAAACATTTGGTTATGCACCGAAAAAAATATCTTCCTTTTTTGAGCGGAATCCACTTATTTTGATGCTTTTTTTCCTCGACAATATGGTATCAAAATGATTCCCCTCGTTTTGAGAGGATGTTATACTCATCAAAATGAGAAGAACTTTCCTCTCATAGGGTAAACTTTTTCGCTTTCACACTTAAATTGCTTTAAATCATTTAAAGAAAGTTAAAAGCACTAACTACCTTCATTGATTTACATAAATAAAGGATTATTCATCAATATTCGAACATTTTGTATGTTGTTTTATTAAATACGCGAGTAAAATAAACATGTCACACTGCTAGGTTGCTTGATTGGACGTTTCATATCGAAAGTAGTGGATTACTCTCAATATAAGATTAAACCTCGAGAGTCATCTTCTAATATTTTTCCTTATTGTAAATATATTCGTTGTATTATTAATTAATGAAAAAATTTATTCAACAGACAGAATCTAAAACTTCTTCTAGAGAAGTTGGAAGAAAGTATTCCAATTTAATATCAAGGAAACCTTCTCTTCCTTCAAAGTCACGAGAACCTTCGACGTCACAATGTGTTTACACGTATCGATCAAATCCAAGAGGCCCCTCCACGTCTCGAGGCCCCTCGACATCACGAGTAATGTCTAGAGAAACTTGCAATCCTCTAGGTGGACATAGAGGTTCTTCAAATTTATCAGACAAATGTGGAGGATCGTCGACACCAGGAACATCATCAGGGGTTTCTAGGTCTGGACAAGAAAGAAGAATGAGAGAACGCAATCACCATCGTCGTAAGGAGCGCAGTGGAAATGTTGATGGTCAACGTGGAGAAAAGAGAAAGTTATGTGTTTGTTTGTTTGTTTGCATAAACTTTTTCAATTAAGAAGCAATGTATGTGAAATCAAACCTTGATGTGTTTACAGCGAGGATCGCGAGTCTACAATGGTGGGGGTGACAGGAGAGAAGCTAGTCGTATGAGAGTGGAGGGAACACCGGAGATGGCATCAAAGAAAAAAAGAGTTGTAGAAAGCAGAGAAGAAACCTTAGAGGATATCGCTTTTTATTCCCAGCTCGAGAGCAATGAAGTTCCTCTTAGAATACCACAAAGCGACCTCTTTGGAATGCCGTCAACGTTTATTTCTCCGATAAAGTAACAAAGTTCCAATGCTGCGACTTACCAAGTTCCTTAACAGCGAATTTTCGGTAACATTAACGACAATGAACAAGTTATTATTGACAAGGATATGCCCTTGCTTATAACATTAACAAATATTATTAACTTACTTTCTTGTACAACGATATTTATTCTAAAATATATGTTTTTTTACATGTCAACAAATTTTTGAGCATCTTTTCGTCTATTTGTGCACACTCTGACATATCAAAATCTTTGGCAAATCCTTACTGTATATCCTAAAATTTATTTCTTTGTTATTACTAACCATTCATTTTAATTATACATAAATAAGGGTTAGGGAATATTAAACAAACAAAGCATTTGAATTCTTTTATCAAATTTAATAAAACTTCATAGCATTAGTATTCAATATATAAAATTCTTTAAAATTCTAGACAAATATATTTACACACATATATTTATATATTTATTTTCAAGAATTTTGAATAAATTCAATATTATTAAAAGGTCCACCAAGGTACTTTAACAACAGTTTATTTTCACGTGCTGCTTCTTGCAATGCATTGTAGGCATCCTGATTTTCAGCAATAATGGGTACAATCCTTAGTGGTAAGAAAAAACATTATAACTTTCCTCTAATTCTACAAAAATTTTAAGTCCATATTTCGTCTTTACTTGTCTTACATGTGTCACTGCATAGTTGTTGTTCACTTCCAAGTCGGATAACTTCTTCGAAGGTAGGAATGGATCGATTCGTCCAGCAACATTGATTTTATAGATCTCCATGATGTTTTTTCTGAAGATGACCTGCAGGTGACCTGGAGATGACTCGGGCTCAGCTCGAAGATGACTTGGAGGCGACTCTGATTTGACTCAAAGAAGACCTTGAGATTACTCTGTCTGGACACTGAGACGAAGATGTCTGAGAAAACATTCTTGTGAGTCACCTTGTATACAGTAAAATCCCCACTTTTTTAAAATTCCCCACCTTTCTTAATAAAGTGTGCGCAATAAAAATTGGGTACACTGCGCATGCGTCTATGTATAGTGGGGGATAATCCCACCTCGCGATATAGTTATTTTTCTCAAAGATTGCGCATGCATTAAGAATTAAGTGCACTGCGCATGTGCATAAGTATACAATTTAACATGCATGAATAGTGGGGGTACCCCCACTTTTTGTAACATAATAAGACTGTCTTTGTATAATAATCTAGTAAGGAAGGTATATAAATTATAATTGAAAACACAAATTATTACATTTATAAATATATTTATTTGTTTATTCATAATAAAATTTAGATTGTTCATAATAGTTTTTGTGGTTATCAGTGGTAGTATTATAACAGTATTATAACAGCTACACATAAAAAGTAGAAAAATTTGGTCTTTTTTCTTCCTCTTCCTTTTTCTTATTTTTGAATTTTCACTTGTAGACCGAGTTGTTTCAGGAACAGTCGATTCTGAGGTGTTAACACCTTCCGAGTTACACTCACACTGACCTTCTTTGCACATGTTGGTTGACTTTTATAACTACTGCCAACTTTTCTTTCTTGGTTATAAATGATACCCACACTGAAAAAATTAAAGGACAGTTGCTGCATCGGGTACAATTTTTAATAAAATAACTAACTTCACAATTATTACTTTGCATGTGATTTTCTCGGTATGAAGTTAACTTTTTTTAAAAGGTTCAACAACTGCACCTCAAAAGTACAGCAACTGTCTTTTAATTTTCTCAGTGCATTACGTTGATTTTATATGTAAACGTATTGTTATTGTTTCTCCTCTAAAATTAACCAAGTCACCATCCTGATCAATTAAGCGAAGTTGAATATTATGTATAGTGTTCACGGCGATTAGAAGGTAAATGATTCGAGCTGAAACTTCTGTGATCTTATATCCAGGTGGAACAACAGGAAAGAATCCATGTATAGCATGAACTTTTTGATTATTTATATACGCTCCAGTTGTAATATTACATTCAACACGTAGAGTATTCACTTTTAATATAGATACAGGGAAATTAGATTCATCATTTTTATTAGCTTTCAGTTGACGAGGAGCAAATCCTAATAATTTATCAATAGAATCATTCGGATGAAAGTTTATGTCACGATTTGATTTAATGTGACAACCTAATGTATTGTTAATAGGTTTAATAATTAATGCAAACTTATTTGTCAATTTTGCTTTAATATATGATTCAATATCTTTAATTCATAACTACTTGTTGGTATAGTCACTACAGAATTATCTATGTAAAACTTATTGCAACTTTTATCAATGTTGGGAATCGAATTAAATGTAAACAGATCAACTAGTCCAAGTACATAATTCTTTTCTTGTGAGAGCTCAATTGGTGGGAAATAAGTAGTTTCGAGAACTGATGAGTTTCCCGTTAACGTTAAAGTAAACGTGACATTCATGATTGACATCTGTTTTCATACTGATGATTACAACTTTGTTACTTGCTCTTATATAGACTAAAACAGTTTGTAATGTTAAGTTGATCGCATAGAAACTTTAAACATTAATGTCCACATATAAATGTATCAAACTTTTGATATCTCTCATGATTATATTTTATACAGCTACCAACATCTAAACAGACAATCAGATCTTATGGTGGTGAAAGATTTCCAAAATTATCAAAGTATTCAGTTTTATTGTTAATCTTTTTATATGCTAGCCAATGAGTTCCAGGTCCTTCCTTATCATCAAGATTAATAATTGCTGATTCATATTTATGAGGTCCTGTAATAGGTAATTCATTTCGCATGAATACTCCACTCTGAGAAAATGGGAAATGACTGAGTGCTGTCTGGACAGGAATGGTTCCTGTCCAAATAAAAAATTTTAATTAGACAGCACTCATTGCTTTCTAGACATGAACCATTCCTGTCTGGAAAGGACTCAGTAATGTCTTAGACATTAATGAAATGGACAGTAGTGAACCCTGTCCAGACAGGAGTGGTTCATGTCCAGACCAGAATGATAACGCTTCGATGGTAAAATTTAAAGAAGGTTAATTTGTAAAATGTAATAGACGTCATTCAAAATAATTGTTTATAAGTAGCATAATAGAAGGTTTTAATAGTGTCAATAGAAAGAGATTTTCAAGAATAGATACAAAAAAGTAAAGAACAGTCGTGTAAATCTTATTTTATTTCCGGAAAAACTGTTTACATGTTCTTTTATTTATATTACAAAGTAAGGTTTTTTTAAAAGAAACATTCATTTTTAAAATAAAAGTTTACAACATTTCTTTGGACACACTAAGGGACTGAAGATTTTAATGTTTATAAAAATCTTTAAAATTTTAATGCGTAATGTTACAGGTTATGGGAAAACGTAGTTTTTCCTAATATTTCATATGCTTCATATGAATTTTCTAAATATCACACTGAACGCTCGAAAGGTTATATTGATGTCTGAAATGTTGTTTACGATTTTTAGTATGTTTCTTACACTGAGAGAAATCTGATGCAATTATTGTATCAAACATAACCTCGATTAAGCATATGGAAGTACTCGTGACAATTTAGGCTTGAATCCTAATAAAATTTGCAAGGAATCCAACTTTTCTTAGCACTCAGTTCTGCTTATAAAATTTGCTCGAACGCCAACTAGTTTTCAGGCGGAGTTTATACAACACAAGCTTACCCGCGTGTACACATAAGGCGCGCAAACGTAAACATAGAAATGTGTGCGTCTTTTATGTATACACGCAGGTTAGCTTGTGTTGTATAAACTCCGCCTGAAAACTAGTTGGCGTTCGAGCAAATTTTATAAGCAGAACTGAGTGCTAAGAAAAGTTGGATTCCTTGCAAATTTTATTTGGATTCAAGCATAAATTGTCACGAGTACTTCCATATGATTAATCGAGGTTATGTTTGATACAATAATTGCATCAGATTTCTCTCAGTGTAGAAAAGTTAATAAAAGAGATTGCTCACAAAAAATAGTCTTTGACGGTTTATTATTTTTGTAAATTTTGAATAAAACATTTGAAATATATAGAAAAGTACGTTTTTCGCTAACCTGTAATTAATAAAATTTCTACTTTGTTTTTATAAAGATTCAATCTTCAATCCCTCAGTGCAGTTTTGTCCAAATATAAAAAAAAAGTTATACGTGTGTTCTTTATCTTTTTGTGTGTATTCTCAAAATAATTGTATATAAGTAGCATAATAAAAGGTTGTCAATAGAAGTCAATAGAAAGTACAGTGAAATTAATAGAATGTTAGTAACCTTACCATCAAAATGATTTAAGATGAAATCCTTCTATTATGCTACTTATAAACAATTATTTTGAATAACGTCTATTACATTTTACAAATTAACCTTCTTTAAATTTCACCATCGGAGCGTTATCATTCAGGTCTGGACATGAACCACTCCTGTCTGGACAGGGTTCACTACTGTCCATTTCATTAATGTCCAAGACATTACTGAGTCCTTTCCAGACAGGAATGGTTCATGTCTAGAAAGCAATGAGTGCTGTCTAATTAAAATTTTTTATTTGGACAGGAACCATTCCTGTCCGGACAGTACTCAGTCATTTCTCATTTTCTCAGTGCACGAAAATGAGATATATTCATAATTTTAGCATATTTAAATAGATCAAAGTCAGTTAGTGCACGGTGAGGTAGCAACAATATTAGTTTTTTTGAGTCCTTTTCTTATTTGTCAATCCTTTTCCTTTATATGGTTGAATATAAAGACCAAGTCCTTGTCGATAAGGTTTTAAATGTAAACATTTTCCCAAGACAATAGCCTCCATTGTTTGATTATGTCGTTGAGCTTCTGAAAGTTGTTTTTTGGCTGCATTACCATCATTTACAGCTTTTACTATACCACCAATCCCTCCGCTAAGAGCTTCAAGAGCACTGAGTCCAGCAAAAATTGGAATTATTGGTAAAATACCACCAACTTTTGATTGTACAGAAAGAATTATAGGTGTTGAAATTTTAGATTTACCACTAAACTTTTTTATAACCTTGTGTGCGCCAATTATAGCATTTTTAATAGTATCTATAGAATTACCATTTCACTTCATACATTTTTTAGCAGCTTGAACAACTTTATTTAATGTAACTCTTCTTTTATTCTTGGAAACTCTCTTCTTCTTCTTCTTCTTCTTCTTATTCTGCTTCTTATTCTTTTTCATTTTTTCATCCTTTTCTTTGTATTATCATTAATTTTTAATCCCATACCGAATTTAGATTTAACTTTCATTATATTAGTAACAGCTTATGCAGCAGCTTTTTAACTGATACTAGCGTCCTTGGAGAGAACACGTTGCCAAGCCTTTTCAGCTAATATTTTATCTGCAGAATTTCTTGCTTCTATATTTTCCTGTTCTTTTGAATATGCTATATCATGTACCTTACAAGCTGAATCCAAAGAATTTATACCGGGATCACCTCGGGATAAACGTTTTTTAATTTTGTTCCAGGTCCACAATATTGATATCCAGGAATATGCAACTCAAATGGTAATTTATTGATTATACTATTAAGAAAACCCTGACCAGTGTGAGAAATTTTCTTCTTCACTTTTTCACGACTAATCATTCTTCACTCGACGATGGTTTACAACCAACTGATGGAAGTACATTATATAAGCGCGATATTTATAGTTTTTTGTCAGTCGACTCCAAGATGCAGTTTAAGGTACAAGCTAATCAGCTCCCGATTGTACTCAAAGTCATTACAACAACCTAAATATAAATTTCTAGAAAAAGTATTGAGTAAAGTTGATGGAATGGAGTATTTTCCGTATGGTGAGCATGAAGAAGTGGTTTCGCCTAAAGATGCTAAACCAAATACAATATTTATTTTTGATGATATTGCTTGTGAGAAACAGGACAATGTAAGAGCCTTCTTTTGTATGGGTAGGCATGTTAACGTTGATAGTTTTTATCTGTGCCAAACATATGCTCATATTTTTAAACATTTAGTTAGAGATAATGTTAACTTACTTGTGCTTTTTAAACAGGATGATAGAAACCTTAAGCATGTTTATAATGATCATGTAAACACTGATATGATGTACAATCATATTATTTATTGATTTATTGATTTATGTTCTACATGTTGAAATTCTGATAGATATGGATTTGTAGTTATTGACAAAGATAGAAATTTGAATGAAGGAAGATATAGAAAAGGATTTGACTGCTTCATTCATTTATAAATAATATATGTTTCTAGAGAAATGCATAAGTACAATTTAAGACTTCAATACCTAAACATGTATCAAAAAAAGTTAGAAACACTTTATCAAGTGGTGAAGGCAAGTGAAGCTATTCGACGAAAACATCAAATACTTAAAAGCGGTAGAGAAAATGTTGAAAATATGTTAAGAGAAACTTTTCAACCATTTGTTACTCTATTAGAAAAATTGGTTGCTGTAACTAATACACCTATCAAAGTTAAAAATGTTAAGAAAAAAGAAGAAAAACAAGAAGACATTGACTTATCTTTTACGACTGCTATTAGTGAAACTGTACCATTTGATTTGTCGACGAGGTTATTGGCGGAAGGTCACGTAAACAGTCAGGGCCGTATGAAACTTTAAAAGTATATTTCCCAAGTACTTATTTTTTATTTTCTTTAAGTTCATACATACTTTGAACTATACTTGGAAAATAAAAGAATGGAAATTTAAAATAAATATTTAAGTAATAAACTATTGAAAAAATAGTAGGCACGGCACGGTTTCGTTTGTAGTAGGGCACCACGCGCCCACGAAAGTTAGAAGTTAGTACACCTATGAATATGCGTGTTCGCCGAGCTCAGCGCCCCCTTCTCACCGATCACCACTTCATCAACAAACTAGTCCACTCGACCGACGTCCACTGAATCGACGCTTTAGTGTAATAACAATTTAAAATATAAAATGTTGTTTATTTTTTAAACCTTCTTCATATGGACAGGTTATATAATATAATTATCTACACACTAATATAATTCAATTGCTTTCTGTAAATTTATAATAATCACAAGCAATGGTATCTATACTTTTAGGCAATAAGTTGCGTTTATCATCAAAGGGACTTAATGCTATTTTAAATTGTTTTACAGTTTCTACTTGATGTAGTCGAGATCTAATTATATGTTGCGTTCTCGTTTGATTTCTAGATTTCTGCAGACATTCTACTTAATCATCAAAGTTATTAGTTTTATTCACCACACCTGCTTTTACACCTTTAGCTTTTTTTACAAAATCTTGTCCGTAAACTCGAATGCGATACATTTTACTTCTCAGACCAACAAATTCAGTAATTATCTCTCCATTACATTCATCTTTCATTAATCCCACTTTTTTCTGGTTGACTTGAGGAATATTATATACATTATCTTTCGCATAATCTGATGTGTCAAACTTATGAATATCATTATTCATATCACTGTAAATATCTCTACACTTTAATTCGTAAATGAAACTATCAGTGTCAGTGTACAACAACTTACAATTTTTACCATATTTTGGTAACATACATTCATAATGAAAATCATACATAAGTGTCTTGGATAAATCTAGTACTGCAAATCCAATATATACATGATTGTTTATTATTATTTCTGTTTTTCAAAGCTCAATTGCCACCAAATTTTTATTAAAAATTGATCTACTATGAAAGTTAGGTTTAGATATGAGGGCTTCAGCGTCATATTTACCACCCCATTTAGTAACAAGTTTCACATCAACATGATTTCGCACATTCTCCATAGTATTACCGTAAACCGCATTATTCATTAATTTAAACAGGTTCTTTTCAAATTAATTTTTAGCGTATCTTCTCATGGAAGTATTAAAATCGATGTAAGATTTGAGCCATGTTTTTTGATTAAATTTAAGTACTCTATGAATTTTCGCTAGCGTTAGACCATTTGAAAGAGCTTGTTTTAATGCCTGATAATAAATAATATACTTGCGTTTATGTGAAAGAGTGGTTAGAAGCTTTGTTTGCTTTGACGTTCTTGTTGGTGGGTTTGAGTGTTCTGAACAAAAAGGAAAATCACTATGAGTATCATGTAATTCTTGAGGATATTCAAGATCCACTTCGAAAATGTACCCAATAGGTGAGTCATCAGGAATATTAAAATCAAAACTGTTATTCAAAACAGGAAGCCACTCAAATCCACCATTTGGAAACGGCTGCATCATACCCTATCCATATAGATTATTTGCATCGAAATACATAATATATTTAGTTTCATCATTTGGGTTAAATTTTTTCATATACATATTATTAGCCTTTGCATATCGGTTACAGCATTGGCTTATACCTCCTCTTATAGCACGCTCAATAAACATAAGTTTGTCAATATCCGTTATGAGTTCTAATTTTACCTTTATGTAATTCAACATTGCATCCCACGTCAAACCTGGAGTTGTATAATAAGGAGCAGGATCAAGATTATAAGCTCGCAAACATTGATTTCGAAAATTTTCAAAGACATCTGCCAATAATAGTATATTAGTTTTCATGTATAAATCCACATATTCACCAAGATTTTTACGTTTGAATGTTGACCATACATTTAGAGCATGACTATAATCTTCATCAGATTATCATTGAGAGAGCTGTAAAAGTTTTCTATTTTAAGTATTGCCAAATCTTTTAATTTATTCAATGAATCTAAGTATTCATACGGTAAAACGTCTTTGCGTGTAAGTGACTTCATTTCAGTAGCAGTGAAATTAGTAAACACTGAATTGACAATTTTATACTCTGTTAGATATGATGCTACCCAGTGGGCACATATGTCCAAAAGACGTCCCTATGTCGGCTTTCATTTCCAAGAGACGTCTTAAGGACGACTTCTGGTTTTTTTTGCCAACTGAGTAACTTTTCTAAAGAGCTTGCCATGAATCTAAAGGAATCTATGAAAAGAAATTTGATTTCATTATTTTTTATTCTCTTTGTAAAGGAAATGTATTTTTCCTTGTTTATTGGAAGCAAATCAATCTTCCCCTCAAATTCAAAGCAAATATCTTTAATTATAAAATGAGCATCATTTTCATACCCACTCAAATTATGAAACACTACAGGTATAGTCCGAGAATCTTGGTAATTTAAATTACAATTCTCATGCGCTGCGCCACGATACTTGTCAGTTAAATGTGAATGATCGCGAACTTTTTTTTCTTGGTAAGATATTGGTCCTTCACAAATATGGCATATAGCAGCATTTGCAAAAGCTTCAGTCTGTGCGACTGTCAAATGTTCCATTGGTATTGGATTCTTGAAAATTAACTCTACACGTGGAGCTAACATCTGTAACTCCTGTGCAAACCATTTAGCAGGATCTTTATCTTTTGGACTAGAATAATATCCAGATAAAGAATTGCCATAACTGCACTTCACATAAAATCCAATACTAAAAAGTTTATGTTGTTGAACTACTTAAGTTTCACAAGTTGTCTCACCTTTAACTGTCTTTAACAGACACTCACAGTCAGCGTACTCAACAAACGGCACTTTTTCCTTGTAAGAATAGTTTTTAAATTTTACAAATTTTTTGACCCGGTTTAGGAAGACTTACTTTACACTCATTTAATTTCTGACATTCACTTTCATGACGAAATAACCTCTCTGCGCTTGCAAAGTAGTGAAGGCATCGATCACAAATATATTTTTTCCTATTATGTAAAGATAATTGACGACTCACGAGGCGAGATAAATCCTTGGTCCATACATAATGGAAATTATTTGATTTATTTACATTTTCAACATCATCATCATCATCGTCAATTTCATTCTGATAGTTATCTTCAATCCTTAATAAATTAATATGTATCTGCTTCTTATCAGATGTAAGATGTAAGGGAAAAGTATTAAATTTTAAATTTTTCATATTCAAAGCATAAACATTAATAGAAACATTAATATATTCTGAACGTTGCTGCAAGCTGTCTTCGCTTTAATTGAAGAAGGTAAATCAATATATGATCAGCTTTAAGCAGATTATATTTATTAATATTTATTTCTAATTTTACTATAGAATGCAGCGTCCATTGAGATTCTTTTTCTTCAAACGATTCTACATCCTTCAATATTGGGTTTTTAATATTCATGCAAAACCAATCTTCTAAAACAGTTGAAGCAAATATCTCTGCAGCTCTCACATTAAAATACTTTCATTCCACTTTTTCTTCTTCTGCGTTAAGGAATTTATGAAATTTTGCTCCCAGCACAGCATACACTTTTTATGGTCCATGTTTACTTAATACTTTTCAATATTATACACGAAAAGGACAGATGCATAGTTGAAAAAGGCTATTATATCAATGTGTGTAAGATTTATAATAATACTCGTCTGAAGACGACTTTTAAATGCACTCTCACTGTTTTCCCAACGAACTCGACTACTTATTTGATCATCAATGTTTTCTAATGTATTAAATCCAGATCCTTCTTTCAAATGCTTCTTGAAATTTGCATGATGACTCATAATTATTTAAATAATATTGAGACATCTATATTTATTTTTAGCCAACTTGAGAGAATGGAAGACGCTTTTCACTGTTCTCAAATTTTGATTGCAAATATTCAGCCACTTGTCAGCGAACAGCACTCTATCTTCATCTTGTAATATGTGCAGAAGACTTGATGCATCTTCAATACTTGGAATAATAACTTCACATTCATCTAAGAGCTTAGTTACATCCTTTCTAATCTTATTGAAAACTTTCTCTGCTTCTAAACTATCTGGTTCTTTACGCTTTCCTGACATTCTGAAAATTATAATAATAATTTTAAACATGATTTTTTAATTTTTTTAATTTGTTAAAATACAATTTTTAATATAATAACTAAACATAATTTTATTTTTAAAATGCAAATGTTTGCTAAAGCGTTAGTTGATTGGAATCTGCATTCATGTTTGTACACAATGGTTGCTTCTAATGCAAGTCAGACATCCTGCGTAGATCCTCCTCCTATTAGTATAAGATGCCGGTCCGCTACCCTGCGCTGGATACAACTAACCAATTCGTATAAGATTTCAAACTATCCTGCTGGCCTGCCGCCACGTAGCACTATGCTGCGGGCCTGTGCGGGCCTGCCGCCACGCCACGTAGTAGATACAGCTCTCTCAGAACGGACGGTTTTCATGCATGTAGCGTAAAAAGTGGACGCTGCAGGGGGGCTTGTTGCTGGCAGTGAGTGCTGCCGAAATTGGTTGCTGGTCACGTGTGCTGCCAGGCCTGATGGCTGGTCGTGTATGCTGCCGAGCTGATAGAGGATGCTGTTCAACTTAGATGTCTGGTTCTAGTGCTAACTCTCATGATTCCACCTCCTTATATACTCCATCACATAGATACATACATGTAAAATACGCTAACACATTGTAATAATATACGCGCGATATTCAAAGCGGTAAACTCACTAATTCTTTCGCATTTAGAAAGTATCGATTAATCTATAGATCAATAACTTACCTTAAGACCGGTTACCGCACAAGGGATAATATCCGTCTAGCAAGCAAATAATCTGCATTACCGACACAAGGTAACTGCATATTGTGACACACGTGAAATCTGCATTACCGACCGACGATAATTTATCAACGAAACGGTTAAAAATCCACTGCAGATTGTGGAAATTTGGTTGGTAAATTCAAATTAATTTAAATTAATCTGTTCCCAGAAGGTATTCCCACTATACGTATTCATTATGAATAAATATAAAACACTTTTGCATTTAACTAAATATTTATTAATCTCGTCTGGCACGATTAACCTCACTTTGCTTCAACATGAAGCTTTAACTTAAAACACGTCTACTCGCAACTCTATACAAATTCTGTCTGCTGGTCATAGCCAGCTCCGTCTATTTAGTTTCTCGCGCATGACGTCACAGCGTCAGAGAGAGACGGAGATATGCGGATCGCCACATACTCCCCCCCCCCTCCCGAGTGTCGGAAGGCACGTAATTTGAATTTCATTATTTACTGAAGTCACACTACGCTTTTCTTGTTGTAAAAAAATAATATTCTTACATGAAAAAAAATAATGAAATTTTTAACGCTGAACGTTATACAACGAAGTCTTAGCACGATGATATGATCACAGTTTGTTGCATTACAGTCGTAATAGAAAGTATATCGCAGTCTTTTTATAAATGTGTAAAAATTGTATAATAAAATATATTTTTGCGCATAAAATTTTATTAAAATAAAGAGCTCTATTTTGATACTTTTGCACGTTCAGTCTTATTTTATATCTTAGAATTATTTTTTTGTGTTTCGCGCTTTTATGAACGGAAACTAGTTTTGGTAAAATCATATACAGATTTCTGTCAAAATGTGAATTAATTCCTATCATAAAATCTACGTTTTCTCCAAATTAACATTGATTTTTTTCTTTTTGTTCACGTAAGTTCTTAGGGGCGATCGAACCTGAACTTGACTTTGGTCACAAATATTATTATTTGTATTGGGAATGTGAACAGTAGGAGAAGGCGTGTCTTCCGGTCTCTGGTCTTCACGATTGCTGCCGATCGATATATCGTCAGGTACAAAATATGCCGGTTTAATATTTTTAACTGAAACGCGCGTTTTGACACCATTTACATCGATTTCGAATACTTTGTCAGAAACGCGTTCCAAGACCTTGTGAGGGCCTGAATAAAGGCATTCCAACGACTTTTTTATTGTACCAATTTTTAAGAAAACGTGAGAACAGGACTTTAAATTTTTATGAAAGAATATTTTTCTTTTGTGTTTGTGAGTTACCGGGACAGGTTTTACAAGGCATATGTTTACGAAACTCCTCGACAAAGTAATTGCGATTGGGGGTAAACTCCTCTGGTAGAACGAATTCTCCAGGAAAAGTCAATGCAATTTCATACATGAGAGATTCCATATGAAGTGATCAAGGTAAAAAAATTGTTTGCCAAATATGCTTAAATTTGAAGTAATTATAGTGCATATAGATGGTAATTTTTGGAAATTTTTTTTGTCCAATATTTTCCGAGTGGGAGGGGGGGGGGGGGGAATTTTTTGGGTTTTACGGTACAACGCAAATTTCAGTATTTTTTTTCTAGTTAACAATTAGATAAAAAAATTTTGCTACTATCAGTTTCGGTAGAGTTTTTAATGGCCTTTTAATTGATGATATGTATTTAAAAAAAAATTTTTTTTATCAAAAACAATGAAAGTCAAAAAAAAATTTGAGTTTTTTTTGGTGAAAGACACGATCTTTTTTTTTAATCGAAATCTAAGGTTTTTTACTATAAAGGTATGCACATGAATAAGTTGGCCTAAAATGTTTAAGCCATAAAAAATAGAGTTCTAGAGCGGAGCACTGCAGACTCAACGCGACCAGAGGCATCAGCGATCTAAAACTCTAATTTTTATGGCTTAAACATTCGAGGCCAACTTTTTCATCTATATACCTTTACAGGAAAAAACCTCAGCTTTCGATTAAAAAAAAAAAAAGATCGTGTCCTTCACAAAAAAAAACTCAAATTTATTTTTGACTTCCATTTTTTTTGGTCAAAATTTTTTTTTTTTTTTATACATATCATCAATCGAAAGGCCATGAAAAACTCTATCGAAACTAATAGTAGCAAAATTTTTTTATCTAATTGTTAACTAGAAAAAAAATACTAAAATTTGCGTTGTACCGTAAAACCCCAAAAAATTCCCCCCCTCCCATTCGGAAAATATTGGACAAAAAAAAATTTCCAAAAATTACCATCTATATGCACCATAAATGCTTCGAATTTAAGCATAATTGGCAAAAAAATTTTTTACCTTGATCACTTCATATGGATTCTCTCACATAATCGGCCGGAGAAGCGCCACAATCGAGCATGTTTGCTCTAAGGCCGAGCAGGACTGTGGATAACGAATGAATCCATTGTTGATTTGAATGACACATGATTGCGGCTTTTAGGGTACGATGCCAGCGTTCTATCATGCCATTGGGGGCTGGGTGGTAGGGGGTGGCAGGGATACGACGACAGCCAGTGAACTGCAGAAGGGAAGTAAAAACTTGACATTCAAATTGACTCCCTTGGTCTGTCGTCAAAGTTTCTGGGGCACCAAAACGCGTTAACCAACCGTCTACAAACGCGCGGTAAATCGTCCTAGCTTCTATGTTCTTCAAAGGGATAGCCTCAGGCCAAAAGGAGAATCTGTCAATCATCGTTTGACAGTATTTATATTCTTCGCAAACGGGGAGAGGACCTATGATATCAATGTGGACATGACGGAATCTTCAGTCAGGAACGGCAAAATGTGAAGGTTGCAGAATCGTATGACGTGACACTTTAGCTTTCTGGTATTCCAAGCATCTTCTGCTCCACTCTTTAATATTCTTGTGCATATTTAACCAGACATATGATCTGCTGATCAATTTGTCGGTAACTTTTGCGCTCGCGTGCGCTGGAGAGTGCAATATGCGAAAAATGCGCTCACGTAAGGATAGGGGAACGTAAGGACGAATAATCTCACCTGTCAGGTCACATAATATTGGGGTGTGATCATTACCCCACAACATGCGCTTAAGGTTAAGAGATGTCGTGTTATTTTTGTATAATTCCTCTATTTCTGCGTCATCCCATTGAGCTTTAGAAAACTTTTCCAAATTGATATTCATAGCTAATCGAATAAGGTCTATGCGTGAAAGATCGTCAGCTACGACGTTTTCATCACCCGGTACATATCTAATGTCCGTGGTGAGTTGGGACATGTAAGATAGTTGTCTCAATTGTCGAGGAGACGCTTCATCTGATTTCTGCTTAAAAGCGTAAATCAGAGGCTTGTGGTCGGTTGAGACATGAAATTCTCTACCCTCTAAAAAGTGTCGAAACGTACGAGAAGTGTACGAGAAGTGCAGCATCAGCAATGTCTGCTCGACACTTATCGAATGCTTGAACTGCTTAAGGAGTCCAATTAATTTCGCGTTTGTCGTTCTTGCGAGACTCATAAAGGTAGGACTTCAGCAATCTCTGATTTTCCGCAGCGTGCGGTAAACATCGCCTGTAAAAATTCAATAGACCAATAAATCGTCGAAGTTCGAGGATTGTTTGTGGTTTCGGAAACTTTAAAATAGCACCAACCTTTTCAGGAGTCGGTTTGATACCATTTTTATGAATTATGTATCCCAAAAATTCCATCTCGGCCGAAGCTAAAATGCATTTGTCTAGATTTAAGCGTAAGCGTGCGCCGCTTAGCCTCCTAAAACAACTCTTAAATATTTCTCATGCTCTTCTAAGTCAGAAGATGAGATGAGAATATCCTCGATGTAAGTTGTGACGTAATCTAGATCGCCTAACGTTTGATTGAGATAACGCTGAAATGTTTGGCCGGCATTCCGAAGTCCGAAGGTCATGACCGTGAACTCGTAAAGACTGAACGGTGTTATGACGGCGGTCTTCGGGAGCGATTGGAATCTGATTATATGCCACGTGAAGATCCAATTTTGAAAAAATGGTCTTTCCATGTAAAGAAGCTGAACAATCCTGTAAATACGGTACAGGATATTTGCCCGGAACAGTAATGGCGTTTAGGCGATGGTAGTCATCACACATTCTCCACTCTCCGTTCTTTTTACGAGTCATGTGGAGGGGTGATGCTCACGAGCTACTCGACGGTCGACAGAGTCCAGCTTTTGTTAATTCTTGGAAATAAGCCTTAGCGGCTTTTTCAGCGACCAGGACCAGTTGTTAAAATGTGATCCCTACTGAAAAATCCTATATAGGATCCTACATAGGATCCTATATAGAATCCATATGGATTCCTATGAGAATCCACGTAGGATCCTATATAGGTATTGTCCTATAGGAATCCACGTGGATTCTCATAGGAATCTATGTGGATTCTATATAGGATCCTATAGGACAAGTCCTATATAGGATCCTATGTGGACTCTCCTATAGGAATACATGTAGGATCTCATATAGGATCCTCCATAGGCGTCCCAAAAAATTTTTGTACACCCTCCTACATATGATCCTACGTAGGTTCCCATATAGGATCCTATATGGGAACCCATATAAGATCCTACATGGGTACCCCCAAAAAAATTTTTTGTACCCCTTCCTCATGCGCAGTCGTCTTTTACGTATTCTACAATACTTACGCCTGCGCAGTAAATATTTTTCGTCCTTATAATGGTGCTTAATGTATATTTGAATAAAGTTGCTAAAAAAAAACAATTAATTCTGTGTACATAATTTTTTTTGGGCGCCCATAAAAGATCCTATATAGGATCCTATATGGGAACCTACGTAGGATCCTATGTAGGGGGGTTTACAAAAATTTTTTTGAGACGCCTATGTAGGATCCTATATGAGATCCTACATGTATTCCTATAGGAGAGTCCACATAGGATCCTATATAGGACGTGTCCTATAGGCGACCTATAGGAATCCATATAGATTCCTATGAGAATCCACATGGATTCCTATAGGACAATACCTATATAGGATCCTATATAGGATCCTACGTGGATTCTCATAGGAATCCATATGGATTCTATATAGGATCCTATGTAGGATCCTATATAGGATTTTTCAGTAGGGATGAGTGACAACACGTTCCAGAATGTCATTGAATTGTTCGGAATCCGTAATTGAGGGAAATTCAGATAAAATTTTTGAACATGAGGACGATTTATCAATCAGACTGACACCTGAGAAAGGTGCGTTTTTGATTATGCCACGTGATTGACTACTTGTGAGCGAATCAATTGATCTACGACCACGCAGGTCTACGTACAAGCCATATGCTTCCAAAAGATCAGCCCCTATTATAGCATAGGGAACCGATGCTCTACAGAAGTTCCAAAAGATATTTTGTCAAAAACCAAAGTTCAAGGTAAGACGGCGTTCGCCATATGTGTTTATTAGCGAATTGTTCGCTGCATAAAGCACATACTGAGAAGGTCGCCCCTTGCATTTGGATTCGACCGGAAGTAAGGATACATCCGAAGCTGTATCGATTAGGAATAGAAGACCGGAATTGCGATCTCGAAGATGGAGAAGTTTAGAATTGATTGATGCGCAAGTTCGCATTTCTAATCATTTGAGTGAAATCAAAAAAAATTTTTTAAGTTATTTAAAAACTATTTTTTTAAAATTCATTGATTAAAACTGTGGCTTGGTGCACCCCTAGTTACACTACTTCTCTTTTACCAAGGAACCCAGTATAAAAGTATCTTCATACTTCTTTTATTCTCTTTATCATTATATTTGTATTTTTCATATTTATAACACATTTATTTTATTTATTTATTTAAATAATTCTTATTTTACATATATACTTACATTTAATTAACAACTATTACAGCTGAGTAAATAAATTATAAAATATAATTTTTGGAGTCCAATGGGATTGAACCCGCGACCGCACGACCCTGAGTTGAATACGCTAACCCACGGTGTGCCTAGTGCGACTTTAATTAAAAGTGTTTTGTATATGGCACAGAGAGAAATTTTTTTATAACATGAACATTTTTTAAAGCATTTTTTCTAATTGTTAAAATTTCCGGTCCAAAAAAGTGGCCCTAAGATGAACACCTTCTTAAAAGTCTCTGAAAATTGTGGTAAGTAAAAAATGAACATCGTGTAACAATTCTTAAACTAATTGTTAATCATTTTACGGAATTTGTCAAGAAATAATATTTCTAAAAATTTCAATTTAATAGCTTAACAGTAAAAAGTAATAAAATATCGAAAAATATCGATGTATCAAATTTTCTAAATATAAAATCCCATTTTATGGTGGAAAATAAAAAATTTTAATTAATTGATTTAAAAAATTATTGAAAAAAGTGTAAAATCAAAAATATGCAATTAAATACATTGAGATTTGATTCATATTTGAGAAAAATTAATTTCTAGAATATATAAAAATAACACAAAATACTCTAACCTTAAACTTTACCATTACAAGTTCAAGGTTACTAACTTAATTTTATGTTTCGATATAATATTAATAATTAAATATAATTAAATTAATTAAATAAAAAAAAGCAATGAAAACATTGTTCTTATTACTCACCCATATAAATCTGCAGAAAACTGACACGTGAATCACACTAAATAAACACACCACTTCTCTTATAAAATTAAAACACTATTAAGCATTAAACACTTACTAACCCTAACCTAACCCTAACTTACTAAACAACTAACTCACTAACCTAAAATATTATTCTTAGCAAACTACCACCAAAAAAACAACAAAAAACTATCGATAATTATCAAAGATATTGTTGACCAAAGAATTCAAAAACTATCGATTATATCTACTGACCAATAAGAGGTCACGAAAGGGTATTACACGTCTGAAGTTAATCACAACGTCTGTTCCTTTTTAGGATAAGATTATTATCGCTTTCTTTTTTAAGCAACAATGTGATAATTGAAATTTTGCGTAAGCATTTTAATTCGTTTTCATCAACCTCTTCTTATTCGTTGATTATCTTACCGTTTGTCACAGCTTTAACTATAAAATTTTAATGATGATTTTAAAAATTGTGAAAGTAATAGTAATTTTCTTTACGACAACTAGGGTAGTTGCACCAGTAGTTCATCAACAGCCATTCATCATTTGGCCAATTATTTTAATATTTGTCAAGTAAATTACATAAAAAACTATTTTCATAAAGTTTTAGATTTCTTGTTTACAAATATAGAGTGCACCGTCAGCCATGCTCATTTACCATTTGTCCCCTTAACCTCCAACCCTCGATACATGTCTGTTGTTGGAATCTAACTACAGATTTCAGTTTTTTATGTCAATGGCGAATTACCAATAATTCCGAATTATAAATTTCAAATAGCTGACATTTCTGCGTTGTTTTCTACGCTAGTAACGATTGACTAGGATATATAAAATAACTGTAATAATGAAAATAAAATGTGTAATTTCTTCTTGGATATTTTTGACAAAGTTATCAATAATTTCGTTCTTGTGACTCACTGAAAAAAATGTAGCTCACATCGTTATCCGCCTTAGTTTTCAATAAATACTACAAATAACATTAAATTAAAGCATAATTTACTAAAAAAGAGAAACAGGAGTAGGAATAACCCCGATCTATATTTTTTTATAATACACAAATTTATTGAAATATCTAGTTATTCGCATAAAACTATCAGATGTGAATACATGGACAACATGAGAAAATTAGAAGCAGAATTAAGTTCTAATCCCAAAGTATTTTGGTAATTTGTAAATAAAAATTGCAATAAACCTCTGTTTTTTCTATAAACTGGGATAGTTCGAATGTTACCTGTCTCGATTCACACACTAGTTTAGATGAAAGTTCATTGTTCTTATTTGGGACTCAAGTTCCCAGGACCACAGAATCTTTAAAACCAACAAATACTCATGGCATGCACGGTTTTCCTAGCTTTCTCATTAGGGATTGCGCGAAAATCCTTGCCTTTCTACTGCCAATGATTTTTAACAGTGCTTTGAGGTCAGGTGAATATCCAACAGCATGGAAAACGGCTCAAATTTTCCCTATTTTTAAATCTGGGGACAAAAGTGAATGTAAAAATTATAGGCCAATTGCTGTACTATCGAATTTCGCGAAAGTTTTTGAACTTTGCATCTTGAAGTATTTACTAGCTGGAATTAAAACTGCCATTAGCGATGATCAGCACAGATGTACATGTAAAAAGTTTACAGTAACGAATCTTCAATGTTTTAAACAATACATCAGCAATGCTTTCCTGAGGAAGAATCAAGTAGATGTTATCTATTTAGATTTTGTTAAAGCTTTCAATACCATTGATCACGACATATGATTAAAAACCTTGATCTTTTAAATATTTCGGTGAACTTGAAAATTCCACAAGGCTCGTCTTAGGATCTCCATTATTTTCTGTCTATGTCAACGATCTAGTTGAATCTATTGAGACCCTTGTGCTGGCGTTTGCAGATGACTTAAAGGTCTATTGCGAAATTCGATCATTCCAGGACATTTACCTACTTCAACGCGACCTTCAGTTGGTACATGATTGGACCAGAAAACAAACTTGCTCTAAATATAACAAAATGACCAACTATGTCCTTTAGTAGAACACTTAATCCGATTCATTTTAACTACACCATTGATTATGTATCGGTAAATGGAGTTCAATCTGTGAGAGACCTTGGAGTTATATTTTCGCATGATTTATCATTTGACAATCAGGTAAATTCTATTATTCCTGATGCGTCTTGATCCCTGGGAACTTTAGTCCGATCCACAACCCATTTTCGTAAAACTGAAACACTGATAACGCCATATAACACTCTCGTACGATCTAAATTGGAATATGCTTCCATAATTTGTAACCCTAGATATGACGTTCATGCTTATAAAATCAAGCAGATTCAGAGGCGCTTTCTTAAATATGTGTGTTACAAAAATAACCGTGTTTACCCTTCACGCGAAACCGATAACGTCGCATAATGTAAAAGTTTTAATTGCTACTTCTTAGAAGAACGAGGTCAAATCGCATCTGCATTATTTATTTTTAAAGTGATTAACGGCATTGTTTGTATACCCCAGATTTTGAGCAGCATTAACTTTAATGTTCCTAGGTTACACCCACGTCGAAAGGAACCGTTTTTTCTTGATATGGATTTATTGCATTACTACTCAAGACAGTAACTTGCTGATACATTACAGTTCATTAATCGTATGCTTTCTGTTTCAAATAACCCATGTGACCTATTTTCGACAAATTTTTCTACTTTTGAAAATTTTTATCAGAATTTATTCTATCGCTTCGTAGGTCTTTATAATTGTGTTTTTAAACTGGATGACAATGTAAATTGCGAATCGATGCTTATTGTCACCGCCTATATTTAGTCACTTATACCTTTTGTTTGTAAGTTTTTGTGACTTTACTTACTATAATATTATATTATAAAATTTGTTATATCGTTGTACTCATGTACCCTATTTATGGTCCAGGTGACTGCGGGGAATAAATAAATAAATAAATAAACATCTGTAAAAAAAAGCTTATGAAATTTTTTTACAACGGATGATAATGAGCATTTATATCAGCACTGATAATATTTTTTTATAAATTTTGTAAATAATTTAAAAGAAATTCATGAGCTTTTTGTAGCAGTTGGCCTACTACTTTTTTTATAAAATGTTTACTAAATGTAGTTTCTTCATCATATGTTCAGAAATGTTAAATTTCCTAAGAGAGAAAGGTTCCCTCTATTACAAAGGAAAGCATACAATAAATTTCCGGTTCCGTTCACGAGGCAGATGAAATTTAATGTAATTCTGGAAAGGGTCTTAGAAGTACGTGCTAGCAACTCGAGTCACGAGACTCAAAAGGATGGTAACTCGATAAAAGTACTATGGAATGATATTGTCGTCTAGGTTTATTTGCTTTTCTTTCAACCGTATCTTCTCTAATTACTTTCTACAATGTAATTACACAATACTCTTAAACTTGTTTTGTAAAAAAAATTATAATTATAATAATAATAGTAATAATACTAATCGAGCAAAAGAATCATGCTTACCTTCCAGAACGGATGCCAAAGCTTATTTTGAAAAAATATAATAAATAGAGTCGGGTGGGGTTAAATAGCCACTTCTTCACATTTTAGGATATAAAATCGGTATTTTAACATTTTTTTCGGATTTCCAACTGATTCTGAAAGTTTAGTTCTTCAGCTTCAAAATCCTTGCTGGACAATCTTCGTATTCTCTGCAAGTGGCTTTTTTGCACCACCTGGTGGGGTAAAAATGCCACATTGCTATTTGGGCAAAATATGTTATTAATTTTTTTTTCTTCATTTATATTTTAAATAATGCTATTTTTACAAATTTTGAAGATAATTATTTATTAATGTATTTTAAAACTAATGTTATAATAATATAAAGTGTACGATAAATTTGACGGTTATGTGTATTATAAAATGTTACGAATAGTATAAAATAAATAAACATCACATAATTTTGAATATATTTTTTGTTCTTGGCTTTTATACCATCAGGAACCTTTTTACAAAAAGCTATAACAAATCTGAAAATCAAGTCAATTGCAAAAAAACTGCTTACCACACGTGTTAAGAATAGTTTTCTCTTTACATACAAACGTTTACTCTTATTTTCCGACCACTTGAACTAGTTCTAATATGTTCGGAAAGTTAACAAAAATTGTATGTCCAAAATATCTCAAAATGAAATTTTACAATAAAAACTACAATATTATAGATAGAACTCTCAAATTAGAGTTGCGTATTACCTGATAGAACTTATACTCTAAATGTCTGATAAAACAATTCAATAGTTTTAATTTAAAACCCAAATGTCTTTTTTCCCCATGGCTTTTTCACCCCGCTCTACTCTAATAATAATAAATAATCCTCATATTAGGCTTTTTGGGAGGGATTAAAGCTTAATTGTTAGCCAGTTAAAAAAGATACCTCATTGCGAACGTCAAGCTGAAGCATTGACGGTTCATATGCAAAAAGCTGTCCTTCTAAACTCACTCGATCTGGTCCGACACACAGTTGTTCAAATAGCCAAAAACGTGGTCAAAAGTCTAAAAAAATTCTTAAATTTTTTTTAAAAATCGTTACTTGAGGGTTTTTGGGGTCACTGATTTCGAATTTGATAATATTTTTGGAAAATACAAAATGGCTGATCCAATATGACGGACATGAAATACAAAAAGTGCTTAAATCTTTCTTAAAATCGTTACTCGAGGATTTTTGGGGTCACTGATTTTGAATTTGATATTATTTTTGGAAAATACAAAATGACGGATCCAATATGAAGGACATAAAATCCCGAAAACCCCTGAGGATCGAGTTTCAATGATATCCGATCAATTTTTTTAAAATGTTCCGCCATATTAGGTCCGCCCTTTTAAATTTTAAAAACAAACATCATATTCGTTGATATGATTATATGATCCAGGAAGGTAGAAATAACACAATTTTATATTATGTCAAAAGCTACGTTTCGCCAACAAGGGTTCGTTGGCCTCATCAGGCTATATTCGTTAAAACTTTCAACATTCTTTAATTCGTCAAAATATTAAAATATATTAAAATAAAATTGTGTTTAGCGTAAATTAGGAACATTTCTCACAACGATCAGACAGCCAACCCTAACAGGGTAATCCATCGGCAAGAGCTTCGGCGCGAGTTTGGAACCGCGAGCTTCGATATTGGGGATTTACATTGGGCCAATGTTTCTACCAATATTGGACTGTCACTTCGGTCCGAGTCTCAAAATTAATCTATGCCCAATATTGGTACTTCAATATAAGCCCAATATTAAAACCTTTAATCTACCCAATTATGCGTACATTATACACAAAAACAAAAAATCCTAAAAATATTTCGATACACGGTTTGTGAATCATATATTCTGAGATTATACCCATTATAATCTTTTTTTGTCATTTATATATTTATTATAATTTATATATTCGCTTACCTAAGAGAAAAATTCCCTTCCGCTGGGAATCGAACGCACGACCCTAACACTAACAGTCCGCAACCCTAATCAACTATCTACGCAACGCACGCTACACTGGTTTATAAGAAAGTTGAAGACATTCGTACTACATATTACACACAGAGTAACACTGTTAAATGTAGATAATTAATTCATAATATGTTCTACTTATAAATTGCATTTAGTAAAATGGTGTTGTCTCCCAATAATAAACATAATTATTTTTAGTTTAGATAAGAATGAGTCAAATATTTTTGCTATACGTTTCAAAATATTATTTATAATGCAAAATAAATAGTACAAAAATAAAAAGATCTTATATGATCGTGGGCTGTATACTCTGGCAAATAAAAAAAAATTGTTTTATATTTAAATGTTTTTAGGTTAAGTTATAGACTATTATTTCTTTTCTTTTTTTATAAATAAGTTTAATAACTGTTTTACAATTACAGTTTTTAATCACAAAACTGAAGTATTTTAAAAAACTCAAACAAAATTTGTAATACACTGAAAAACTTTATAGATCATTATTTGCTTAACTCGCCATTTAATTTTAGTAAACTGACTATCAAAGTGGGGAAAAGTGGTCACTAGATAAAATATTTTATTTAATATAAGCTTATTAACAATATGTGATTTCTTTTTTATTAAAATTTAGTAGTCAGTCGATCAAAGCTGCACGCATGCAAATGAACATTGCTCGTACATGTAAGAAAACATAAGCCTACGCACAAATGAGGAGCACTTTTTCAAAAGTTGATAAATCCATTTTTTAAAAAAGTTGAGATAATTACAAATTTAACATATAAGGAACCTTACAAATCGATCTGTCACTGTTAAATTCAAGAAAAAAATTTATTACCAAAGAATTTTCAATTTAAAAAAAACTTGTACTTAAGCAAGATGATTTAAAATTTTTATTTTTTTCCTAGAATAAATTACAAAAACCTTTTAATTACTTTATTACTATAAACTTTAATAAAAAATAAATCTCCTTAAGTGCAAAAAATATTCGTATATAAATAATTTCATATAGTTTTTCTCAAATGTACTATCATCTTCGAAAGAGATTCTACTTAAATGAAAATCAATTATGTTCCTTCGAAAATTTGACCTGATTTATAATATTCAATCTGACATATTTTGAAACTTTTGGGTGTGTGTTAGAAACAATGTTTCATTCGAAAATACTAATCTCACAAGTGGTAAGGAAATTATTGGATACATTACGTCGGTTAAATCGAATGTTATTTTATCTGTATTTTAGGTTAAGATATATGTTGTAACATAAGTTATATTATGTAATTTTTAATTCTACTTTAATACATTCAATAATATATTATTGAAGGTAGCATTGAGGTTAGGTTAGCTGTTATATGGCGATTCGACGAAGTGTTGTGTTTCCGCTCTATACTTTTTCTTCCTTTTAGGATAAAATTTTAATCAACAGACTACTAAAAATTGAATGTTCTTTCAGTCAAACCATGAATTTTACATTTTAATAGTCAAACTGTGAAATAATAATAGTGTTCCAGTTTTTTTCTGGTATGATAGTTAGTTTACTAAAATTAAATTGCGAGTTTAGTAAATATTGATCTACAAAGTTTTTCAGTGTATAAAACTAAAGTATACGTTATTATAAAGGGTCGTTATGATTTTATTGTTCATATTTTAAAGAATTTATTTTCCATATTAAGTGCCAAAAAATATTTTATTCCTGATTGTTTACTTCTGCGAAATATATCTGTTTGAATTTAACCTTAAATTTTACTGGACAACATGATATCTAGAGATTTTACCACCTATGATGATAAAAAAGTAACAAAATCCTTAAATAATGTCGGATAGTAAAATTGAGGGTTAACTTCAACCAAATATTTTGCAGCAATAAACAATTAAAAATAAAAATTATTTTTTAGCACTTTTAAACATGAATTCTTATGTATAAAAAGACTGCATGTGTTATAAAAATATATTTAAATATGAAAAATAAATTCTTGAAGATATGAAAATAAGCCCATACTGACCTCTTAATTACAACATGGTAGTATTTTATATTCAACAATATTTTTGGTTATGTGTATATGATCGACTTAGGCCGAACATTGCCCTTTTGTCTCATAACCAACATTGGCACAAGTTATATAAGCCCTAGAATCGGCAGAATGTGGGGCCCCCAACCTAAGACAGTCAATATTGGCACAAACATTGGCCTTTACTCGTGAATCCAATGTAGGCAATACGATAATCGGCCGAAGTTACAGCCAATGTTGAAAGCCCGAGTATCAATAGACTACATAGACCCAAGCAACGGCCACGTTGGCTAGCTCGGCAAACCCTGCTCGGGAAATGACGTAATTCAAACTGTCTGGTCGTTGTGAGAAATGTTCCTAATTTACGCTGAACACAATTTTATTTTAATATATTTTAATATTTTGACGAGTTAAAGAATGTTTAAAGTTTTAACGAATATAGCCTGATGAGGCCAACGAACCCTTGTTGGCGAAACGTTGCTTTTGACATAATATAAAATTGTGTTATTTCTACCTTCCTGGATCATATATAATTTCTAGTTCAACTTTAAACAAAATGGAAGGATTTACATCTCTCTCATCTAAACATCATATTCGTAACCAGCACCCCCGAAAACCCCCGTGTATGCAGTTTCAATTGAACCCGATCAACTTTTTACAAATCTCCCGCTATTTTGAATCAGCCATTTTGGATTTTGAAAAACGAACATAAGATTCGTAATCAGGACTTCAGAAAACCCTTGAGTATCAAGTTTCAATCAAATCCGAACAATTTTTTACAAATCTCTCGCCATTTTGAATCAGTCATTTTGGATTTTAAAAAACGAACATAAGATTCGTAATCAGGAATCCAGAAAACCCCCGAGTATCCAGTTTCAATCGAATCAATTTTCAATCAATCCGATCAATTTTTTACAAATCTCCTGCTATTTTGAATCCGCCTTTTTGAATCAGCCATTTTGAATTTTGAAAAACGAACATAAGATTCGTAGTCAGGAATCCCGAAAACCCCTGAGTATCGAATCACAATCGAATCTAATAAATTTTTTTAAAATCTCCCGTCATATTGAATCAGCCATTTTGAATTTTGAAAAACGAGCACTATTTGACTTACCTCTACCAAACTCTTTCATTTGACAAAATTAAAATCATAAACAACTGCACTATGATAAAAAAATTTAATATATTTATTTGTTTAGGCTGACGATCTTCTAAATCATTAGTACGCGCCTTTTACACAGAAGAACAATTAATGTTAGACTTACAGTAGCAAGAAGTAGCAGTCAATTTTTTAATATGTTTCATAAAAGGTTTCCATCAACTCAGAAAAAAATACTGAGGTGGTAATAGGTGGTAAAAATTAGGTATGAATTTCTTTTTGAATAACTGTTATCTAATTGAGTAAATTAATTCCATTCAAAGTTTATAATAATAACAAAAAAAAAATTAACTTTTTGTAAATTAATCTTTGTCACTATGTTTTACACACCATCCGAAAAATTCTTTATTTTACAAAATTAATGTTGCTCACTTTTGTTGTAACTTATAACATTTTAAAGTAACTGCACTAGTTCATAAAAAAATGTGTATCGATTAATTACCTGATATTTGTGTTTGGACCGCTGCTGTCGAGAAATAAATAAAATTTAGATCTAAATCCTTTCGTTCAAATGTGGGCAACATATTTAGCTTTATGTATGTTAAGTTTTTCAACATTCAAACGACTTTCATTTTTTGACTTTTGGCCACCTTCTTTGAATTTTAAACCACTGTGCGACAGCACTGTTCTGTATAATATTGAACTACAAAAAACGCGCTACGCTAGCCCAAGCATTGTTCAAGTTGCAAAGATGACAGTAGTGAAGAACATTACAAATTCTGTATTTAATAAGCACATCTTATTATAGTGATGGATTATAAAATCCACGTTTTAGGATGCGCAGTAAATATTTTCAGGAAAAGATATAAATAAACATATAGAAATGTGTAAAAGAATTGATAAACAATCATTGACAATTTTTAAAGAAAGAATAAAAAAATAAGTACATATAAAACGATCTATATGAAGTTCCAAAAAGTTCGCAACCTGAGGTCGAATCTCGGCCGGTCAAATTTTTAATGTAGGTATCTTATTTGTAATTAAAAAACATGCATGTATTTCATATTTAAGTACGATATGTATATTTAATGTCAATACATGTACTGCATGTGTGATTCAAACGCATGTAGGGCGAAATTCCTAAAATGGGTTGCATGCATTTCCTCCTAAACCCAATTGACCAAAGTAATTGCCCGACATTTAATTGTACGAATTTGTAATTCTCCAAACTTGCATTTGTCAGAATTTGCAATTCCCCGAACTGGTGTTTGTCCGAACTATTAATTTTCTCAATTTGCATTTGTCATAACTTTAAAATCATCAAACTCGCATTTCCCAAAACATTTAAATCGATAAAATTGCATTGGTAAAAACTTTTAACTCCTCGAACTCGTATTTGTCTGAACTTTTAAATCCCCGAACTTGCATTTGCTTGAACTTTAAAATCCCCGAATTTACATTTTTTGTCAAAACATTCAATTACCAGAAATTGCATTTTTCCGAACTTTGAAATCATCGAACTTGCATTTATCAGGATATTCAACTCTCCAAATTTGCAACTGCCAGAACTTCTAAATCCCTGAATTTGCATTTGTCCAAACTTTAAAATCACCAAACATACATTCGGGAAGATAAATAAATGATCTGAGGAAGGTTATTGAAATAAATTTTCAAAGAAAATTTTTTTCTTATACATTCGTCCGAATTTTGAAATCACTGTATTTGCATTTGTCTGAACTGTGAAATCATCGAACTCACATTTGGCAGAACTCTTAAACCCCCAAATTTGCATTTAGCCGAACTTTTAAAGCACTGAACTTGAATTTGTCAAACTCCTTAAGTCACCGACTACGCGAATCCCCGAATTTGCGTTTGTCCGACCATCGGAAAGTAGGTTTTCTAAAGAAGTCTAAAGTCTTTTCTAAAGATTGGTAAATTTCTGGAAATTTACCAGCAAAATTTACCAATTAGAAGACTCCTTTAGAAAACCTACTTTCCGATGGTCGGACAAATGCAAATTCGAGGATTCGCGTAGTCAGTGACTTAAGCAGTTTAACAAATGCAAATTCAGAAAGATAATAGTTCGGACAAACACCAGTTCGGGGAATTGCAAATTCTGGCAAATGCAAGTTTGGAGAATTACAAATTTGGTCATTTGAGTTTTGGAGGAAATGCATGCGACCCCCTGAAATGTCCGAGTGAAAAACTAAAAGTCATTGAAATTGGTCTAAACTTTACTAAAATGTTGTTATTGTTAGTGTAAGTCTAAGTACCAAAAATTATGAAATTTAAAAAATTATTTTTTGAGTTACACAGTTTTGAAATTTTAAATGTTCTAAACATTTTAATTTTTAAAATTATTATTATATATTTTGAAGTAGAATGAGAGCAAGTTAGGTTATATATGTATAGTGATTTTGAAAGGTCTTTTAACCCTTTGAAGCACAGCGGGACACCAGAGTCCCACCTGTTATTGTATTATTTATACATTTTATTTATATATATATTTCTAGTTAATAACAAATTAATTACAAAATATTGATAAAGATTGGATTTAATTTGATTGTCACTAATTGTATACTAGTAAAAACTCTACTCTCCGTATTCGAAGGTTTTTGGGGTCGCTGAGAACAAATCCGTTGTCATTTTTAAAAAATTCAAAATGTCGCATCCAATATGACAGACATGAAATTTAAAATTTTTACCAATTTTTATGAAATTTGGTATGAAAGGGTTTCTGGGATCGCTGAATACGAATCCAATGTCATTTCAAAAAAATTCAAAACGGCGGATGATTTTTTCAAAATTGATTGAATTCGCTTGAAATTTGTTAATTGCAGCTTTTTAAGTAAATCCATTCGTTTTTAAAACAATTCCTCTGCCATATTAAATTTCTGAAATCTGATTTCATATTCGTATTCAGCGACCTTAGAAACCCTTTTATATCGAGTTTCATAAAAATTGGTAACAATTTTAAAATTCATGTCCGACATATTTAAGGTGACCATCCGTCCCGGATTTCGCGGGACAGTCCCGGATTTGAGCCCTTTGTCCCGTGGAGACTTGTGTCCCGCAAAATGTCCTGAATTTGTGTTGAAACGTCCCGCATTTCCCGCAAAGTACTAGGAAATTATTTTTAACACTGTCAGTCCGTAAAATATCTAGAAGAAGTATATCTGCCATCTCTGTCTACGAACGCGTCTATATAAAAGTAGTTTCTGCGCATAAACAGAGTCAGAAGAAAGTACACTAGGTGTCTCTAGTCTGTTTTTATCTAGTTCTTTTGACTACTCATAGGAATTCAGTCTAATCGCGCCAATGACTCGCGGTCTCTATTCTTATACTTCTATGATTTAGATCAGCTTATATACTTTGCAGTTTGCATTCAATATTGCAGTTTGCTATCTTAGTTTCCACAATTAATTGTTTTTTTATAAAACATTATTGTTTTCCGAGTGTATCCTTCGTTGATATTATGAATTAAAATATTATTTGACCTTATTAAATATCAACAAATCATAAAAAAATTTATCGACAAAAATTGTTATCCAAGTTTTACTTGACTAAATACAAGATAAGAAGCTGATTTGAAATGAACAAAAAGTTTGCAAAATTGAGGAACATTGATGGAAGTTTGAAATTAAAAAGACAACAAGGTAATATTTAATATAAATTGAATCTATGTTTCAAGTTCTTACAATACAAATTTTAATTTTTAATTGATTTTAATTTTGTCATATTTTTTTCTAGGCTTTCATGGATTTCTTGTTACAACAAAATAGTAATTATATGTTGTATAAAATAGTAGATTAAAGTTGTTTCATTTGGTACCCATTTAATATATACAAAAATAAAATGCAATCAGTCAAGTCTAAACGTTCCTGTAAATTTACAGAACAACTGGGCGAGGAATATCCTTTCATTAAAAAATTTAAAACGGATTCACAAGTTTTCTGTCAAACTTGCCAAACTGTCTTTTCTATTGCGTCAGGTGGAAAAAATGATATTGTTAGGCACAATACGACAGATAAGCATAAGAATTGTGTACGAGCCGCAGCATCCAGTACTCAAGTAACAGATTTCTTGAAAAAAAAGGATTTGGGGTCTAAAGAAAAGGAACTGGCGGCAGCAGAAGCTGTACTTTCTTATCACACTGTTGCTCACAACCATAGTTACAGATCAATGGATTGTACCAGCAGAGTTATACAATTTCTTTTCGACAAAAAATTCACATGTAAAAGGACAAAGACTGAAGCTATCGTCACGAATGTTTTAGCTCCTTATGCTATAAGGGATTTAAAAACTGAATTGTCATCTGTATCGCACATTTCTATTTACACTGACTCGTCGAATCATAAAGATTTGAAACTTTTCCCAATCCTTATTAGACATTTCGATCCAAAAGTAGGGATTAAAGTTAAAATTTTAGAATTAGAATCTCTTCCTGGTGAAACTTCTAAGATCATTGTCAATTATTTGCTTGATGTGTTAGAAGAAAATAACTTAAAAGACAAATTGACTGGCTTTTGTGCAGACAATACTAACACAAATTTTGGAGGGGTTGTAAGGAACTGTAAAAAAAACGTATATTTTAAATTAAATGAAAGGCTAAATCAAAAGGTTATTGGAGTGGGTTGTACTGCACATATCGTGCACAATGCAATAAAAATAGCTGCGGATTATTTACCAATTGATATTGAAAATATTGTAGTTAAAATCTATTCACACTTTTATATTTATACAGTTAGAGTAGAGACACTCAAAGAATTTTGCGAGGACCAGGACATGCAGTATAAAAAAGTCTTAGGATATAGCAATACTCGTTGGTTAGCTCTTCTACCGGCAGTTGAACGAATTCTTAGAATGTTTGAGCCGTTAAGATCCTATTTTCTGTCTTTGAAAAATTGTCCGATTGTTCTTCAAAATTTTTTTGCGAACGAAACATCAGAATTATGGTTCAATTTTATCCATAATCAAGCTGCATTGTTTTCTGATGCTGTCATTAGACTTGAAGGTCAAAAAATAACAATTATGGAAACATGCCGCATTATCAATGAATTAAAGAAAAAAATGAGTGACAGGGTAGAAAGTGTTTTTCTTCCCCTTATCATTCGACAAAAATTACAAGTTTTAATTGAAAACGGACAAATTAACGAAGTATGGTTTAAATCGCAAATAAAACTATTTTACAATAACTGTTTAACTTACTTAGAGAGTTGGTCTAATGACTTACAAGTCGGAAGTGACTTCAATTGGGTTGTTTTATCCGAAGTTCCGAAATGGGAAGAAGTTTCTGCTACTCATGAAGAAATAGTGCTTAACTTTGAGTCACATAAAATACAAGAAAATGATTTATTTGATGAGGTTTCTTATCTAAAAGAATACACTTTAAATAAGGTTATTGAGTGGAATAAAAAAAACTTGCTATTGACCAAAGATGGATGGAAATATTTCAATATTTCCAATCCAAAAATGTTCCTTATTCTAATATTTTAAAACTAGTAGAATATTGTTTATGTCTTCCTGGAACAAATGCTCCAACTGAACGGGTTTTTTCGGGAATAAATAAAATTTGGACTTCAGAAAAATCTCAACTATCTGTTGAAACCCTTAAACATACATTGATTGTTAAATACAATTTAGAAGGTACTTGCGAGGAATTTTATAATTTCGTTAAAAATAACAAAGAAATTTTAAAAAAAGTTCATTCTTCAGAAAAATACCAGTAATTTTGATTCAGAAAACGAAATTTTCTATTAGATTTACTCAAATTTATTTTTTAAAAATTGTATCTTTTAATTATAGAAATAAATATAATATAAAACAGTAAAATTTTGTGAAGTTTGTACTAATATAATTTGAATTTGCCGCCATTCCCCCACTCCTTTTTATTACCCCCACTTCTTGCGTCCCGCATTACAGCTATGAAAATATGGTCACATTAGACATATTGGACTTTAAGATATTGATGGAATTTTACAGTGATAGCACTTTTGGTTTAAAATATGTTAAGGATAGTCTTGGAATAATAATATACCCAAATAGCACCTTTCTTTTCAGGAAGCTCACGGGAAAGTAACCGCGTTTTTAGCTTTCGATGTTAGCCTCCTAAAAGTTAGCAATGTTAACTGCCTGAGAGTTTTCAATGTTAATTCCGTGAAAGGTTTTAGTTTTAACATCCTGAAAGTTATAAATATTAACTTTCTGAAAGTTTCCAATGCACTGAGAAAAATGGATGTTTACCCTTAACATCTGGATATTAACGCTTAACTTATTTATCATTTAACATAGGGACAGCTATCTAGATGTTCAGGGTTAACATCTACATATTAAACCTTAATACCTAGATGTTAAAATTTAATATCTTAGATGTTAACCTTTAATATTTAGAGGTTAAGCGTTACTATCTTGTTTTAAACATCTAACTCTAAACATCCATTTTTCTCAGTGCGTTTACTTTCTGAAAGATTTTGATGTTAGCTTCCTAAAATTTATCAATGTTTTTATTTATTTATTTATTAATATATAAACGGGAATTAACCCTTGTGAAATACAAAAACTGTAACAATTCGAAGTGCGCTTGAAGAAATGATACAATAAAAGCAAATTAGCGCTTATAAGATAAGAAGCTATGCAATATATGATAATATAATATGCTATGTATGAAATATTAATCTGCGCAGTCTGTTCTTAAATATTGTTTCTTAAATGTTGAAAAATATTTTAATTTTTTAGTATAAAAAAAAGAGAAAAAAGAATTATGATTAATTAAGAATTAAATAGAATTATGCACGAAGTTTTGAAAACAAATTTAAGGGGACGGGGATTTGAACCCGCGTTCTACGCACGTAACCTAACTACCAAAATATGTGATATTTTGATAACTCATACTTTACTCTGGTAAGTAAAAGTGGAAAACACAGAAATATATAAGAATTGATAAATAAGTTGCAGAAGAGCTAGAAACATGAAGTAAATGATAATTTTATTGTTAATAAAATGATAATTGTATTTACTAAGGAGACAGTATTTTTTCTGACTTACAGATAGTGGATATAATAATAATTCAAATTACTTAAGATTTAAATTGGAATTTACAAATATATTGCATTATTTTTTAAATAAAAAAAGTACAAAAATTTCAATTACTTAAGATTTAAATTAGAATTTCCAAATATATTGCATTATTTTTTTAATAAAAAAAAGTACGAAAATTTTTATTCAAATTTAATTTTAAAATAAATTGAAGGGAATTAACTTAATTTGGTTAAATAAAATTTTGATAAAATAGCCTTTCTTTGTAAGTGAGTTATTTGAAGTAAAATTAATTTATTTAAATGAATTTCTTTTTAATGAAAAATGGTGAAATATATATATTTCATGTTATATTTAAATCTGAATTTAATTGAAATTATTTAATTATATTTAAATTCAATTTGAAGTAAATATTTAACTTGGTTAGATTTAAAATTAATTTTATTTTCATTTAAATTGTGTTTAATAAATTTTTTTAAATTATTCATTTTAATTTATTTCTAAAGAATTACATTTGAATTTTAGTTTTTAAAAAGACATATAATTTAATTTAAATTTAATATTAAGTTGGAATATTTTAAAATTTAATTTTAATAGCGTGAATGACGAGAAGAACGAATGAAGTGTAGGTAAGGTAGAAGTCTAGAATGGCGAAAGTTGACTCAAGCAGTACAGGCGGGAAAAGGTCGGAGTTACTAAACTTTAAGGGGCAGGGGCGGAAAAATTATGAAGTGTGAGGACTGCATCGACATACTCGAGTTAGTCAAGACGTTGGTTAAAAACTTCGATAAAAATTGGACAGAAGTGTGGGACAATATAGAGATCGTTAGGGATATAGAAGAAAAAAGAGATAGACAGTTTGAGGTTATAAAAGAGAAGATAGGCGGGATTAAAAAGAAGTTGCAAAAGTGTGAGGAAAATTGGAAAAAGGAAAAAGAAAATACGTGGAAGAGAATGAACGGATTAGAGAAAGAAATATCGAATTGGAGTGAGGAAGATGGAAAAGTTGAGAAGGGTGGATTGGAGGTTATAGAGATAGGGGAAAAGAAAGCAAGTAGAGAGTAGAATGGGAAAGTAGGAGACTTCAATTGGGAAAGGAAAATGAATGAGTTATCGAGTCAGGTTGAGCTGCTTGAGAAGAAAAGAAAAAAGAAGAACATTGTTATAAGAGGCTTGAAAGTAGGGTTTAGTGAAGGCAAAGAGGAAGTAAAAAAATTGCTATCAGGAATTGGAGCGAAGGTAAAAATTAAGAAGGTTAAGGGAATTAAAGGAGTGGATCAGGAGATAGAAAAATTGTAGATAGTAGAGTTGGAAGATGAGGAAGACAAATATGAAGTAATGAAATTAAGAGGAAGGTTGAGAGATAGTAAGATAAGGATAGATGAAGACAGAACATGGAGAGAGAGAAAAGGATAAGGTGGTGTTTGGAAGAGAAAGCGTGGGCAGGGAGAAGGAAAGGAGGTGATGTAAGGATGGGGAGAGATTGTGTCTGGGTGAATGGAATAAGATGGAAAGTGAGAGAAGAGACAGGAGAGGTAATAAAAGTATGAGTGTGAATAGAAATGGAGTGCTTGGGTAGGTTAATGAATGGAAGAGAATGTGATTGTGAATAATGAAAGAGGAATAAATGGAGAAGTGGAAAAAGAGAGGATAGTGAGTGATAGTGTAAAAAGTGAATGGTAAAGACAGAATAGTAAAATGTAAGAGGGTGGGCGATAAAAGGGAGGAAGCCAGATTTGGCAAAGGAACGGGAAATGGAAGCCCAGGTACTTAGCGGATAATTGGTTAAAATAAGTTAAGATGGCGTTTAGATTTTAGTAGATTCAAATTATAGATAGGTAGTTATAAAGCAATTTAAGTGTGAAAGCGAAAAAGTTTACCCTATGAGAGGAAAGTTCTTCTCATTTTGATGAATATAACATCCTCTCAAAACGAGGGGAATCATTTTGATACCATATTGTAGAGGAAAAAAATCATCAAAATGAGTGGATTCCGCTCAAAAGAAGAAGATATATTTTTCGGTGCACAAGATACCGGCGATCTCAACCAAACTTCAAGGTTAACAGTAGCATTTAATCTGCTAATAAGAAACAAAGAGCTTTGCAGGTGCTACTACCTCTCTCTGCTAAATTTAATCAAAAATTGGTTATATTTAGTCATCTTATTTTCTCAGTGTACGAATAACACCGGCACATAAAAAAAATTTCGACTGCCAGGACTGCCATGTAGTAGGTTCTCTTCCTTAAGATGTATCTAAAGAGTAAAATGTAGTCCGACCTAAAAGTTACTTCGTGTTCTCTTTTTATAGGCATGGTGGGGAGATGAAGTTTGAGAAACTGATTTCTATGGGAATTTACTCAATTTCTATATCTAAAACTGAATTTTCACTTCTTCTGGATGTTGATTTTGATTCAGTGACTTTAATAACATGAAAATTGGATATATAAAAAACATTAAAAATGGCGTATTCAAAATGGTGGATCTAAAATGGTGGATCTTTTAAAAAATTGTTCTGATTTCCTTGAAACTTGTTACTCGGGGATTTTTGGGGTCGCTGATTAGGAATCTGAAGTCTGATTTTCAAAATTCAAAATGTCGGATCCAATATGGTGAACGGTATTAAAAAAATCATTAAAAATGCTTGAAATTTGTTCCACGGGGGTTTTTGTGGTTGATGATTACGAATCTGATGTTAGTTTTTAAAATAAAGAATGGCGGACGGTATAAAAAAATGCTTGAAACTTGTTACACGGAGGTTTTTGGGGTCTCTGATTACGAATCTGAAGTCTGATTTTCAAAATTCAAAAAATTCATTGGATTCGCTTGAAAATTGTTACTTGAAGGTTTTCGATCTCGCTAGTTAAGTATCTAAAGTCTTATTTTTAAAATTCAAAATGGTTGATCCAATATAGGAGACAAATTTTTTAAAATCTATTGAACTCGCTTGAAACTTGTTGCTTTGAAGTTTTCGGAGTTGTTGATTACGAATTCAAATCTCTTGACAAGTGATCGTTTGATTTTATTATGACTATGTTTATTGCAAAAAAAAAAAAAAAATTTGCGTATCCTTCATGTGCTTTTGTAAGTTTATAAATATTTTTTGCATTTTAAACAATGGATAAAAATATTACGTAACAGGGTCGATTACCCCCCCCCCCCCCCCCTCGCCCCCATGTAACAAGTAGTAACATTTCCTTAAACTCCCCTTCCCCTAAACCTGTTACATAACCCTAAAAATATTAATTTTAATGTCTAAAATATTAAGTTTGAATATATCCATTTTTCTCAGTGTACATAGATAAGCTGTTTCCAAGCCTTTCGACAAGGATGCGTACTTTCTGCTTTGTTCTTAAGAGTTACGCGTTTTCCAAATTGTGACAAACATTTGCGTACATTTCACTTTGGGTGAACGATATAATACCCCAGGAGGAAATTCACCACCGTCGCTGATCCTAGCCAGTACTGGTTTTACTGGCTAGGAACTGGCATAAATCCGACTGACAACTGGCTGGGAACTGTCATTGTTCCGAAGGATCGCTTGGCCATGAGCTGGCTGGGAAACCGGCTGGGTACTGGCATCCAAACGCCCGGCAACCGTCTGGGTATTGGCATACTACCGCCCGGCAACCGGCTGGGTACTGGCACTCTACACCCAGCATAAAATTAAAAATAAATATTAATAAAAAAATCGAAATTAATTTCACAACATTAATAATATTTATTATTAATTTATATCGCACATATACATTTTTGAAAAACACTTAAACACGCATATTTGTACAAATTAAGTATCGCAACGCTTGGGTGGATTCGAACCTACATGCTAATGCACCGAAGTCTAATACGCTAACCACTACGATATACGCTATTGACAATCCTGATTTATAAAGATTCCTATATGGTAGGTACCACTAGAAAAAATGAAAATTTGAGAACTCCGACTCTAATCTATTTATTGAATATTAACAAATTTTAATTATTACTATTTATGTCGATTTTTTGTTGATATATAATAATTATAGTACAGATTGAACAATATTTAAACATCCGCGCCGGTTAAATTGAAGAAGTAATGCCAGTACAGACAGTCTGTACTGATTCGGACGTCAAATTACTACTGGTGCGGTACTGATCAGCTCTCATTGTCGGATCCGACTTTCTACTCGCGCCAGTACTGGCGCAGTACTGAGATTTTATTCTTAGTTTACTTTATTAATTATTTTTTAAAAGAGTGAGTTTCTTGATTAATTTTTAGTTATTTTTTCATAAAATTAAAGTTGTGAACATTCACATGACAGAAAGTTAAATAACTAATAAAAACGTGCTTCATAAAATACTATTGTAAATGGAACCAATTTTATTAAAAATAATTGCTTAATGTTTACACTTCTATATCAAGTTCTTATAAATAGTTCTATATTCAATCATTCGTAATTAAGGCACATACCCTGACGAAAACGCTAGACCGAAATCTGACCGACTTTGGTCAGATTTTGGTCAAGTTTGGTTTCAGGCAAAAAATTCTATTTAGTTAGTGAAATCTGATGAAAAATAATGCCAAATTAGTTTATAAATAGTTTATTTGAGCAATAATTATAATAAATTAAACTGATTTTAATAAATAATAATACTTGTTAATTACAATTTTATTTAATATAATTATTGCTCAAATCAACTATATATAAACTAATTTGGCAAGATTTTTCATTTTTTTCATCAGATTTCACTAACTAATTACAATTTTTTGTCTCAAACCAAACTTGACCAAAACCTGACAAAAGTCGGTCAGATTTCGGTTTAGCGATTTTGCCAGGGTACTTTAAACAATATAATAATAGATGATGCAGTTTTTTGTTTCGACTAATAATAAATTATTTTTTTATGAATATACTATACTTTATACCTTAAAAATTTTAGCAATATATTTTTTACGACGCGTTGCCTATTTTTACTTCTTTCAAAGTATATTTTTATTCAGCATTGCACTATATATTAATAATATACTTAAATTATAATTAATCATCATAATAATTAGTTAATGCGATGTAGGGGAAGTGGTTCGATTGTGGGCACCCCTGCGAAACTTTTAACAGAAATAAATTTCGTCAAATGTGACAAATGTCATTGTTGTGTTATGTCTGTACTTAGCTTTTTATGTAAAAACAAAAGTGATTGGACACCTGTACTTTTTACTACATAAAAATTAATTTTTTGACACGTTAAAGTGAACATTAAAGTATTTTAGAGTATTTTTAAAAGTGCCACTAATCAAAGTGAATCAAGCGAAAAGGTAAGTTCTATGCGTATTTACGCAGTAAGAATATTATTTTTTTTTGTTATCCAATTCCGAGTACAACAACAATGTTCACAACTGAAATTTTTTTTAGAAGTTTTAAAATGATGGCCTAGTTCGGTTGTGGGCACCACTCTCATTCTTGACAAATCGTAAAATATCGTCTTGGAAGTAATCATAAGTAATTTCTTACAACATTTAATAGTGTTTTATAAATTTTAAGGGTTTCGTGGTCCAGGTCCACAATGCTTATAACAAGACTTTGGCGTGCGTCCGTCGTCCACAGTCAGTAGCTGTGCATTTAAGGTTTAGTAGGAGAGAGAGTCAGAAAAAGGAATACAGAGATAATTGATATATCGAAGTGAGGAGGAATTAAAGTGGAGTACATGAAGTGGATGTGGAGTGGATGTGATGTGGAAATGAAATTGACTTGAAGTGGAAGTTAAGTAGAGGTGGAGTATAATTGAGATGGAAGTGAAGTGGACTTAAAAAGGAAGTGGAAGTGAAGTGGAAGTGAAGTGCAATTGTAGTGGAAGTGAAGTGTTAGTGAAGTGCAATTGTAGTGGAAGTAAAAAGCACCCTTAGAAGCCATTCTTACGTATATTTTTTTCATTTAGAAATTCCTCCTAAAAGCACGTTATTTACGAAAACTTACAAAATATGGGGGGAAGGGTTAGAGAAATCTTATTTCTCCTCATATGAGAGAGGGATTCATTAAATTTCATTAAATTTTTAATTACATTTTTTTAATCGACGGAATCAATTTAGTTTCTTTGCCAGTAGTTAGCTAAGGTCCTTAGCTTTCAATATTTACGTAAACGTCGTGATCATATTTATTGGTCACAAGTTATGAGTCAAAAACAAAAGGGTGCCCACAACCGAACCTATTCCCCTATTATTAATATTAAAAGTACTAGCTCAAAGAATGTTTTATAGTAATAACAATAATAGTAATAATAACAAAAAGAATTAAATTAATTCAATATAATAGTTTTAAATAAGTTTTATTAAATATCTGAAAGAGTCAAAATTCCTGAAGGGTAACAGCCAATTTTCAAATTTATTTTACTTATTCGGCTTTACGAAAAATCTAAACCTCAATATAAACTTATTAAATCGTCCAAAGGATTTTTCAAAAAAATTAAATTTACCTTAGTTATAAACAATTAAATTTTTTTATAGTGCTTAATTGAAAAATTAATATCTCAGGATACAATGATCGGATTAATGAATTTTGGTATGAGTGTAGAGTAAGTATTGTAGTAATAGTTTAAACAATAAAAAATGTATATTATTATTTAATTCTTGTTATTGCACTCAAAAAAAGTAGTAAACTTGACTACTTTTTAACTACGCGAAGTACTTCAATAGGTTCTCATTTGAATTTAAAAAGTTATATTGACTTTAAAAAAGTGGTTAAAATAACTACCAAAGTAGTTGGTATAATGAGATTTTGTAGTTCTCTTTGAAATTTAACTACTTAAAGTAGTAATTTGAACTACTAATGTTTAAATACAAGAAAAGTAGTAAAATTAAAAACCTGAACACAGTTAGATTAACAAAAAAGTCATTACTTTAACTGTTTCGCACTCATCTATCCCATGGTAGTTGAATCTCTCGACTAAATTTTTTTCAGTGTGCAAAATCAGTTGTTTAATTGTAAAATTAATAATGTTCTCAACGTCCTAGAAGGTTCGTTCAAATTTCATTGCATAGGATATTTTATGTCGATTTAAGACCTTTCTTAAAATTTCGTGACTCGTAATCTCTACCTCTCCGCGCGGCACATCCACGTGCAATGCGTTAAACAAGTAAAAACGTGTTGCGCTGATCTCGTTTCACTTTCCTTGTGCGCAGGTATTCTTATTATTATTTTGAAATATTTTTTGAAAAAAATTAGTGTTTTTGCAAACACATTTTCACTCATACCCTCAAAAAATTGAAAATAACCATTTGCGCATAAATACACTGAAAAAAATATGGTAATGCGTACCAGAATTTCACCATATGCAATGGTTCATTAGAAGGATTACCAAGATCACTGCAAAAAGTAAGCATCTTAATTTAAGATACATTTGTAGTCACTTTTAAGATGTTTCCAAAAAGTTAGCAAAAGTATCTTAAAATGCATTAGTTTTTTAAGATGGAAACTGAAATATAAGATACTTTAAACGTCTTAAAAGTGACTACAATGCATTTTAAGATGTTTCTTTTTACAGTGATACAATGGTTAAATTAACTAAAAAAATTTAGGTTACATTTACTAAAAAATGGTAGGTCCAACTATATTTTGTGGTACCATTTACCATGAATGCAATTGGTACCGTGACAAGTGAAAGAGGATAATAGATGTAATAAAAAAATTTTAACCTAATTTTTTTTTACCTCAAATTTTCGAATTGTCTTAATCACATGTTATTTTTATTATCGCATCACGCTACTCAACCAAATAATTTATAAATTAAAATAAACACCCGACCTGGGTTTCGAACCCGCGGAAAGCGATTAACAGAACGACGCTCTAACCACTGTAGTACGCACGCTTATACAAATGCATTGCAAGCTGTTTAAAGGCTTTTAATACTTATTTTTCAACTTTAAAGTAAAAAGGTTTCTACAACCGTGAGGATAATGTTAGTATAACCATATTTAGTTAAACATGTTAATACAGTTAAATTTACCAAAAGCTGATGGTTATTGTAACCAACTGCAAGGTAAATTTGACCAGAATAACTTTACCTTTTTTAACTGGTTAACTTAACTACATAAACATTGTTGACTGTACCAAAAATGTGGTTATTTCAACCAAAATCAATTTAACTCTATGAAATATAGTTGTTTTGATAAGAGTGATTTTTTTCAGTGTGGGGGAATCGAGAGTCGTGTGATGAGGCGCATGAATATTCCCTAAATTTCAATGTGCATAATTTTCAATGTGCATAATTTTCAATGTGCATAATTTTCAATGTGCATAATTGTCAATGTGCATAATTTTCAATGTGCATAATTTTCAATGTGCATAATTTTCAATGTGCATAATTTTTAATGTGCATAATTTTCAATGTGCATAATTTTCAATGTGCATAATTTTCAATGTGCATAATTTTCAATGTGCATAATTTTCAATGTGCACAATTTTCAATGTGCATAATTGTCAATTTGCATAATTTTCAATGTGCATAATTGTCAATGTGCATAATTGTTTTTTGGAATTGACCCCAAAAAACCACGGGTAGCATGTTTCAAATAAATCCGATTAATTCTAAAAATGTTGACCGCCATATTGGATCCGCCATTTTTGGTTTTTTGGCCATTCACTGGTTACGCGGAAAAAAAATCATTTTTGAATCAAAAATGTAAAAAATTGGCATTTTTTTCGAAAAAAATGGTCATAGCTTTTTAAAATTTTATTTTTTTGCAATTTCGATGACAGATTATGAGAGAGCGATAAAAAATAAGTAATAAAATGTTATTCCGAAAACCTTTTACATGACTAATAATAACAATAATTAACTTTGAAAAAACATGAAAAAATGTGTCCGTGTCTCGGCGTTAAGCTTGCCTGAATTCAGATCAGAGAGCGGAGGCTGCGTCACAAAAAGTCTAATGTCTCAGTTGTTTTTGGAGTCCCTAAAACTTTTTTTTTAATCAACTCAGGAAAAATTAAATAAACGAAATATCTTTATTAAAAAGAAATCGTAGGGGTGCTTTTGATAGAAAAAATGAAATCAAAAATGTTTTTGACTTTTTTCGGGGCAAATTTTAAAAAAATTTGGTGGTCTTATATTACGTTCAAAGTGTTGGTATATCATTTATAAACACCATTAATATGAACAAAATTTATTAAACTGCCACAAATATATTCGTTATTGAAAAAAACGGTACTTAAAATTTTGACACCTTGTAAAAATCACAATTTTGAAAATTTTAAAAAAATATTTTTGGACAATACTTCTGTCATATAATACTACATTTTCACCAAGTTTCATAAAAATCGAAAGACCCGCGACCAACATTGATTTTTTTGAGAAATTTTGACCCATCTGAGATGAAAAATTCAAACAGGACCTCGCTGCTAATTAGAAATTGGAAGGTTAGTATTTATTAGCTAAATAAGTTTTATCACAAATAAGATAACACAATATGCCTCTGAAGCACAAATTTTGTTGGCTACTGGGATATGATATTACATAATTAAGTTCAATAAAAATAATTTTATTATTAATTTTTTAAACATTTTGCCCGCCATATTGGATCCGGCACTTTGAATTTTTGAAATCTGACTTCAGATTTGTAACTAGGGACTCCCAAAACCCCTGATACGAAGTATCCCAAAAATTGATTAATTTAAAATTTTTCATGGCCGCCATATTGGATCCGCCATTTTAAATTTTTGAAATATGACTTCAGATTTGTAATCTACGACCTCAAAAATATTAGAAACAATGATGAACAGTTTAAATTTCTCGTTTTTTCAGAATTAATATTTTTTGCCAATAACAACCTCCTTTGGTTTTTTTTCAACTTTTGTGTCCTGTAAAAAATAGTTAACTTAACAAATTTCATATGTTAAAAATTGTATGTTATTCTTTAAACATTTATGAAGAGAAACAGGGTACTCCGGTCAAAAAATATTATTTTTCAACGATTTTACAGGAAATATACGAAAAAAAGTTTTTTCCCATGCAAAGTACATTCAAATTTTCAATATCCTACAGGCACCACTAAATATTAATTTAAAAAAACAAAAAAATACGTACCTATTTTTTTTCAATTTGTGACAAAATGAGACCCGGAAATGGACAAAGTTCCAAAATGTCATTTTTAACGGCCACCCTAGTGTATATATGTATATGCGTTTGTGCATCTAATTACTTGAAACGATATAGCAGGCCGTGGATACTCCAATAGAATTGCGTACTTGAATATACTTTTGATCCCGAGATGAGTCTCCGCTAGGTGTCACTTTGTCGATACCACTCTTCTTTCGTTTCAAGTTGCCTCACCACCAATTTCAAATAGCAAAATTACAAAGTGTATCCGTGTGTCAAATTTGAGGTTATAATCGTATTAATTAATATTTTTGAATTAATAATATTATAATTCAGGAAGACGTGATGCTTCTCATTATTTTCCATTTAATGAAGCAGTGGGGAGAAAATGGGTTGCAGCAACGCGTAACCCACGTTTACATGGTTTAAAGTACCAAGAGATTTACAAAAATAGGTAAAAAATTTGTTTTTTGCATTTTCGACGAGAACATTATGCTTGTGGTTCAGGACGAAAACTAAAAGATGAAGTAGTTCCTTCAATAATGTTGCCATTAATAGCAGAAGAAAATACAACTCCTTCTAGGCTAATTATATAAATTATAACACATAAATTTAATAAATACGTATTGAAGTCTATTCGGCTCAATTCTCCTAAGCCCCTAAACATAAGCCTTTGAGCGTCTACAGAAATAGCTAACTATCTCTCTCAATCTTTAAGCTACCCAATGCATCTTTCTCTCTTTCTGTAGACGCAGCGTCTACAGAAATATCTAGTATCTCTCTCAATCTTTAACCTACCTAATGCATTTGTCTCCCTCGCCTTGACAGTTTCTACAGAAAAGTGCTAAGTAATTTTTTAAATAGGATATATTTTTTAAAAATTTAAAAATTTTTTTAAATAAAACCTCAAATTACATGTTTTTGCCCAAGCATCACTGTACCGCATAACTTGAGTTTGTTAATTATTTATTATTTTTTATATTTTTTTTTCTTTATGATAAAATCTCAAACCATGTATAGCTGCACTAAGGAAAACAAAGATAAGGTAGCAAGAACTAAAACTTAATTTATAATATTTTAAAAATCTAAGTGTATTATTATGGCAAGAATTCAATGTTCGAATGTCAGTTCTAAGGTTGATCGTCCTATTACCTTCACTGATTATCACTATTCACTATTTTAATACAAAGCTTTTTTACAAAACGGCGCTTCTTTTAACCCTTTAACGCCTGCGGGACGTATATGTCCCACTTGCAAAAACGCCTGTAACTTTCCTGAATATCAATATTTTTTAATGCGGTATAGCTTATTTTCTTCAGTATGGATGCCAGTATCTAGAAAAAAATACGAATAATAAAAAAAAAATTTTATTATAAATAAATAACCAAATGTTTATGCAAATCGCAAAAATCGTGAACAAAAATCAGTCAGCTCCAAGACGGACATCAAAGTCAAAAAAAAATTTTGGGACACAGAGTTTAGAAGTTTTTGAACTACTGAATACGAATCTGGTCCCAAAATTAAAAACTTCAAAATAGCGTATCCTAGATGGCGCCTCAAACATAAAAAACATAACTTGTGTTTCTCAAGTAGTAACAATAATTATAAATAAGTAACACATGTTTATAAGGGTTTTCGGGGTCGCTGATTACAAATATGATGTCAAATTGACAATTTGACATTTGACAGTATGTCAATTCAGTTGTCAACTTTTCTAAAAAGTTATTATTTTTAAAGAAAATGACAGTTGAAGGGTTTTCGGTATCGCTGATTACGAATATGATGTCAAATTCACAATTTAAAAATTGACAGCTGTCAATTCAGTTGTCAACTTTTCTAAAAAGTGATTATTTTTGACGAAAATGACAGTATAAGGGTTTTCGGGGTCGCTGATTAGAAATATGATATCAAATTGACAATTTGTCAATTGACAGCTGTCAATAAAGTTGTCATCTTCTCAAAAAAGTGATTATTTTTGACGAAAATGACACTATAAGGGATTTCGGGGACACAGATTACGAATATGATGTCAAATTGCCAATTTGACAATTGACAGCTGTCAATTCAGTTTCCAATTTTACTAAAGTCATTATTTTTGACAAAAATGACAGTATAAGGGTTTTTGGGGTCTCTGATTACGAATATAATGTGAATTTGTCAGTTAACAGCTGTCACATAATCGAAATGCTTTTTTTTTGTAAACGGCAGTCCACACCACCTTAGAGAAGAGAATGAGGTGAAATAACAATATGTGCCCACAAAATAAGTCAGCCCGAATTGTAACAAGCAAAAAAAAAGGTTCACGCATTGTACAACCTGCCTTTTCGTTTGTCGCTAGCAGATTTTTTGAATTTTTGACGAAAGTTGATAAATCCAGTTTTGACAAAATTTATGAATACATACAAGTATTAAAAATACATTTCATAAAAGGTTTCTATTAAAGTTACATATCTTTCATACAGATAATTTGTTTTGTTACATTTTTCTACGATTTGTAAAATACCTATATATATAACATAAAATGTCCTTTTATAAGTTGATATTCAATTTCCTTCAGGAAAAGAAGGAAAAAATAATCCTTGAAAATGATCTTATATGTTCTTATCCTACATTTGCTTTGACAGCTGTCAAATTGCCAAATTGACATCATATTTGTAGCCAGCGTCCCCGAAACCGATATTACTGTCATTTTCGTGAAAAATAATTACTTTTTAGAAAAGTTGGCAACTGAATTGACAGCTGTCAATTGGCAAATTGCTAATTTGACATCAAATTTGTAATCAGCGACCCTGAAAACCCGCGAGAGGAAGTTTTCATCAACAATAATCACGTTTTAGACAAGTTGACAACTGAATTGACAGCTGTCAATTGTCAAATTGTCAATTTGACATCAATTTCGTAATCAGCGACCCCGAAAACCCCTAGAATGGTGTTTCATTTTTTCATACCTACTTTTAATTTTGCGCGGGTGTTAAAGGGTTAAGTTAGATTCTCTGTCAAAAATTTCCACATTGTCCCATTCAAAATCATGATCCCTGCACTTTTTCCTATGGTTTGAAATAACATTATGATAACAGGGATTTCTACCAAAATTGTCTTTGTGTTCATTAACTCTTGTCAATAACAATCAACTCGTTTCTCCAACATATAATTTTTCGCATTTATTAAGTTTTAATTTATAAATAACCCCACTTTTATCAAATTTAGACAAGGGATTCTTACCCAGAGATATTAATGAGTCAAATTTGTAAGGAACTCTAAAAATAGAATGAATGTTATATTTACGCATTAAAACCTTTTAAGATTCAGAAACCCTTCCAAAATAAGAAAGCACAATTGTCTTGGTACTAGAATATTTAGACTCAGTAACACCACCCCTAGAATGGGGTTTGAAAAAAACACCAAATTGGTAGTTTTCAGTACCAGTTTTCTGCTAGTAAATATAAGTTGTTCTACATCTAATTTATACTATATGATAATTTATTTCTTAAACATGAAATTCTGTAAAATTGAAAAAGCTACATATATATTAAAAGGGCAATTTGTTGAATAAAACTTTAGCATTTTTGAACTTTCGTCGGTTTACAGCCATCATTATTAGGGAAAATGATATAGGCCTGCTTATTGCTACTGCCGAACGTCAAACCGGAACACGGACAGTGGAACCCTTTTGCAGTGACACTAAAAATCTACCGTGGATCATATAAGTGCAGTAGCAACCATAAATCACAATCCCTTTAAGGATGAAGCTGTGATTATTGCCCAGAAGCGAAATGTACAAAAATTAGCCAGAAAGATGAAAAACTTTAAGAGCTCCTCGCTACATGACTACCTTTAAAAATTTCTTTTAACCTACTGTACACATGTTTCTCAACACAAAAGCAAGGATAATGATTTAACCGCAAAATATTTTTAACAATATCAATATTCTCAGAATGAAATCGTACATTAGATAATTTAATTGCTCTATCTACAAGATTCTTGACTACACCAATCTTGTTTTGAATGGGATGTGCCGATAGAAAACTTAAAACTCTACCTGAGAAGGTCTGCTTTCTATATCCTATATCTAAAATAAATGGGTATACAGAAATCTAATTGTTTGAATGCAGCAGATTCTAAGTCAGCCATTACTATTTCAGCTAAATTTGGAGAAATAACAGATCCTATAGGGGTGCCATATTTTAGTCTATAAAATTTACCATTAAATTTGAAATACGTAGAACACATCAAATATTCAACGCCCCTCAAAAATCATCACATTTGAATTTCGTAAAAAATTTAATATCTTCCCATCTATTTTTAATACCGGATAAAACTAGCTCTAAAGGTATCCCAAATAGCACCGAAGTTTGCGGAAAGCTAACTGGAAACTAACCATGTTAGGTTCGATAGCTTGCACTGTTAGCTTCCTGTTACGTTAGCTTCAGGGAAGCTATAAATGTCCTCCGTTTTACAGTTTCCGATGTTAGCTTCCAGAAAGCTATAAATGTAATTTTTCCAAAAGTCTTTTTAGAAAATTTGCACAAAGTTTGCATAAAGTTTTCTTGTATAAAAAGAAAACTGAGAAAAAGAAAAAAAAAATTTTTTTCAACATGAATAAATTTTTTACATACATACCTTCCCAGTAGAAAAGGTTATTCAAAAGTTGTGCGCAGCCCAAGCTGCTATAAAAAGTAGTAGAAAACGACTGCGCATGTCAATAGATTTTTTAATTTATCATAGAAATTTTGTGTAAAGTTACCAAAAATAACTTTCGGAAAAATTACATTTATAGCTTTCTGGAAGCTGATATCGGAAACTATAAAACGGAAGACATTTATAGCTTCCTTGAAGCTAACAGGAAGCTAACAGTGCAAGCTATCGAACCTAACACGGTTAGTTTCCTGTTAGCTTTCCGCAAACTTCGGTGCTATTTGGGTATATTAAGAAACATGGGTGCTACTTCCAGAGAAACCAAAACATAATTTTTTGGAATAGGGAATTTTGAAATAATATTCTTAAAGTTCTAGGAATTTTTAACATCATAAAAAGGTAATTTAATTGAAGATTTTAATATACTATTGAAATTTACTTCCATTGATCTATTCATTTATCTAGCATTCTGAAAGTAGCATTCTTCAATTTCTATGAAGGATTCACATCCAACTTCTCAAAAAATATCCGTATTGTTTAACATACCCTCCATTTTATTAACATAATTTGCCTTATTGATAACTACAGTAATGTTGCCCTTATCGGCATTCAAACAGGCAACATCACTGTTATTGTTGGAAACTGCTTCTGAAACGTTAATACTTGCTGCAATTTTTCTGTCCAAAACACTGATGTGACTTCTAGTGGTAAAAAACACATCAGTTAAATTTATGACTTCATTACGAAATTCTTGCTGTTCAGGCAAAGGTATTTTAAACATTTTAAATTTTACGTCTTTCAAAATTTCTATAACATGAGATTTAATTTTAAGCATTAGATTACTGAAATTTTTACCTAAACAAATTACATCTAAGTGTATTATTATGGCAATAATTCAATGTTTAAATGTCAGTTTCAAGGTTGATCGCCCTATCACCTTAACTCTTAATGCAAAAAGTTTTTAGTTCTAGCTACCTTATGTTTGTTTTCCTTGGTGTAACTACATATGGTTTAAGGTTTTATTATAAAAAAAATATATAGGAAAATAAATATATAAAAAAAATTTAACAGACTCAAGTTATGTGTTATAGTGATGCGTAGGCAAAAACATGTAATTTGAGGTTTTATTTAAAAAATTAAAAATTTTAAAAAAAATATATATATATTTATTTATTTAAAGAAAATTTCCCGCGGTCCTGTTGGACCATAAATAGGATACAAAAGAGAAACTTAAACTATTGATATGAATTAGTTAATACATAATTGAATATAAAAAACGAAATAATCTAAGCTTGAGCTAAAACAATGGTCCAATTTAGAAATTAACCAAAATCTAGGGATTAAAAACGATCGTTGCGTTGAGACAGAATAAAGCGCTCCAGATACTTCTTAAATTGTTTAATAGAATTGTTACGTCAGAAGTAGAAGTCCTCTCAAATCTTTCCTAAGCTCCTCGTTTTAAATCAGTTTCGGTGGGAATCTGATTTGGGATGAGGATAAGTCAATGAGCAAGCTAAGTTACAAAGAATATATTTATTTCTGGCAAGAGAGAAAATCGTACAAATGAAATCAAGTTAATAATCGAGTCTTACTTTTGGGAAGAGAAAACAGTTCTTGAATGCGTTAAATCTGTGAAGATCCTTATCTGGAGTCTGGATGATGGAGATAGTAGTCTTCAGATGATTCGAACGAGAGATTAGGCGTAGACCTCTTGGTCGAGACTCACTCAGGAGGATTGTTGACACAAGATATTAACGTGTTGCAACTGGTGTTTGGGTTAATGGTTTAACAATATTATAGTTTTTAAAGAAAGTCTTTGAAGGGTGGTAGGTATCTTTTCGATTATTATAGTTTCAAGATGGAACTATAATTTCACTGCACTGTATTGTTTTTTAGAACACTGATTTTTTCTTCTTGTTCTCGAGTGCACTAACTGTGTTAACTGAATCCGAAATTCAAAAATTAACCTTTGGATTTATACTTTTCTGAAATAGATTCTTGACTGATTTTGATTCTATACTTCTAGACTGCCTTTAATTCTTGACTGCCCTTTTTATATTTTTCTTGTATAGTGAATTCCTTCTTTTGATAACACCTCTTTTTCTTCTTGTGTATTGCAAATCCCCTCTTTTAGTAACACCTTCTTTCTTCTTGTGTATGAAAAACTCTTCTTGTAGTAACGCTTACTATTCCTGTGCGTGAAAAACCCCTCTTCTGGTAACACCTACTTTCTTGAGTGTCAAAAAATCCCCTCTTTTGGAAACACCTCTTTCTTATTACGAATCCCCTCTTTTGGAAACACCTCTTTTCTTCTTGTGTATGAAGCCGTCCTCCTAAGTGAAAGGGAAATCTTCGTTTCAGTATCCGAATTTAGGGTTCCGCCTGTTTTTAGAATGTAGGTCACTGCATCCCGTGTAACTCCTGGCGTTTGCTGATTACTGTTAATCTAATTTCTTCTTACTCTGATTTGTAGGATGTGGTTTCACAGATTTTAGATGATTCTTATAGTAATCCTTATGTATACAAATACTAAATGGTTTTCCATCTTGTATCATTATGAGGTTAAATGATAGATTTTAGATAGATTATAGATATAGATTTTAGATAATTCCAAAGTAATCCTTATGTATACAAATACTAAATGGTTTTCCATCTTGTATCATTATGAGGTTAAATGTATTCAGATACAATATAATTTATAAGAAATGATATAATAAATCAATATAATGTTTTGATATAGGTTATGGACATAACAGAATTATAAAACCGATCAAACCCGTAGCTGTTTATGCGAGACGCATTATTGACGTGATCAGATGAGAACTTGGTTATATTAATATAATCAGAAGTTGAATTAGGTTTACAAGTATACAATGGTTCAAGTTGTCTAGTTAAAATTTCCGTCACTTTAAAATCCAAGTCATGCAACAGATCCGGCGACTCATTTAAACCATTAACTAATTTAAATAAAAAAATGAAAGGCCGAAATTATACGCCTCTCTTCAAGAGTAAGCATTCCAAACCGCTGGCAAAGGTTTAAATAATCGGAACCACGTCGTGGAAAAGATGTGATCATTGAAGGATAGGTTAAAGGAAAAAGTCACCCCATATATATATGTATAATTAACAGACTCAAGTTATGTGATGCTTAGGGAAAAACACGCAATTTGATTTTTTTGGAGAAGCAAAAAAAATAATAAGTAGAATAGAATAAAATAAAATATACAAAATCAAATTGGGTGTTTTTTTATATCGGTACGTGATTCAGTATAATTTTTAACTAAAAGAAAAATAATAAAAAAAAGGAACAAAAATTGGAAAACATTTAGTTAAGTCACGTGTTGACAGCATTGGGTTTGGTTACGGGTTTTGCATGTTCGTTTTTGAAGGTGGTCTCGAGGCATGTAGCTGTCGTGGTGGAATTTTCGGTAGCTATGGGTAATCGTTTCAGCTTCCTCAGTCTTGCAGTTTCCGGATAGCTGGCCGGGGTATTAATTATATTTTCTTCTCTTTTGCAGCTCCTGATGAGGGCACTGGGTGAGTGCCGAAACGTCGATTTTTTATATTTTTTAACTAATTCTGTTTCTTTTCAGCTAAGGGAGATTAGAGGTAGTAGGTAGTGGGTTTGTGGATTTAGAAGGTTCCTACTTACCTTTCATCTCCCTTTCCAGTTTTGATACAGGGGTTTTCTAAATTTTCGTCCGCGAATTGGTCGTAAATTTATTACCTTCAAATTAAAAAAAATACATCTGGATCAGTTAATATTTCTGGGCTCTATGTTAATTTGGCCACGACGTCGTTTTTTGTCCCTCTGTGCGGCGCACAGTGGGAACAATTGCGCCTTTTTAGGACAGAATCGTAGAACTTCTGATAGAATAAAGATTTTTATAAAATTCGAATTGAAGGTCAAACCGATTCTTGTAGAACGAAGGAAAAATACTGAGAATATCGACAAAAAATGTTTAACCTATAAAAAATGTCTACAATAGCTACGGTTTTCGATAAAAACCACATTTTTCGCATCTTAGAACTAAGATAATGCTTGTTTTTTTGTTTATTTTAAGATATTTTATAATTTTTATTGTTCTTTTAACAAATTTAAAGTTACAATTCCAAATTTCGAAAATTCGAAATCAAAATGGCTTATTGAAATGAAATATCTCTAGATTGAGTAAAAGTCAATAATCTAAAGGTTTCTTGGCTTATTTTATATAAATTTGATTATTTATTTATAAATTTTAAAATGAACGATCCAATATGATTCACTGTGGGAACAAATGATTTTCATTTTTAGACGAATTCGTAGAAATTCAAACAGATTAATAATTTTCATATAATTCAAATCGGGGAAAAAAGATTATTTTTTGTAAAATAGAGAAAAAATATAGAATGACGATCAAAAATGTTTATACTATAAAAATTGTCCACAAAAATGACAATTTTCAATTTAAATTTTTTTTTCTCTTCTCAGAACCAGAAAAATGTCTTTTTTTTATTGATACGCAGACTTTATAGGTTAAACATATTTTATCATCAAAAATAATCTTTTATCTCCGATTTGAATTGTATTGAAATTTTTATTTTGTTAGAATTTCTATGATTTCGTCTAAAAATAAAATGCATTTGTTTCCACAGTGAACCATATTGGATCGTCCATTTTAAAATTTGTAAATAAATAATCAAATTCAATCAGATTAAACCAAGAAATCTTTAGATTCTAGATTCTCACTCAATCTAGAGATATTTCATTTCAATAAGCCATTTTGATTCCGACATTTTGAAATTTGAAATTGTAACTTTAAATTTGTTAAAAGAACAAAAAAAATTATAAAATATCTTAGATTGAATTAAAAACAAGCATTATCCTAGATCTAGAAGGCAAAAATGTGTTTTTTTTATCAAAAGCCGTAGCTGTTGTAAACATTTTTTAATAGGTTAAACATTTTTTGTCGATATTCTCAGTATTTTCCCTTTATTTTACAGTAATCCATCTTTCACCTCCAATTCGAATTTTATAAAAATCTTTATTCTATCAGAAGTTCTACGATTTTGTCCCAAAAAGTCGCATTTATTCCCACTGTGCGGCGTAGCGAGGTGGTGCGCAGTTAGAGCGCGCGCTAGTGTTTAATGGTTAATTTTTTAAAAACTATTAAATATATCACTCTAATTTGTACATATCTTACAAAAAAAAATCGAGCTTTCCATCTAGATGGTTAAAAAATAGAAAAAACATCCGATTTTGTGATATACTCAAATTAACAATTTGATATTGAATTTCAAGGTCAAATTTCATTTTTTAAAAATAATGCTTGTCTTTATCGTAAAGGCTGTTAAAAGGCCTTTCAAAATCACTACATATAACCTAACTTTCTCTCATTCTACTTTAAATAATAATAATTTTAAAAACAGAAATGTTAAAAAAATTGAAAATTTCAAAACTGTGTAACACAAAAAATAATTTTTTAAATTTAATAATTTTTGGTATTTACACTAACAATAATAACATTTCAATAAAGTTTAAACCAATTTGGATAACTTTTATTTTTTGACTCAGGTATTTCAGGAATTTTGCCCTATAATATTCTAGAATCGGCTGTTTGTTTTTAATGTAATAATAAATCTACTAGGAACGCCGGCAATTTGTCACTTACAGTACTGGGACAGTAGAGATATTCAGTACTGATCGACGGTATAGATAGTCGTCTACATGCAGCTGTAGTGTCAACGTTGCTCCTGTATTAATATTCTGTACTGCGCCAATGGTATATTTCCCATTGGTTTGCAGTTACATTTTATTTTTGAAAAGTGCATTTCAATAGTTATTAAACATGAAATTATGCTTTTAATTATTATTATTATACATTTAACGAATTATAAAATTATGAGGAAATAGGTAAGATTTTTTTAGAGGAAAGAACTATGACCAATAATTTTTACCTATTATTAAAAATTTATTAGCATTCTAAGTAATGGAAAATTGCTCAAATTTTGAACTCCTTACATGTTATACATCTAAATGTTAATTCCGAATATCTATTTTTTCCGTCGAGCTTGGAAATCAATAGTGCAGGTGTGGCTGATAAAACAAGATTTTATTATGTACACGGAGTGTTCGCTACTCTTTCAATTTGAACAATTGTATTATCAAATCATAAATATGTTTCAGTTACATGTAATTATTTAAAATAGTACAAGTTATAAATATAAAAAAAATTAAAATATTACTCACACAAGAATATACTAATCTGTTAAGTAAAAAGTAATTTGCATTGAATTTACAGACAATATACCTTACACGTAACACTACCCAAGTGTAACTCACCGATTTTCTTGGTACTTGGTATAAATTTTCCACATCGAACTATATTTGACGTACCATGCTTTATATAGGCTGAAAAAACTTTTTAGGGGTAGAGATTACCCTTGTAATATTTACATTATACGTAAAGGCCAATTAGAACATATGGTTAAATTACTGTATGTATTTTAAATTATTAACATGAAATTATCTTATGGCAAAGAAAAAACATTATAGATTCAGAAAAAATTTTAAAAAGCAATTAGTTTATAACAAAAGTGTTTAAATAATTGAGGGTCCGGATTCCATAAGGTGTTACGCGTGACTTTCGTTGGCCCCTCGTTCAGTGAGTTCTCGCTGAACGCGGGGCTACGTTAGTCACGCGTAACACCTTATGGAATCCGGACCCTCAATTAAAAAAATATTCTTTTCCGTAAATTTTTTGCGCTAATCGATAAATAGTAAAAATTGCTGAAAAGTTAATTTTGTTTTTTTTGTTTAAACAATTTCATTATAAACTATTCTTAAAAATTTTTCTTTTTCTATAATGTTTTTTCTTTACCGCTAAAACTTTCATGCAAGAAATTTACAATACATACAGTAATTTGACCATAGGTTCTAATTGGCCTTTACGTATAATCCCTATATAAGAAATCTCATGAAATATGCTACATAAAAAACGAGGCGCTTGCTATTGGTTGTCATTTAAAAGCGAGGCGCTTGCTACTGGTTGGAATTTTAAAGCAAGGCAGTTGCTATTGGCTTCAATATAGAATCGAGGTGCTTGCTATTGGTTGAAGATTCAACAATTTTGAAAGTTTTAAACGTTTCAACAGAAATAATTCTATGTAAACAATCGTCGTTGACACGTGGTATATTATTTATAAATTTCGAGGTTTTCCAATTTTTTAATTTGTCAATTTTACAATAACAAAATTTCCAACTTCTCAATTTACAAATTTTTTTACTTTGACAATTTCCCATGTAAAAATAGCCCTAGTTAGCCCAAATAGAAATTGCTTTCTGGTCAGGGGCTGGAAAAATAAGAACATCAAAAATAGTAGGGAACTGGCTAGGCTTAGTGTATCTAAAGCATATCTGGATTTTTTCGGTCAATATCTTCAGGAAAGTTAGGATCGACTACTTTACAGTACCCATGTAGCCAACAGATGTCCAGGTCATTTCCGGTCAACTTCTTCAGGGAAGTTAACCTCAAAATGTAATAATCGACTTCTTTTAAGTACCCAAGTACCCAACCAATGTCCAGGTCTCTTCCGGTCAACTTCTTTAGGGAAGTTAACTTCAAATTGGGACAAACAACTTCTCTAAAGTAGCTAAGTACCCAACCAATGTCCAGGGCCCTTATCACGTAATTTTGAAAACGAAACCGAAAACGAAAACGCAAGTTCGATTTTCAAATTTTTTGTGAAATGTCAGTTTGCCTTTGAGCAAGTTGCATATAGACGATTTTCAATAATTTTCGCGAATGGCATCATATGTTTATTCAGGTATTGTCCTTGATTTTCAGTTTATTTTTTTTTTTAAAAACTTATTTTTGGCAACAAATATGTTGTCTCAGGATGATCCGCTGAGGGTCATTTTCATGCGGGGGGTGACTTGCACCCACGTGAAAATTAAAATAAAAAAGTAAAAAAACTTATTTTTGACAACAAATATGTCGTCTTAGGATGATCCGCTGGGGGTCATTTTTATGTAAGTAAAGGGACTTGCACCCACGTAAAAATTAAAATAAAAAAATTAAAAACTTTTTTTTGTCAATCGAGGGAAGGGGCAACGGAAGAATTTCTATGTGGGGGTAGGTAATGCTGGTCGCTATATTGGCTGACAGAATAGGTTTTTAATTTTTTGATTTTAATTTTCACGTGGGTGCAAGTCCCCCTACTCACATAAAAATGACCCCCGGTGGGTCATCCTGAGACGACATATTTGTTGTCAAAAATAAGTTTTTAATGTTTTGATTTTAATTTTCACGTGGGTGCAAGTCACCCCCCGCATAAAAATGACCCCCAGCGGATCATCCTAAGACGACATATTTGTTGTCAAAAATAAGTTTTTTTACTTTTTTATTTTAATTTTCACGTGGGTGCAAGTCACCCCCCGCATAAAAATGACCCTCAGCGGATCATCCTGAGACAACATATTTGTTGCCAAAAATAAGTTTTTTAAAAAAAAAAAATAAACTGAAAATCAAGGACAATAACTGAATAAACATATGATGCCATTCGCGAAAATTATTGAAAATCGTCTATATGCAACTTGCTAAAAAACAATAAAGACCTTAAAAATTGAATTTTTAGTATTTTATTCCTAATCACCGAATCTTAAAATATAAGAATACTATGTTTACAAACATAAAAAATCACAACAGACATTAATAATCGAGAAATAGTCATGACGCCATTATGCTCATTTTTTACAGCTCTGGGACACTTCACGCATGACGCCAATTTTGGCGTCATACCGACGAAGTGGTTAATTTTATAATCTTGTAAAATTCTATTAACCCCTAAATAGTGACGATTTCAAATTATAAACAATGATTATAATGATCTCAAAGGCAAACTGACATTTCACAAAAAATTTGAAAATCGAACTTGCGTTTTCGTTTTCGTTTTCGGTTTCGTTTTCAAAATTACGTGATAAGGGCCCAGATCACTTCCGGTCAACTTCTTCGGGGAAGTTAACTTTAAAATGTGAGAATCGACTTCTCTGAAGTATCCCAGCACCAAACCAATGTCTAGGTCATTTGCGGTCAACTTTTTCAGGAAAGTTATAACCTCAAAATGTAAAAATCGATTTCTCTGAAGTATACAAGAACCCAACAGATCTCTAGGTCATTTCCGGCCAACTTCTCCAGGAAAGTTAAACACAAAATAAAAAAACCGACTTCTCTGAGGTTCCTAAATACCCAGCCGATGTCTACTTCATTTCTGATCAATTTTCTCAGTTAAGTAAACCTCAAAATGTGAAAATGAATGTTTCTAAATAAACTAACATAAGTTTAAATGTTTTAAATATAGGTACTAAAAGTCTCAAAACAAGACATTTGGTTTTGCAGTGTCAGTATGTTAGTTTATTCAGCATTGTTTATTTTCACACTACAAGCTAAACTTCCTTGAGAAAGATAACCGGAAATAAATGAACATCGGTTGGGTACTGATGTAATTCTGAGAAGTCAATTTATATATTTTGAGGTTATCTTCCCAGTACAAGTCAACAGGAAATGATCTAGATATCAGACTGGTACTTGAGTATTTCAGAGAAGTAGATTTCACATTAGGAGGTTAACTTTTTAGCGGAAGTTGTCCGGAAATAACAGGGGCTTTGATGAAGTACTTGGGTTCTACAGAGATGCCGATTTAACATTTTGCGGTTGACTTTACTGCAGAAGTTGACCGAAACGACCTAGATATCAGATAGCTAGTTCAATATTTTCAAAGAATCGATTTTTTCATTTCAGGGTTAACTTCCCTGATAAAAATGGCCGAAAATAACCAGGACATTGGTTAACTAGTAAGGGAACTCCTTAAAATTAAATTTCTTTATTTTAAGGTTAACTTTTGTGAGAAAGTTGTTCGTACATGACCTAGACATCGGTTGAGTACTTCTGTATTTGAGATACGTCGATTCTCACATTTTGAGGTGAAATTCCCTCTTAAAGTTGAACAGAAATGACGTAGACATCGGCTTGTTACTTCGGTACTTCAGAGCAGTCGATTTTCACATTTTGAGGTTAACCTCCCTTTAGAAGTTGACGGGAGGTGACTTGGATATTGATTGGGAACTGGGGTACTTCTAATAACTTAATTTTTTCATTCTGATGTCAAATTCCCTGAGGAAGTTGTCTGCACATGACTTGGACATAGAAATGGTTCTTAGGTACTTCAGAGAAGACGATTTTCACATTTTGAGGTTAACCTCCCTTTAGAAGTTGACGGGAGGTGACCTGGATATTGATTGGGAACTAGGGTACTTCTAATAACTTAATTTTTTCATTTTGATGTCAAATTCCCTGAGGAAGTTGTCTGCACATGACTTGGACATAGGAATGGTTCTTAGGTACTTCAGAGAAGACGATTTTCACATTTTGAGGTTAACTTTCCTGAAGAAATTGACCGTAAATGACGTAGACAGCGGTGGGTACTTGGGTACTTCAGAGAAGTCGATTTTCACATTTTAAAGTTAACCTTCCTTAAGAAGTTGACTGGAGGTGACATGGACATTGATTGGGAACTGGGGTATTTCTAATAAGTAAATTTTTAAATTTTGATGTTAACTTCCCTGAAGAAGATGTCTCGAGATGACCTGGATATCGGGTTGGTACTTGGGTACTTTAGAAAAGTCGATTTTCACATTTTAAGCTTAACTTTCCTAAAAAAAGTTGACCAGAAGAGACCTGGACAATGGTTGGGTTTTGAAGTACTTCTGAGAACACTATTTTCACATTTTGAGGTTAACTTTCCTGAAGAAGTTGACCAAAAAAGACCTGGATATTGGTTAGGTATTGTGGTATTTCTGAGAATAAACTTTTTTTATTTTGAGGTTAATATCCTTGAAGATATTGACCGGAAATGACGTGGACATCGGTTGGGTACTTAGGTACTTTAGAAAAGTCGATTTTGACATTTTAACTTTAACTTCCCTGAAGAAATTGAGTGGAGGTGACCTGGACATTGGTTGACAACTGGACTACTTCTGATAAGTAAATTTTTTCATTTTAATGTGACCTTCCATGAGGAAGTTGTCTAAAGGTAACCTGAACATCGGGTTGCCACTTGGGTACTTCAGAGATGTCAATTTTTATAGTTTGAGGTTAAGTTCCCTAAAGAAGGTGACCAGAAGAGACCTGGACATTGGTTAGCTATTGAAGTATTTCTGAGAATGAACTTCTTTCATTTTGAAGATAATATCCATGAGGAAGTTGTCCGGAAATGACCTGGATCGGGTTGGTACTTGGGTACTTTAGTACTTCAGAAAACTCTATTTTCACATTTTGAGGTTAAATACCCTGAAGAAGTTGACCAGAAGAGACTTGGACAATTATTGGGTATTGAAGTACTTCTGAGAATGAACTTTTTTTATTTTAAAGGTAATTTTTCTTAAGAAGTTGTCCGGAAATGACCTGGACATCAGTAGAGTAATTCGGTACTACAGAGAAGTCGATTTTCATGTTTTTAGGTTTAATTCCTTGAAGGAGTTTATCGGAAATGACGTTAACATCGGTTGGGTACTCGGGTACTTTCGAGATGTTGATTTTTACATTTTAAGGTTAACTTCCCTGAGGAAGTTCACCAGAAGAGACCTGAAGATTGGTTGGGAACTGGGGTACTTCTAATAAGTAATTTTTTTCATTTTGATGTTAACTTCCTAGACGCAGTTGTCTGGAGATGACATGGACATCGGGTTGGTTCTTGGGTTCTTCAGAGAAGTTAATTTTCACATTTTGAAGTTAACTTCCCTGAAGAAGTTGACCAGAGGAGACCTGAACATTGGGGGGTGGGTATTGGGGTACTTCTGAGAATAAACTTTTTTCATTTTAAAGGTAATTCTTCTTAGGAAGTTGTCCGGAAATGACCTGGACATCAGAAGATTACTTCGGTACTTCAGAGAAGTCGATTTTTACATTTTAAGGTTAAGTTTTTTGAAGAAGTTGACTAGAGGTGACCTGGACATTAATTGGGAACTAAGGTACTTCTAATAAGTGAAATTTTTCATTTGTAACGGGGTGATTTTCAATGAAAGAGTAAATCTTGGTCTTACATGATTTTTCAATATAAAAAATAGATTTCAGTGAAAAGTAATTATATGATCTATCGACAGATTATACACGTATAAATTCCCACTTTTATGAATTACAAATATTTATTTTATATTATATAAAAAATTGATTTAGGTGTGAAATGTTACGTCCCCTGGCTGTCTTCAAAGGGTTCTTAAATCATTTAACTTACTATCCTGAATGGCACATATTTAAAGTAGAATTTTCAATTTTATTAACTAATTCTACCCTCTAAAACGAACATTACAATGTGTTGTGGAAATTTAATTACAGTCCAATAACGTATTTAAATCGCAGTTAAATGTGTCTCACACTTTTCACTTTTCTTAGAGAGTCAATAATTAATAATGTCATATAGAAAAATATTAACTTAATAATGATTTGCATTAGGTAAAATTTGTAGAAAATATTTCTATCTTTAACTTAGTGGTGATTAATTTACTCACGAACACTTATTTAAAAAGAAAAAGGTATTTTAATAAAAAAAAATTACTTGTACCTTTTTTAATGTAATTCCCCTGGCATTCAATATCTTGAAATATATGAACTCTTTATATGATGTTAAGGGCGGTAAATATGAAGCTAAAAATTCTTTTTAAGATTCCAAACTTATAATCTAAGATTTAAATATTATCTCCAACAAAATATGATATATTATTCCATGTAACGTCCCCTGGAATGTAATGTCCCCTGCTTCTAAGCAAAAATATCAAAAACAAAAAACTGTGCAAAACATAATAACAGCATGAACCTAAAAATTTTAACAACGAACGCAATGTAAACATATTCAAATAATAAAAAGATATGTTGATAAATGTAGGAATTTTAAGAGTATATATTAAAAAAGATGTGAAATATTTTAATTTTGAAAATTGAATAGAATTATTAAAAATTTGTCTTTTAATTCGTGAAAATAATTACACGTTTGATAACAACAAGTAGGTTAACCAAACCAAATTTAATATTCGTAATTACTGCTCAATATTAAATAGTCACGCTCGGCCAAAACATATAATTACTAATTATATCCTAAATAATATATATAAATGAAAAAAAAATGTTAAAACCGTATTTTTTTCTTGAAATTAAGTCATCTCAAATTTACGCGTTCAATGAATATTACCCAACAAAGTGTTTCGTTACTTAAGAGTTTAAGTATTATTAGTATTAATTTGAATAAATTGAATAAGGAAAAATTATTAGTTAAACATCTGCGCCTGGGTTCGACTTTTCTTGAGACGAGCCTGACTGACGTTTTTCCGATAATAAGTAATTTCCCTCGTAAATTTTGGTTGATTTCTATGTCGTTGAATATTCTGAATTCGGCAGTCACCTCTTCCCTTTTCCATCTGCGCCAGTCGTCAGTTTACGCGTTACAGGTTCAAATTCACAGTCAGCGTGATGACCAATCCTAGACGAAGGACTGATAAGAGACGGAGGATGGATAGGAACTCGAAGGAGAGGAAGAACTTTTCTGCGGGAAAGGGACCGGCGGTACCTCAGGAGCAGCGACGCGTGCTAATCATTTTTAATCAGGCTATTGTCGAATATAGTCGTGTGTTGGAAAGAGACTTGTAATCGATCGGTTATGCATGTAAGACGTATGGTTGAGTTGTCGCGAGTATTTCTTTGTATTGAAGGAATTGTTAATTACTGTGTGTAAGGAACATTGTGTTAGAGAGAGAAACTTATAGTGGTTGATTAAAGATTTGAATATAGTGAAATCGTGTATTTTTATTTGTGGTGTGAAGGAATCCCTGGGCGATTTCCTTTTAAAGATCATTGAGGAAGTTGGCGTTTTGGAAGTCCAGGTTGCGTTAAAGGATCTCTTCAAGGGTGTCGTCGAGTTAATCATCGTTGGTGAGTCGTAAGTCTTGTCCTGGAGTCAACAATAAATTCGACCTTGAATTTTATATCCAAATGGTCCGGCCTTCTGTTATTGAAATTAACTACATTGGCATTTTAAGATGCAAAAGCAAATGAATTATTGTAAAGTTATATTTTATTCCTAAAATGGACAGATTTCTTATGAGATCCATCTAACAATTTTTTTAATTCATGAGGGTATTTTTCTGAAGGCAACGATACACCACCATGACTGCAACAATCATTATAAGTTAATTTCTTTTGAACTTTTTCTTTCTCAATATGTGAAGCCTTGCATCTTTTGCAAAAAAAAACGACATTTTACCAAGATAATGTTCGTTATAACTTGGAACATATATGCTATTAATATTTTTTTCTGCATAAGCAAAATCATGAATATCAATGTTATTTTTATTCTCATAAATGACTTTATTTTTTTACCTGTATGTTCCGGAACATCTATTTTTTTCTCATCGATTATGTTTCTTTTTAATTTTAATCTTTGACGTTATTGTTTTTGATATTTTGCTTGACTTTTTTTCATTGTCTCATCACAAATCCTTACATCTTTCTCCTGCGTATCTTTTAAATATAATATTTCATTATTTTTATCCTTATCATAGCATATCTTCTGTTTCAATTTCATCTTTGACGATGGTTTGTTTGTTATTCTGCTCTACTTTTTTTAATTTTCTGATTAGAGGTGTTAACAACTCTTGTCTGGCTCACTATTCTTTGTAATTTCCCATTCTTATCATCTACTTCTACTTCTTTAAGATACTTTAACTGACTTTCTACATTTTTCTTACTACAAACATGGGAATCTGTTTCCCTTCTTACATCTTTCATAAGTAACATTTCTCTTTCTTTCTCATCAATTAATATTTGTCGTTTTAATGTAAGCCATTTAAGATATTTTGTTTTTGATATTCTGCACGACTCTTTTTGCTTGTCTCCAGTGGCGGTTTCACGTGGAGGCGATTGGGGCGACCGCCTCCCCCCGAGAATCTTATATTTGTATAAGAGATAGGGAGAGATGGCACTATGGTGCTATCTCTTTCTATCCCATATATCGCCCTGCCCGAACATTTTGCCTAAAGCCGCCTCTGCTTGTCTCATTACAATTGCTAGAAATTATTAATTTGTGAAAATTATTATCTCTCTTTTCTTCTTTAACAGCACTTTCTATGTGGTTTTTTTAAAAATATTAAAATCTGTTTCACTACTTAAACATACATCTTCCATAACTGATATTTCTGTTTCTTTGTTATCAATTTTTTTTTTAATTTCATCATTTTACTATATTCTTTCTGATATTCTGCTCTAGTTTTTCTACTTTCCTTATTGGAATTGCTAACAAATATCTTCTTACTACTATTGTTTCTAATATTTTATAATTATTACATTCTTTTACTACTTCAATAGAATTTAACGCATTTTCCACATGTTTTTTCTTACAAACATTTACATTTCTGTCACTATTTACAGTTTCCATATTTGTTATTTGTCTCTCTTTCCCATCTATCCTTTTAACTTAGGTCTTTTACAATACATTTTTTCATATTTAGTACTGCTTTTTTTAGTTTCTTAGTAAGGAATATTAACAACTTTTTTTCTGTTCTATTTAGTATAGAATGAAGGACTACTACTATCTACTTTCATTTCTGCAAAGCCGTCCCCAAGTAATACAGTCCGCAGAATTTCTGCAGACTATCCGCAGAATTTTAGCGGACCAGAGTCTGCTAAAAGTCTGAGGAAAGTCTGCGGAAAATCTGCGGAAAGTCTGCAGAAAGATCGAAAAATATACGAAAAGTCTGCAGAAGGACTGCAGAAATGTGCAGAAAGACTCCGCAAAGTCTGTAGAAAGACTGCGGAAAGTCTGCAGAAAGTCTGCGAAAAATCTGCAGAAAGACTGCGGAAAGACTGCGGAAAGTCTGTGAAAAGTATGCGAAATGTCCACAAAAAGTCTGCGGAAAGTCTGTGAAAAGTATGCGAAAAGTCTGCAGAAAGTCTGCGGTAAGTCAAAGGAAAGTCTGCAGAAAGTCTATAGAAAGTCTGCAGAAAGTCTGCAAAAAATCTGCAGAAAGTCTGCGGAAAGTCTGCACAAAGTATGCGGAAAATCTGCAGTAAGACTGCGGAAAGACAGCAGAAAGTCTGTGGAAAGTATGCAAAAAGTCCGCAGAAAGTCTGTGGCGAACCTGTCAAGACTTTAATTTTAATTCGGTTTTAAAATAATCTAATTAAAAGAGCGGCTAACTCATGGATTCGGCTCGAGAAGGCCGGCACAAAAAAACAGACGAGCGAGAGTTCCGGGCGGAGTATCAAAATCAACCAAGAGGAGAAAAACGAGCGAGCATGGCGAAGCACAGGGCAGAGCTGAGGAAAACACAAACTTACCGATTCGCTGATCGTAGGTGTGAAAAATCAAGACGACAATCCTTAACCCTGCGTGGTCTGGTGGCACGAAACAACGGCAGCGGAGCAAAGCGCAAAACAGCTGACTGGTTTATATCCAAAAATTGCCACACACAGTCCACCCACAATAGTAACAAGTCCAAGAGTTTTAAGAAGAACACAATTTATTTAAAGAATATAACATTCGCTAGGAAGCGCACGGGTTATACAATAAAACCACGAGTAGCGTGGAGAAAACAAAATCGACGGAAAATGTGCTAATTGCACGGCGCACGGCGTCTCTCTGACGAAACATCGACCGTGATCTACGACACGACCTTCGGGCCCTTTCGTATCTAGGCCGAGGTCGTCCGATTATCTAATTCGGCCGTTGACCGAAGATTGCAGCAGCTTACGCGCTTTTAATTAAAGCGGAAAATATAAAATATAATTCGAACATTAGAGTTCGCACGACTGGCAGCTAGAAGGATTAGCGTGTTTATTTACTTTTAAATAAATTATTAAATAAAGGCGTTAAGGGACGCCACAAGTCAAAGGAAAGTCTGCGGAAAGTCTGCGAAAAAACTGCGGAAAGTCTGCACAAAGTCTGCGAAAAATTTGCAGTAAGACTGCGGAAAGACTTCGGAAAGTCTGTGGAAAGTATGCGAAATGTCCTCAGAAAGTCAAAGGAAAGTCAAAGGAAAGTCTGCGGAAAGTGTGCAGAAAGTCTGCGAAAAATCTGCGAAAAACTGCGGAAAGTTTGCAGAAAGTCTGCGGAAAGTATGCGGAAAGTCTTCAGAAAGTTTGCAGAAAGTCTGCGAAAAATCTGCGGAGAGTCTGCAAAAAAACTGCGGAAAGTCTGCAGAAAGTCGGCGGAAAACCTGCAGAAAGACTGCGGAAAGACTGCATACTTTTCGCAGACTTTCTGCAGTCTTTCCGCAGTCTTTCTGCAGACTTTCCATAGTCTTTCTGCACGTTTCCTTAGTTCTTCTGCAGACGTTTCGTATATTTCTGCGGTCTTTTTGCAGACTTTCCGCAGACTTTCTGCTGTTTTTCCGCGGACTTTTCGCATACTTTCCACAGAATTTCCGCAGTCATTCTGCACATTTCTGCAGTCCTTCTGCAGACGTTTCGTATATTTTTGCGGTCTTTCTGCTGACTTTTCGCAGACTTTCCGCAGACTTTCCGCATACTTTTCTCAGACTTTTTGCAGACTCTAGTCCGCTGAAAGTCTGCGGATAGTCTGCAAAAAGTATGCGGACTGAATTACTTCACGGAATAGAGATTGGCACACGTGATGAGCCAAACCCTAGGACAATCCGTGTACATTTATTTTATCTTTTCCGTGTTGGGTCATTAGTTTGTTAATCTAATTTTCTTTTCTGTGTCGCATCTTTTACATTCCTCACATGTAAATAGTTATTTTTTATTTTTTCGATATTGCCAATTTAAACATCATATACAAATGAGTTCTCATTAATGCATCATTATATACAACAATTTCAGGTTTATTACTAAAATATAAAGAAACAGCAAACACATTCGCGTATGCACCACAATCAACAAAATTTGGTTGTTGTACTTTTAAAAAAACTACATTAGGTTTAAATAGATATAACCTGCATAAATATTCTCGTTGATCTTCACATAACCAACCTTCATTAAGACTATCATAAAAAGTTCATTTCTATCATAGTAAGTGCAAATCCAGTGACCCAAAAGTCGATTCCCACTAAACAATATTTAAATATGTGATTTATTCTTTTTAATTGCTTTTATTTCATCTAACATTTCTAAATAACCTGTAATTTGTTTTTGGAAACTACCACCTGATGTAAGTTTTAATTATTCCTGAAACTTATACATGTCATTGCTATTTAGCATATCCCCATTACAAATAATATCCCAATCTTTATCATTTGAATTGAAATATCTCCTCTTTAACTGAGAACTCGTTTTTCAAAAACAACTTGCAAAAAAAATATTAACAAAAAATGAATCTTATTTTCTATGTGTTACAATCTAACTCCATTATCACCACTTTATCCTACATGTCATCAAAGTATCTTTATATTTCAAGTCTTAATGTTTTTTTTGTTTCCATATCTCATATTTTTATCTCATATCTATTTATTTCATATCATTGTCTCATGCCATTGTCTCATATTTTTACCTCATTTCGCTCATTGTCTCATCTGTTTATCTCATATCATTGTCTCATGTTATTGTCTCATATCTTTATCTCACCTCTTTTATTTAATCATATTATTAACAATTCTTTTACACTGTTACTATTGTTACTTTAGTCAACACATTTTGCACACTGTTATTTTAATCACTGTCACTTTTCACATTTAATTTTTACTGCATATTTACTATTAGAGTCACTTTATTATTTATTATTTAACACTTACTATTCATTTCTTTAATAAACACTTTTTGTTTACCGTATTAGGAAATTTTCAACACAAACTCTTAATAAACAATAAGCATATTAATACTATATACTTTCACATTAAATACATTTTTATTATAAACACTTAATAAAAAATACACAATAATAAGCATTATTCACTTCCACATTATACACATTCAAGTTCTATTTATTTATAACTTTCACTACTTTCACAATTTTTTCTCTTTTCCAAAACCAATTATTACCCTCATTATGCAAGGGTTGGCTCGAAAATCGATGGGCTTATTTAGTCCATTGTTCATATTTAGAAAGAAAATTTTAAATTTGAAGAATATTTGAATAAGGAGGTAAAATTTCAGAATTTAATTTAATTTCTCTCTTTTCATTAAAACTTGAAAATCTTATCTTTATTCCTAAAGCCATTAACCCTCATTATTAAGAAATAAAATTTAAATTTTAAGGTAATTTGTATAATGAGCTGAGAGTTTCATTTTCCCTTAAATTTTAATGCATACCTTCCCTCTCTAACCAAGGAACCAGGTATAAAAGTATCCTTTTTCGTTAACTGTTAATGCTTTTCCGTCAACTTTTAACGCTTACCTTCAGTACTCGTTTCTTATATAGGATTAAACTCCAGTAACCAATGTTCTTCAGTATCTGGACAATAAATTTTATAATTCTTCTAATTATCGTTACTTTTATTATTAATTGAAATTGTATAATTTATCTTGTGCGCTTATTTATTTACACAATTCACAGTGGTGCAACGTGAAGTTTGATCGGGGATCGATTCCTCTCGGGGCGTTTAGGATTTTAAGTTCGTTGTAAGTCGTTGAACCAATAATACGAGTAATAAATAATACTAACAAGAATTATGGAATGAAAAAAACTTTTGAAAAATATTTTTTCTTAATTTTTTCTTTTAAAAAAATATTGCAGCAATTGTAAGTTGAAACTACATAAAATCTCAGAATTTAATATTCTAGTACACTTAGAAAATTATATCTGTAACGATTACAGAACTGCTATGATACTGCTCGGACGAAACGCCACCTTCAGTAAATAGTAAATAAAATGATCTTATAAAAAAAACGAGATTGTCTCATACTATTTAATGTTACAGAAACAAAGAAATTAACGTACGTAGTGATAAAATTACAGGACAAAATATACTTAACGAGTATTAAAGAGTCTAAGAAAGACTAATGTTATAACTTGGAAAAAGTTATAAACTCACCGTGAAACGTTACAAAACAGTTCTGTAATTTAACCTGTTCACATATAAAACATTTCTCTTCCAGTTTTTCAGTTGTTCTCTTTCAGTCAATTTATGTACGCAACTCGCACGTAACCTACACTTATTTACTGATACACCCTCCCTTCTGTTGCTTACAAATATATTTTTTTTTAACTATTTGAAAACAAATTCGCATGGTGAAAGATTCGAACTCGCGCAACCCGACCCTATCACGAACGCCTTAACGACCACACACAGTAAAAAATTTTGTGTTAAATTTAACATTTTTCACATGTCCCAAACGGTCCACTCAAAACTTTGTGTTAATTCAACACAAAAAAATATGTTGAATTTTGTAAACAAATTTTAACCTCTTATTTTACGCATTATAATAATTTAAAGCGTGTATATTTTATGCAATTACTATTGTATTTTATCTTTTGCAAGTTAAAATGAATTTTCAATAAGGAATTTATGCTTTTGCATCAAAAAATGTAAACATAAATTACAGAGTTACTACTAAAAAATTTGAGGTTATGTTCAAGAATCAAATGACATTTGAAGAATGTGTAAAATCAACACACAAAAAATGTTAAATTTTAACACAAAAAATTTAACAAGGACTGTTTTCTACACAAATACACAAAATTTTTTACTGTGCAGCTATCACAGCACATGTCAGTTAGTTTTGACCCGTCTATATGAACTACAACGTCGTGTGTAGCGTCGTCTGTTGCCGAGTGAAGCCGTAAGATGCCGGAAGAAGCCGAAAGCTGCCGAATGTTACCTTCTTTAATGTTGCGTACGAAATGCTTACAAGGCAGTTCTGTAAAATTATCTTGCCTATACTGCACTCTGTGCCTAAAGGAACCTTACAGCTTTATATAATGAGTTTTGTAATAATTTAACTTTCTTTTATGACAGACCACTGTATTTAAAGGTAATTTTTTTCCTCCTAATCCTGTAATAATAACAGAACAAAAATTTGATGCGAAGTATAGTACAGCTTATGACAGATAACAGAACGTTTTGTAAAATTAGCAGACATATTCTTAACAACAACAAGGTTAATAAGTAAATAAAACAGAAATGGTCATTTCGTCCGAGCAGTACAGGTTAGTTCTGTAATCATCACAGATAGAATTTCCTCAGTGTAATATTTCTAGAATACTATGTGTCTGATAGTCAATGAAATCAATATTTTTTTCTAAAATAAATATAATTGTCTGTTCGTAATTTCTTGGGGATGGTTAAAACCTAGTTTTAAACTTAGGTGAGTACCATGTTTTTTCCAGGTTTTCTTTGTACTTATAGTACTAGGGTTTTCACCATGTTTTGTCGAGGTTAATGTTATGTGAGGCTATTGTTGTCTTTATCTATCCCAGGTAAACTTATTCTCTCTTGCTTCTAGAGCCACAACTATGAAATGCCCTTGCGTTGCGCACAATATTTTAGTCTTTATCTTTCCCAGGTAACTTTATTCTTTTTTGCTTTTAGAACCACAACTGTGAACTCTCCTTGCGTTTCTCACTTATTCCTGTCTTTATCTATCCCAGGTAAATTCTATAACTTATTCTCTCTTACTTTCTGAAAAGCATAGCAGTATACCTATATCTATAACTAACTGAGTTATTATATAGGAATATACAGTACCGTCGGAATTTGTCAGTCAACTCATTTTTGAGGTTTGAAAAACGCGAAAAGTATAATTACTATACTTTAATTTTTTTAATTATAATTAATTTTTTTTAATTTTTAATTATACTATACTACTTAATTAAGTCTTTAAAAAGTTTATTTTCTCAAAGTAGATGGAGTTTTAAGGAAAATAAAATCTGACTAAAGTGATAGAGGCAATTTTTTATTGAAATATGTTCAAAAAAGTGGAATTTTTTAGGTTGTACAAAAATTCAAATTTCTCTCGAAATAATGATGATTTTTTAAAGTTCCTTTGCTTGTTTTCAAGGTAACTTTCTAAAGAATAAGATTAATGTATAAGAATTTAAGTGCCAGTTTTATCTTAGAATTCGCAAGGCTCTGAAGTTGGACTGAAAAAGATAAAAAAATTATGGTTTATATCTTGATATCAAATACATCTATATAAAATATACCAACGTTGTTATTGTCAATAACTTCTAGAAGAAAGTAGTATAATATATTTTTTAAATTTTAATAATTATATTTTTATGTCAAAATAATGTCTTCAAAATTTTATAAATTTTCTGGTTTAAATTTTGAGTCTTGCATATGCTAGGAAAAAAATTCACTTCAAAGCTTGAACAGTAGTCTTGTTCTCCAGAATAAATTTTTCGAGGACCATTAAATATCTCCTTCTGTCTTTTTGCATCACCTTCATGTATAAATTACGGTAAATGTACATATTTGGTAAATGTACACATTTACCAAAGTACACGTTTATAGTGTTACGTCCGTAACCCAAAATAACAATTATAATATATTACTAAATGTAAATCATAAATGTATTATAAGAACAAATTCAATGCTATGAGATAATAAGAAACACGAGTATACATGAACCTTACTTTTGAGAGGAAATACATTGGCGTCACGCATGAACAAGAGGAAGTAGTCACCAAATCAGCTTAGACCGAAGACGGAAGCAGAAAAGAGCAATTCTGTCAAAATATGAAGAAGCAGAACAATAAACGCTAAACTCAAGCCGGATATCAAGAATTAAGATATGAGTCATCACTTCCGCCAGTCTACCTTACACAGGATTCTGTCTATGAAACCATAGAAAATCGAGTCTATTTAAACCGCAGCCAGCAAATAAGCAGGAGTGATAAAAATTCAGTCTACGTACTCACACGGTCCGACTAAGTCAGAATTAAACCATCGACCCGTCGGGATCATCCTTCCAGAAGTTAGTGATACCCATCAACCACTCGGTGATAAATCCATATAGTGTGATCACCTAACGAGCATTAAACAGTTACTAGTTTCCAGTTCCAAATATTTCGGATTACTAATTCAAGACAAACATCGATAGACTTGTGTACAATCTTACCAGTGTAAAGGCGTAAATATTCTTTTTCAATAAGTGTGCCTTCATCACCATCACTTTTTCCCAAAGTGCTACAGACTATCTTGTGTAACCAATCGGTCTAAACAAATACCAACCCCAAGGAGCGAGCCTGCCTAGGTTTCAGCCTAATTGTCTACACTGGATCTTCAAGATCCCACCGGTTCAGATTGCAAACAAGATAACCGATACGAGTTTCTACAAACCTGCATCCAGGATTATTTTCTCTTTCAAAGTAAGGTTCAATCTTTATGATAAAAAACTGTAATACTTTTTAACCTTGTTTCATGCAAATAAATATTCTCATTCGAAATCTTAGTTAGCTCATTGACTTGTCCTCACCCCAAATACTTTTCTTATTAGAAATCGATTTAAAACGAGGATCTAGGTTATATTTTAAAGGGTTTTCAAATCTTGAACGTAACAGAAGACCTTTTAAAATTTTATTGCATCGGGCCGGGAAACAAAGTAAAAGTCGATGAGAAAAATTCGTAAAATTTTTTCTTAATTTTCAAATAACGTAAAAATTTGACACCTTTTAAATTTTGGTATCTCGGTAAACAAAGTATGTTAAAAAGTAAAAACCCATGAAATTTGTTTCTAAAAAATCGAAAAAATTCTAATGCATCAAATGATTAAAAATATTTTGTCAAAATCAATGAGAAAACTAATCCAATCAGAATAATAATTAATTATCAAAAACGTAATTAATACAAATATCATTTCATTTAAAAATACATACATTGATAAATTTTTGAATATTATTTATTGTATGAATTATTTAAATCATAAACAATATTTAATAATCACATTTAACTTTTGAGTATTTTGATACGTATTAGCTTGGAGCATTTACAATTTCAAACTATACAGGTGTATTTGTGAAAAAGGGCTCATTTCCCTTATAATTGCAAGGTGCATTCACAATAGTAAATCCTAAAAGTTTACTTGTAAATAGGGGTTCGATTCCTCTTTAAAATACGATTTCATCGGTGCAACTTATTTATTTCTATTTTTGCAATACATTTTTTAAAACTATAAAATCTTTTGTTTCTTTTTTTTTTGACATTTTTCTTATAACAGTGAGAATATTTATTTAAAAATCATCTACATATATTTTATACTCATTTCACAATTTTATGAAAACATAAAATCAAAGTACTATGCAATCCAAATTTAATGTCTACTTCAAACGAAAATAAAACTGACTCTCCACATTTAACTCGTTCGAAAGTAAAAGAAAATCCAAAATTATCCTTAAATTCAGGAATTCCTAATTATAAAGCAAAACCTCAAACAAGTACACCAAGATATTCTAAACAAAATCCGAATCCAAACCTCACAAACCAGTTCGATTCAGGGTTTATTTCTGGACAAATTTTTGACAGTGACGATACTTCTAATAGTGACTGTAGCAATAACGAAGAAAGTACCGCGGAAAAAACTTTAATAGAAAGTCATTTAAATAATTTAAAAGAATTTGGGTTTAATCAAAATCAATCTGCATCAAATAAAACTTTAATAGAGGAAATTGACAATACTTTAGACAGCGAATTTTCTAATAATTCTGAAAACCTTGACTCAACAAACATGGCCGTACCAAACAATTAACAAGTTTCCTTACGAGATGCTTTAGAGACAATCCCAATGTTTGACGGAAAAAACATACCATTATCAATATTTATTGAGGGTTGTGTAGAAGCAAAATCCATGCTTCCAGAAAATGCTGAAGTACAGAAAAACTTAGTAAAATTAATTAGAAGTCGAATTTCGGGTGAAGCGAGAAAAATTATATTAGGAAATACCTTTAACACGGTTCAGGAATTAACAGAAAGATTAAAAACAATTTATGCGCCAGCAAAATCAGTTTATCAATTACAGGGAGAACTAGGAGCGATGTATATGTGGAAGCAGGAAAATGTGGTATCTTATGGTTCAAGAATCGCAGAAGCGGCGGAAAGAATTTTAGACGCGCATAGAATTAATAATGAAAATGCAGTGGATGAAACATTTGAAACAGAATTAGAAAAAACTGTTATTGATTGTTTTACGAGAGGGCTTAGACCAGAATTAGAATTAAGAGTAGGAACTGCTGACACATTTAAAGGTATAATAGATAAAGCAATAGAGATAGAAAGAAAATTATTATCGCGAAACGAGTTAAGAAAAAATGTGCAAAAAACCGAAACTGAAAATTCTTTCAGAAACAATAAAGAATTTGCTAAAACAACGAAAATAAATGTTGCTCAAGACGAAATAATAACTTGTTTACTTTGTGGTAAAAAGGGCCACTTTGCAGTTAATTGCTTTCAATTGAATAAATTAATTGGACAAAATCAAGAAAATTCTTCAAATCCCAGAAGACAACAAAATTTTTCAAACCAAAATCAATATCAAAATCGTTTTAATAGAAATCAAAACCAGCCTTTCTTTACACCTCAAAATCAGTATCAAAATCGTTTTAATAGAAATCAAAATCAACCTTTATTTAAACCTCAAAATCCATATCAAAATCATTTTCAACCATTTAATGTAACCCAAAATCAAAATCCAAATTACCCACGAAGTCAATATCAAAATCAATTTAGAAATTATCCACAAAATCAATCCCAAAATTCATACCAAAATCAAAGACAAAATCAAAATCCATATCAGAATCAGTACCAGAATACATATCGAAATAATTACCAAAATCGGCAAAGAGAACAAATACAACAGGGACCAAGCACAAGTAGAAATTATTCATCAACAAACCCCGCCCCTAAAAATTCAAATGTATCTTGCAATTATTGTAAAAAACCGGGACATGTCATTAGCGAATGTAGGAAAAGAATATATAACAATAGCCAGCAACAAACTTATGTTCCAAAAGAAACTTCGGAAAATTCCAAAATCCTTCCTCAGCAGGATGCTCTGAGGACAGTTTGAGAAATTTTCATGCATCCAGTAATACCGAATTGCCAACAAAACATATTAACTTAGCAAAACCAAATTCAATACCATACGTTTGAATAGATACTAATGGACTCAAAAGACCTATAACCATGATGATTGATACAGGAGCAGGACCTAATTTATTAAAAATTAGAGCACCTAATAATGATATAGAAATTTATAAAAATAAATGTATCAAACTGACAGGAATTAATGAGCATGCAGTTTATACTTTAGGACAAGTAGAACTTAATATTTTTGGCATTCCTACAATTTTTAACCTATTATCTAATGAAGTCCCAATTGAACACGATGGTATTTTAGGAACAGAATTTTTTGTTAACAATAAAGTAAAAATAAATTATGAAGAAAGACACTTAGAAATAAATAATCAAAAATTTAACTTTGAATCAAACAATTATTTTACAATACCTGCGAGGTCAGTTTATAATATTCATGTTAAAATTTCAAATAAAGATAAAAGAGTAGGTTTTATCCCCAAACAATCTGTAGCAGAAGGTGTTTACTTAGGCAACGCAATAGTAGTAAATCGAGATGGAATAGCACATTTAGAAGTTTTTAACACTCGAAATGAACCTATAAATATACCAATTCTTAATGTAGAATTAGAAGACTACGAAGAATTAAAAAATGAAACTCAGAAAAAGAACAACGAAAATTTTGTAATTCAAGACATACTTAACACTTTTACAAATATTAATAAAACAGGGAAACTTTTTAATATCACAGGAAGCAATAGAGTAGAAGAAATAAAAAAATTACTTCGGTTAGAACATTTAAATAAAAGAAGAATTAGAACATGTTATGAAATTAATAAATAAATACTCTGACAGATTTCATATACCGGGAGAATATTTAGAAGCAACCGATCTTATTCAACATAGAATAATAACTACAGATGACACACCTATTATAACAAAACAATATAGATTTCCACCTGTTCACAAAGAAGAAATGACACGACAAGTAAATGCATTATTAAAGCAGCAAATTATTAAACCTTCTGATTCACCATATAACACTCCCATTTGGATAGTACCAAAAAAAGATGACTCGCAGGGAAATAAAAAATGGAGATTAGTATTAGATTTTAGAAAACTTAATGAGCGTACTGTAGGTCAATTTTATCCTTTGCCTAACATAATCGACTTATTAGATCAATTATCGAACGCGCAATACTTTTCCGTTTTCGATTTAGCTTCCGGATTTCATCAAATTAAAATGGATCCTAGAGACGCGCATAAGACCGCATTTTCAACACCATATGGACATTATGAATTCGACAGGATGCCATTTGGACTAAAAAATTCTCCTAGTACTTTTCAAAAACTTATTGATCAAGTACTATTAGGTTTGCAGGGAATTGAACTTTTTATTTATTTAGATGATGTAGTCATTTACGCAGATACATTGGAAGAACACGAAGAAAAATTTTCAAAATTTATGGAACGTTTACGAATCGCAAACTTGAAACTGCAGCCCGACAAATGTGAATTTTTACGGTTAGAAGTATGTTACTTAGGACATATAATTGATCAAAATGGAGTGCGACCTGACCCTAAAAAAGTAGAAGCAGTACAAAAATTCCCAATTCCAAAAAATGTTAAAAATATCAAACAATTTCTAGGACTTTCTGGTTATTATCGTAGATTTATAGATAAATTTTCAAAGATCGCAAATCCTTTAAATGAACTTTTAAAAAAAGATGTTCCTTTTCTATGGACAGAAAAACAACAAACAGCATTTGATACTTTGAAAAATAAACTTTGTGAGGAACCACTCTTAAAAAGGCCAGATTTTTCACAACCCTTTATTTTAACGACAGATGCCTCAGGTTTTGCAATAGGAGGCATATTATCACAAGGAAAAGTAGGAAAAGATCAACCCGTCGCGTACACTTCTCGAACTTTAAGCGAAACAGAAAGGAAATATGATACGTATGAAAAAGAAGCGTTAGCAATTATTTATTGCGTTCAACATTTTCGACCATATCTATATGAAAGAAAATTTACCCTAGTAACAGACCACAAACCTTTGGTTTGGTTTCAGAATTCTAAAGATCCATGTTCAAGAGTCACAAGATGGAAGTTAAAGTTAGAAGAATATGATTTTAATGTAATGTACAAAGCAGGTAAAACAAACGTCAACGCTGACGCTTTGTCTCGAAATCCAGTAGAAGAAAATATTGAAGATAATAATGAAGAAAAATTTCAAGCAATAAATCAAGAAAATATCCACGAAATCGATGTCGAGGAATACACTCCAAGAAGTGTCCAAGAAGAAACTCTTAGGGAAAATGAACAATGTAATGTGTTCATTTCGAATCGTCTCAAGAAAATGATACAAACACAAATTCGGAAGAAGTAGAACTTCCCCAATCATTGGTAGAAAATATTTCTCATAATCAAAATCTATGTTCAGAAAATAAGTCGGAGATAGAGCAATGTCTCCATTCTATTATGCAAAATGTTTGCAAAAATCAATCTCTATGTCAGGACAATGATTCATATTCTACTTCGGAGATAAGCAAAAATCACCAATCAATTATATTACAGGACAATGAATCCTATGAAAATTCGGAGTTAATAAAAAATCTCCAATCAATGATAAAAATTATATTACAAGAAAATGAATCCTACGCAAATTCGGAGATTATAAATATTCTCCAGTCTATTACAAATTATTTATTGGATCCAAGTAATGGATACCGATCTATGGAAAATTATTCATATATATATAAAAAGATAATCAATCTCTTTCTAATTTTTATCAAAATCATATCTGGTTCAAAAAATCAAAATACATTGCCAAATGTCTGCAATGTCGTCACAAGACATCAATTAAAAAAGAAGGAAACAATCAACAAAACTCAAGAAAATAAGCAAGTTGATATTTTAGGAAAAACAAAAAATTCAGATAAAAAGAAAAAGAAACGAGGAAGGCCAAAAAAGGAAATTCAGTTTAATGCCTTAACTGTAAAAAGAAAAAGAGGAAGACAAAAAAAACTATTTAATGAAGAAAACAAAAATCAAAGAAAGAGGAAATTCTATAACGAAGTCTATTCTGACGAAATTATGTCAGATCCAGAATATAAGAAGAAAAATAAATCTTATAACGAAATCTATTCTGACGAAGATATGTCAGATCCTGAATATATATATCAAAAAACTCAAGAGGAAAATGAAGAAAATAAAACTCAAATCCAAAAGAAAAAGAAATTCGATAAAAAAATCTATTCTGACGAGGTTATGTCAGATCCAGGAAATAAAAAACAAAAATCTCAAAAAGAAGAAGTCGATCTTGGTTATGAAAACACAGATAGTGAATCATCAGAAGAAGAAAATACATTAGAAGAAAACAAAAATTGTACAAATCTCAATCTGAAGAATGAAAAATATATTATCGATTGTAGGGATCAATTACCAATGCGTAGGGACAATTTCACATACTTTGTTTCAGTGGACGGAGAACCTAGAGATAATGGCTCTAGATCTTTAGCAAAACGAGGAAAATTACCCAAATTTGGAAATCTCCAATTGGGTCTAGCGGAGAAAGTGAAAAAAGGTGTATTTTATCATATAGCTCTTCCTATAGAAAACGAAACAAAGGAAAATATCTCTAATACAATAAAAACAATTGAATCATCAATAATTTCATTAAAAAATATATCTGAAAAATTAAAAATAAAAACAGTAAGTATAGCAAGAACTGCTCAGGTCAATAATGTTAGATGGAAAGAAATTCTATCAATGTTCAAATCAATTTTCGAAAATTCATTCGTAAAGATAATAATTTGTAACGGGATTACAAAATACCCTACTAAGGATGAATATACGCATTTAATAGAGGAAGCACATTCTAGCACTGTCGGAGGACATAAAGGAGTTACAAAAACATATGGTAGAATACGTCAAAATTATTATTGGGAAAATATGAAACTTAATATTCAAAAATACATTCAAAATTGTTTACAATGTCAATTAAAGAAACTAGTTCGCGTTAAAACAAAAGATCCGATGATTATAACAGACACACCAGGAACAGCGTTTGAAAAAATTGCAATGGACATCGTTGGACCACTTCCTAAAACTGATGCAGGAAATGAATATATACTAACAATTCAGGACAATCTCACTAAATATTCTTTGGCAATAGCACTTTCCAATCATCAAACTAGTCCAATAGCTGATGCATTTATTAAAAAGTTCATCTGTATTTATGGATCACCTAAAGCAGTACTAACAGATCAGGGAACAGATTTTTTAAGCAATTTAATGAAACGTTTAGCAAAAAGATTCAGAATTCGGCAATTTAAAACAACTGCTTTTCATTCCCAATCTAACGGATCGCTTGAGAGGTCACACCACGTTTTAGGAGAATATTTAAAACAATTTATCAATAAAAACGAAGAATGGGATGACTGGTTAGAACTTGCTATGTTCTCTTATAATACAAGTATACATGAGGGTACTAAATGTACTCCGTACGAATTAATATTTGGAAAATTGGCACGATTACCATCCAGCGAACCACCATTAGAACACGAAAAATTAGAGACATATGATCAATACCCAACGGATTTAATAACAAGATTGCATGAAATGAGGAATATTGCAAAAGAAAATTTAATATCAGCAAAAGAAAAATCAAAGATTTATTATGATAAAAAGTGCAATCCACAAGATTTTAAAGTAGGGGATGAAGTTTTTTTACTACAAGGGGGAAAAATTCATAAATTTGCCAACCAGTACACTGGACCACATAAAGTATTAGAAATCTTAAATAAAGGAAATATTAAAATACAAATAAAAAATAAACAGAAAATAGTACACATAAATAGACTCAAACTATCACGTATTGTAACAACAAAATAAATAAAAATTCATAATATATACCAAAAGTCAATAAATCTCGACCAGAAAGCCTACAAAATTTTATATTATTACTCTCACAATTGACACTATCATAATACTATTTAAAGTTTCCTTTTTACTTCCCAATTTAATTCTACACCAGGAAAAAGAAAAATAATAATAATAAATAATATTAAACACTTCATAGTATTATTATATTAATACCATTTTATGGTTATAATAAAAATTTAATTTTCACAAATATGTATACAAAAAAAAAAGCGTTGATAACTTTAATAATACGACTTATGTGTTTCAGGTCATGGACATCATAAAAAGTAACATTTATTTCAAGCAATGCTAATAAAAATGCTTATCCTATAGACAGCAACTATAGAAAACGCGAAAATGATATCAAAAAATTATTTTTCTAATTCGATGCTCAACAAATCCTAAAAACTTAAAGTTCGCCGGAAACTTAAGAGGATAAAAATCTCTTTCGGTCCCAAAGTCATAAAATCTTTTATTATAAATAAATTGAGAACGCAAGAGAAACATACGAGTAAATAACTAGAAAAGAAAATATCAAAAAATATAAAGAGATAAAAATAATATGTAAAACTCTTAGACCCGGTATTTGCCAAGTCCTAAAAACGCGAGGTTCACCGGAAACTTGACAGGACTAGAAACATATTTTCTTTCAATTTCAAGATATCATTGGCAAAAATAAAGAAAATATCATCTGAGAATGAAAGAAAATACATAAAATAGATAAATTAAAGCATAATATTTAAGCAATATTTAAAAAAAAATATATATAAATAAAATGAATCAGAAATATATAAAATTTAATTTTTTGTTGTTGTTTGTTTCATGTAAACTATTTTTGCTGCACGAAATTATCTGTCAAAAATCAATAATATATTCACAGTATTTCTATAACAAATTTATACATGTAGTTAGCTTTGTGCAGTATCAAAATTTTCACCTAAATTTAACAACATTCTTTTATTATTATAACACTAAGTGGTACAAATGTATAATTATCAAAGGGATAAAATGTCAAATATTATTCATAAAAATAATCATTTGCATGCTGTATGTATAGAATAAATTAATTTTCATTTAAAATATAAAATAGATTTCATCTCCAAATTCGATGTATTAATTCGTTAGTAAAAACGAAATTTTTCTTTTTTTTCCCCATTGTTATTGTAAAAATATATGAACCTAAAAAATTCCTTTTCCTTTCAAATTTTAACTATTTTCAGTGAATGTATGTAAAGTGCGATATTTTAATACATGTAAACGATCGTAATGTTTCTCCTGTATAAATTAAAATCTTCAAATAATTTCATTTTGAGCATGTTCGTTTCTCTCTCATGCTCAAATTTGAGGGGGGAGGTGTTACGTCCGTAACCCAAAATAACAATTATAATATATTACTAAATGTAAATCATAAATGTATTATAAGAACAAATTCAATGCTATGAGATAATAAGAAACACGAGTATACATGAACCTTACTTTTGAGAGGAAATACATTGGCGTCACGCATGAACAAGAGGAAGTAGTCACCAAATCAGCATAGACCGAAGACGGAAGCAGAAAAGAGCAATTCTGTCAAAATATGAAGAAGCAGAACAATAAACGCTAAACTCAAGCCGGATATCAAGAATTAAGATATGAGTCATCACTTCCGCCAGTCTATCTTACACAGGATTCTGTCTATGAAACCATAGAAAATCGAGTCTATTTAAACCGCAGCCAGCAAATAAGCAGGAGTGATAAAAATTCAGTCTACGTACTCACACGGTCCGACTAAGTCAGAATTAAACCATCGACCCGTCGGGATCATCCTTCCAGAAGTTAGTGATACCCATCAACCACTCGGTGATAAATCCATATAGTGTGATCACCTAACGAGCATTAAACAGTTACTAGTTTCCAGTTCCAAATATTTCGGATTACTAATTCAAGACAAACATCGATAGACTTGTGTACAATCTTACCAGTGTAAAGGCGTAAATATTCTTTTTCAATAAGTGTGCCTTCATCACCATCACTTTTTCCCAAAGTGCTACAGACTATCTTGTGTAACCAATCGGTCTAAACAAATACCAACCCCAAGGAGCGAGCCTGCCTAGGTTTCAGCCTAATTGTCTACACTGGATCTTCAAGATCCCACCGGTTCAGATTGCAAACAAGATAACCGATACGAGTTTCTACAAACCTGCATCCAGGATTATTTTCTCTTTCAAAGTAAGGTTCAATCTTTATGATAAAAAACTGTAATACTTTTTAACCTTGTTTCATGCAAATAAATATTCTCATTCGAAATCTTAGTTAGCTCATTGACTTGTCCTCACCCCAAATCCTTTTCTTATTAGAAATCGATTTAAAACGAGGATCTAGGTTATATTTTAAAGGGTTTTCAAATCTTGAACGTAACAATAGGTTGGTAAATGTGAGTATAGTTAATATAATGTTTAATTCTGTCCACTTTTACCAGTAAATGTACACATTTACCAAGTCGGTTTGGTAAAAGTTAAAAATCAATTAAAATTCAAAAGTCAGGAAGGTAGTCTGAATGTATTAAAAAAGAAATAGAAATATAAAATACAAAAAATTAAATAAATCATTTATTTTTGCAAGGACCACTACGTCAAATCTTTGTAATTGACGATAATAATCAATGTCACTTTTATTTTTTTGCTTTAATTTTGCATCACACACGTCTTGGATTATTTCTAAATACTCTTGTCCGGATAAGAAAACACAATTTTATCTTTTTTTAAATATAATTTTTGATGCATATTGATTAAATTTTTTTTATTATCATATTTTTACTCATTCTTAACTTCACGAAATAAAATTGGACTTATACTTTCACTATTAATAGCAAACTGAAATAATAACTGAGGTTAGCAATACAAACAATTAAGCATTGTACTTAATCATCTTTTATTTCTGTGTATAAGTTGACTCATACCTAATTAAAATTGATACAAAGCAAAATATTCACATTTACCAACCTACGATGGTTACTGTGCACATTTACCAATTTGCTTGGTAAATGTACAAAATTTCTTCATTAAATACGGGATTATTCATTTTTACCAAACAGCCTGGTCAATGTACACATTTACCGTAACATATATATGTTACATATATATGTTAAATCAGTGAAAAAATATCGGACATTTAGCTCCGCCGGGATTCAAACTCGGGTCTTTTAATTGACGCTTGACTGCTCTAAACCACTAAGCTACAGAGGTCCATGTCAAATATTTTTTCACAGATTAAACGCTTCATTCAGCTATGACTTTCGTCTTTATATTTCTAATTAAAATTTTTCCCAGAATTATGACGTCAAACATTTTTTAATCGTAAGCAAGTTGTCCACTTGGTTTGTGTGACGAAACCTACTATACCGACTTTTATTTCGACAATTCAAGAAATATTAAATGATCTTTTTAAATCAAGTTGAAATCGTTCGGATTAAATTAATTAAAATTTTAAATCTGTGAAAAAATATCGGACATTTAGCTCCGCAGGGATTTAATTGAAAAATGTTTGACGTCATAATTCTGGGAAAAATTTGAATTAGAAATATATATATATATATATATACTTATAGTAGGGGGTCTCACCCCCCTGCGCGCTTGCCGCGCTAAAGTTCCATAGTTCTTAATAATAAGTATTTTAATATCAACCTTTATATAAATAAACTTCTAACTTTCCTTTCACAAGTTAATTAATAAAATCAATAAAATTTAATTATTGTCGACGAGAGGGAGGGGAAGGGTATTTGTGAAGATAAAATGGTGGAAGAGGGTGGCTAGAGGGGGGGTCTGTTGGAAGAAAGTTTGTCAGAGATAAAGGTTGGTTAGAGGGAAAGTTGATTGAAGGGGTTTATTAAAGGGGTTTTGGTTAAAGGGGGTAGAGGGAATTCCTGAATGTTTAAAAGGGGTAGAAAAGAGGAGATTGTGGAAAAGTAAAGAGGGTCAGGAAGGGTAGTAGTGGAGAAAGAAGGTGGGAAGGATAGAAAATGGTGGAAGAGGGTGGCTGGAGAAGGGTTTTTTTGGTGTGGGTTAGTTAGAGGAAAGTTAGTTAGTAGTAGAAAGTTTTTTAGGGGGCTGTCGGAGGAATGTTGGTTAAAGGGAATGTTGATTGGAGGAGGGTTGGTTAGAGGGAAGATTTGGTTAAAGAGGAATTGTTTAAAGGGGTTGGTTGGAGGGGTTGAGGGGAATTCCTAAATATATAAGAGGGTTAGCGGAGAGGAGATTGTGGGTCAAAGAAGAGAGAGGGTGGGAAGTAGAGAGAATGGAGGAAGGGGGTGGCTGGAGAGGGGTCTGTTTGGTGGGGTGGAGGTTCGTTAGAGGGGGACTGGTTTGGAGAGGGTGCTCTCCACAGAAGGTTGGTTAAAATGAAGCTTGATTGAAGGGGATTAGTTAAAGAGGAATTGGTTGGAGGGATGTTGGTTATAGAGGGGTGGGGGGAATTCTTGAAACAACGGCGTCGGTGACATCTATTTGTAATATAGGTAGATATATTCCGTCGGGGCTAATGCAATACCGCAAAATTAACATATTTACGAAAAGACTTTGTTGCATGGCAAATTGCACTAAAAATAACCCTTATGGAAATATGTAGATTCGCGGTATTGCACTAGCTCCGACGAAATGGTGCATGCTCTGTGAAACGAACGCCCCTCCCTGCCCAAAAAGGGTTTTAAAATAAATGACCGTTCTTTTAAAAAATTTCAGCTTAGGATATGTACTTACTTTAGCCGTATGGATTTTTTTAATTAATAATTTTTTCAAGACAATAGATTGTTATGAATAAAAAAAGTTAACTAACAAAATAAATAGATTATTTCAAAATTTTTTAATTTGGTCAGATTCGCTTCTGTTACTCGGGGGTTTTCGGGGTCGTAGATTACGAATCTGAAGTCACTTTTTAAAAATTCGAAATGGCGAATCCAAAATGGAGGCCACCATTTTTAAATTTTGATTAGATTGGATTCAAACTTGTTACTCGGAGGATTTTGAGGTTTTTAAAGGTTTCTAAAAAATGGAAAATTGTTTGGTAGTCGAGTGACCTTAATATATTAAGTGATAACCTGAGCCTATCAACCAATAAAAGTCACCCTAGACATTATTTGTATGAAAAATGTATAACCACATAAATGTACAAAAATTGAAAGAAATTTAAAATATCTCAGTGTGCTGAAATGTGAACCGACTACCAAAAAAATGGTAGAATTCCTCCCTCCGTGAATCGCAAAACATACACACGGAAAAGAGATTGGCACACTAAATGTGCCAAACCCTAGGACAAACCGTGTACATTCATTTGGCGCGTCTGATGTGCTATGAAGAAACAGCGCGTGCGCTAAAAGAGGCAGCAGACGTGCGAAAACAAGAGACGTCAGACGTACATGCTATTATGCACAGCGCATGCTCCAAATCGGCACGTCTGGTAACCCAAAAAAAGCACCAGACGCCCCAAATAAATGTACACGGTTTGTCCTAGGGTTTGGCGCATCACGTGTGCCAATCTCTATTCCGTGCACCTTTCCAGCTTTGGTAACCGAAATTTAATTTTATTAATAGTAATTATATTGCTGTGTACATTTAAAAGTGTTAGTTGAGCAAATACAATTATTAAAAATTCAATCTTCACGATTAGCTATGTTCTAGAGTTTCAACCGATTGCACGACGCGAAATAATGTCTAAGGCTACTGAACCAATTCCAATTCCCTCGGGGGTGGCTTGATTGTGACAATTCTCCTATCCGAAGAAAACAATGAACTTTTGATTTCATAATTAAATGGGACATTATCATTTTATACATATAATATAAATTTGTTTGGTATACTGATTATTATTTATAAAGACGATCGCTTCGATGTAAAATAATTTTCAACTCTTTTTTCCCATTTCTGGCTATACAGATTGTAATAGAGTAATTATTTATTAAACTTTTTAAATTGAATTAAAGCCCAATAACTGGCCAATTTACTCTATTATTAAAACTTACACGAACGAACGATGACGACACAATAATCTTCCGAAAAACAACCTCAGGGGAGATTCTACGAGAATCACACCCTCGATGCCCACGAAGATGTTAACGACGATTCACGCAAAATTTATTGACACCACGACAAGATTTGACTCACCAACGATGATTATAGAACTCGACGACACCCTTGATGAAACTCCCTCTGAACAGCACTCTGAAGTTCCAAACATGAGACTCCGACTATAAAGGGGTTTTTACGGACACACAGTCAAAATAATAACGCACGTTTCACATAAATCAACAATCTTTAATTAAATCAATATCTCTTGCTCACTTTAGTCCTAAATTAATCAGTTGATTTTACAAAAATTTGCACTACAATCGCACTTAACAAATCTAATCCAAATTGACTCGCGACAATTAAAAATACGTCCGATACGTATAACCGCTCGATTACAAGTCTACAAACACGACTATAGTCGACAACAGCCCAATTCAGATCCTGAGGTACCGCTGGTCCCTTGCCCGCCGAAAAGTTCTGCCTCTCCTTCGACTTCCTATCCATCTTCCGCCTTCTTATCAGTCCTTTGTCTAGGATTGGTTATCACGCTGACCGTGAATTTGAACCTGTGACGCGTAAACTGACGACTGGCGCAGATGGAAAAGGGGAAAGGAGACTGCCGAATTCAGAATATTCAACGACCAAGAAATCAACCAAAATTTACGAGGGAAATTACTTATTAGCGGAAAAACGTCAGTCAAAACTAAGACCAATTTTCAATTTGAGCTGACATTTTGTTATTGTTTAAACAATTGCACAAAAAAGTGTGTAAATACCAAAATTACAATTGTTATTTAACATTAAAATAACTAACAAAAGTCATTTTGTATTAACCGAGAAGTGAACAAGTCATGAATTTTGGTGTACACTTGTGTTGAATTATCCTGAATTACCTTGAATTATTATAAATTACTATGAATTATCCTGAATTACCGTGAATTACTATCTGAGTTATCTTGAATTCCCTTGAATTATATATAACGACAACAGTTCCTGGTCAAAATCAATCGAAAAGAAACTAATTTTTTAATTGTCTTCAAATCAATTTGATATAGATATAGAAAGAAAGGTGCGGGCATCTGGATATCCCTGCTAAGTATAGAAAGATAAAAAATCGGGCAAGTACGAGTTACACTCGTACGAAGTCGAAGGGTTCCGTACGGCTCTAATTTTTTTCAATAATATGAGGCAGAGATTAAGAATTTTACACCGGGAAACCATTTTTAAAAATATTTTTTATTATACACTAAATAAAACTTTATTGGTACGAATTTTTAGTACTATAAGCCAAAAATTTTGCAGCTTATAGGTCAGGGCCGTTTTTTAAAAATGTTTTCAAAAAATAAGCAATTAACCAATTATTATTCAAACTTTTTTTTTAAAAAACACGAATTTTGGATAACACATTCTATGAAGACGAACATTAACAAACTTCTATATATTTTCACCGTAATCTACACGAAAATCTACATACATGTACGAAATTGCAGCATCCTAAGTTTAGAAGATGAGGAGAGGGTGGGGCACATGGTCATTTTTTCAATTTTTTTTTCAAAAAATCATACTTTTTGGCTAGTAAACGCTATGATCATTATATTACTAATTACTATATTTTTCTCTCTATGTAAGATTCTATTTTTACTGTGAACATTCCAGAACAGGAAGCATAACCCATTAATTTTTTTTAATTCCCTATTGCGTAGAGGTTCAACCTATACGTGCACGCATTTTTCTATGTAATATAAGTTATTGCAATATGGTACTTAAAGTTTTTCTGGATGCAAATTACGAATATGAAGTTAATGTCAAAAAATTAAAATTGACGGACCCAAAGGGGTGGACATAGAAAATAACAAAATGATCAATTTCATTGCAAGTGGATTAAAGGGTGTTTTCCAGCTCGTTGATTCCAAATTTCACGTAATTTTTAAAAAATGAACATTTTATGGACACTTTGCTTCCATATAAGCAAAATAATTTGATTCCTCATTGAGGAATCAATAAAGTACTAATATCAATGTTAATTGGAGAAATTGGTAAGAAAAAAAATATTAAATTGCAAAAAAAAAAGAAATAATCTTCTATTATTATATTAATACGATACCGAGAAAACTTCGTTCATCATCGCGCTGGAACGTGCTTAAAATCTAGTTAATAATGCTTTTGTTTAGTCGATCTTATTTAAGTTTTTTTTTGAGTTTATTGTGGATTTTGTTTAAGAGATTTTGAGATTTTTAGATTTTAGTCCGGTTGACAATACCTGCGATACAAAAATTGTCTGGCGCCCATCCGGGGATCGCCTAGACAACTTTAGCAGGGAACTAGATTGCATATGTAACGATAGTCTTTTGAATTTATTTGGAAAAAGGTTATAATTAAGTTAATATTGAGAAATTGGTAAAGGATTCAAATTTGGATTAAGCTACCGCCATTTGCAGATTGATTTCTTTTATTTATTACGAAATTGTGGTAAGTAACATCTTTAGATTATCTTTAGTTTATTATTTCGAGTTTATAATTCGCGTTACAAAATAGCGCTAAAAATATGTGAGTCAAGTTTAGAGAATTTATTTAGATGCTTTTAGAGTGTATTGAGTACTAGAGTAAAGCTTAATTATTGTTTTAGAGAAATATTTCATCACAATATATATACTTAAACCAAATGAGATCATTTGAATTTGGTGCGAGAAGCACGTGATTTTCTCTGATTGGTTGTCAATCTTAGTATAGGTTAATGGCTTGTGTAGAAATGCCCGAAATCGCGAGATTGCACTATTCTCTCATTTTTCAGTCAAATATTATCAAGTTGCCCTCAGAATATTGATTTACTTTATCAATTCTTATACATCTTTTGATAATAATTGCTTTTCAAAGCAATTTTGTTTTGATTATTTTTTATTTTTCAGCTAAAGACAAAACAGGCACTCTTTGGGGACATAATGGGGACACTTTCTGTTTCCAAAGTGTGCTTACTCAGCGCGAAGAAGGGATAGAAAAAGTGTAATCTCTTTCTATCCTCATATTTCTTTTCCTTTTTAGGGTTCCATACCGTAAAACGGAACCCTTTTAAAATCACTATGTGTCACAGTGGGGCAAAAACTTCAATTTTTGGACAAAAATCTGTCGCCACGTCAATTTTGAATGAAAAGATGTGAAATTTATGACACTTATTTATTAAATACCACAGAATTTGAATCAATTGCCCCTTTTTTAAAATGTAATTTGACTGTTCAAGAGCAATCGACTAAAGGTGGTCACTTTTGCTAAAAATGCATAAAACTGTATTTTGGATCTACACACCTGTTTCCAAATCAATAGTAAACCTCTTTTGGTGTAACTGTATTGTCTTACTATGCTTTTAAATACAGGTCCAAAATTTATTTTTCAAAATTCAAAATGGTGGATCCAATATGGACACATAAAATTAAAATTTTTTTAAAAATTGTTGTTATTCAGTATCTGAGAGATTTTTTGATGACTTAATACGATTTTGAAGTTGTATTTAACAAATTTCAATTGGATGATACAATATGCCTACTACATAAAAGTAAGAAAATATTTTATCTGAATGTGATTCATTATCAACTTTCTTTTTTGATTACTGAATTTTAATTTTTGAGCTCGTTATTAAACTACTAAACACATTTAAAATTATTTATTAACACATTTTAAAATAATTATAATTATAATTTTTCGGCATCGATTTTAATTCAAAAACTTTCTTCTTCGATCTCCATTCTTTCTTCATTTTCTTCTTCGTCTTCACTTACCAAAATTTCATCATCATAAACTTTTATTAACCTATTGGCATCATCACTTAAATCCTTATTCTTCTTCTTTTTCTCAACTCTTAATCCGCTAATTACTGGGTCTGATGAAATAAGCATGTAATGCATGACATCTTCATTACAAATTGTTCGTGAGAAAAGCCTGCTAAAGTGCTCTCTTCCCCTTTTAAAAACTTTGTTGTTGGCTTCTTGAGCCTTTTCAAAGAGCCAACCGATTGGTAATCCAAAAGTCTTGATTATACTAGCACCATGTATTAAAACTTTGTGCACAGAAGGAGGCATCTTATACCAGGGGTAGAATCTCACATACAATTTAGCTGTATCTAACGCATAACTTTCGAACTTATCGCTATCAATTTCGGATCCGCAGGTAAGAACTTGCAAGATATTAGCGAATCGTTGAATTAGTTCGATGTTGATGCCAGTCACTTCAGCTACCATTTCAGGATTTTCAAAAAATCGTCTAGCTGTGTTCCCATCATTTGTGCTTTCATGACCTTGCTTAAAAACATCTACTAATATTGATAATCTTGACCGCAGGCTATCTTGAATCTTAGTTTTTCTTGATTTTTTCAACTCTTTATTATCTTTTGTAGCTGTGGATTTCTTGAAATCTAAATTATACGAAATATGCAATGTAGACTCGACAAACCAAATTGATTATATTCATCATGAACAGTCAACTTTCTAATTTCATCCAAATCATTCATCTGATTTGGAGAAGCCTTGCATACATTGCATGATGCAGACGATGACTGATCGGTTAAAACATTGCACACCTTTCCATCAATCATAGTGCAGTACAATGTATGTGAAACAGTAAATGCTGCTTTATTGACAGTTACAGACGTTGGTTGAAGTCGAGTAATCTCTTTTGAATAAGAAGTATACATCTCATTAATTTTGTCACGAGTCTCTTTAACGAATTGGAACTTTATAGGTTTACACAGTCTAACAGATGATGGGCGATTATTTTTCCATATTATTTCTTCATCAGATGATGATATTGCTAGGGGTACATATGATACCATCATTACTGAAGCATCACTTTTCAATAAAGTTTTCTCACCATTTGTCCACTTCTGCTTAAACTGTTGTTGACTTGATGCTCCATCAGAACCCCATTTACCGTGTAGCACTACATCATGATTATTTAAATATTCAATTTGTTCTGATGATATCAATGATAAAAGTCGTTCTGCAGTATGGTCAAGTAAAGACTGTAATTGTATTTCAGCACCATGATCATTAACATTAATATTTTGAGGATAACATGCTTTCTTTGCTTTTGTAATTTCTTTATAATTGGGTAATTGTTTATCTCCAGATAAATAAGCAAAATGGATCCTGAGTGTCTCATATTTAGCTTTAGTTAAGGCAGTATCCATGTACATAGCTAAAGTTTTGTTAACCTCATTTAAGTTATCATGGTGGACCTTATCATCCAGAACCTTATCACACTGAAAAAATAAAGACGTGAAATTAGATGTTAAAAAAAATTAGGTGTTAAACCTGTTAAACTCACAAATACGAAAACTTGTGCTGGGTACAGACGAACATAGTATTTCCAACAAGCTCATTTGTGGCAGACACAGCCGATTTGTGTCAGGCACAAATAAATCTGTAGCAAACACAAGATTTTACGCGCCGACTCACAAGAAACTCTGTATACACTACAAACACAGCTGATTGTGGAAACTACAGTCTCCGCCGGTAGATGGCCCAAAGCACTCTGTGACTGCCACAATATATTTTTTTCGGTGCAGTAATTTCAAGTCGTTCTGCGGATGCAAAACAAATTAAATTCTCTAGATAATTTCCTCGGGAATCTTTGTGACATGCATAATGCACATAGACAACTATATTATAAAAAAAATAATAATTACCTTTTGTTCTTCCAGTGCAGCTACTAGTTTTTCAATACATGAAGACGCCTCAAGTTTTATTGCCTCATCATAATTATCTAGAACCTCTTTAACTTGTCTTCGCTGTGTTCTTTCAGAGCAATTTTCATCACTTATTCGTGGACGTCCTTGCCCAAGTCTACTTGTGGTATCAGTTGAATCTTCTAATAATAAACTTTCAGCTTTACATATGGAAACCTTTTTAAACTCGTAAATAAATTTTTCATTCATGAAACTTCTATAATTCTTCTCTTTCATACTTTTAAGTATTCACGAAGTTCTGATAATTGACTAGAATTATAATCATATTTATTGTCGATGAGACCTATTATTACTTCTATTTTTGACTTCCTTTTATTTGGACAATCCCAAATCCATTCACATAATTCCTTACACTTTATTTTGGACACAGACATGGTTAAATATTACCGCAGTAAATGCTACAGATTGAGGTTGAATTTAAGTAAATAAAAGTAAACAAGAACAACTGAACTTTGTTAAATATAGGTTTTGCTAACTTCATTAAAAAATCGCTTCATTAAGTTATTTTTCAGTTTTAATAGTAAAAATCTATTAGTGATGTCTTAAGCTGTCAGACATCTGAGTCATGCAATGTGTGTAAAAACTTCTCTAAATTGAATAAACAATTTGGAAAAATTTTAAAAGATTATTATGACCTTGAAATTGCAATGACCATCATCTTTATATTTTTCCTGTAATCAACACCTGCAAATGCATTTGAGTACCAAATTTCAATCCCCTAAGACAAAAGCTTTGGAATATCAGGGAGTATAGGATCAATTTTAAGTAAAAATGCACTCTGCATATTTTTCCTGCAACTTACAGATTAAAATACATTTGTGTTCGAAATTTTAACTCTCTAAGTCAAAAAGTTTAGCAGATAAGGAGGAGGGAATGGTCCAATTTTGAGAAAAAACATTAAAAAAAGATAATTGCCCCCTAACACTCAAACTATTTAATTTAGTTGGGTCAAACTTGCACGCGAAGGAAAATTATATATATATATGATGTACATGTAAAAGTAATAAAGTATATCAAGTTTAAAAAATTCAGGGCAATTTAAGAGGAAATCAGAGGGAGAACGATTTCATTTTTAAAATTAAGGTAACCTTCATTATATAAAATAAAATTGGCTTTAATTTTAGTGTAATTTTCACATGAAATTGAAATAGTGTTATAAATGTACACCTTTCACATTTAAAGGCCAAATGGAGAAGCTGTAAATTGTAATATTTGATCACATACAAAATTATTTTGCTTGGATCACGGAACCCTCGATTTTAGTACGAGTGTAACTCGTACTTGCCCAAATTATTTTACTTTTGTGTAGTAGCCATTTTGTGTCGGCCATTTTGAATTTGTTCAATACAACTTCGAAATAATATGAAGGGATAAAGAAATCTCTAAGATACTGAATACCAATAATTTAAAAAAAAATTTCAATTTCGTGCTTTCATATTGGATCCACCATTTTGAATTTTGAGAAATAAATTTTGGAACTGTATTTAAAAGCATATTAACACCATACAGTTACATCAAAAGAGGTTTACTATTGATTTGGAAACAAGTGTGCAGATCCAAAATACAGTTTTATGCATTTTTAGCAAAAGTGACCACCTTTAGTCGATTGCTCTTGAACAGTCACATCAGATTTTAAAAAAGGGGCAATTGATTCAAATTCTGTGGTATTTAATAAGTAAGTGTCATAAGTTTCACATCTTTTCATTCAAAATTGACGTGGCGACAGATTTTTGTCCAAAAATTGAAGTTTTTGCCCCACTGTGACACATAGTGATTTTAAAAGGGTTCCGTTTTACGGTATGGAACCCTAAAAAGGAAAAGAAATATGAGGATAGAAAGAGATTACACTTTTTCTATCCCTTCTTCGCGCTGAGTAAGCACACTTTGGGAACAGAAAGTGTCCCCATTATGTCCCCAAAGAGTGCCTGTTTTGTCTTTAGCTGAAAAATCAAAAATAATCAAAACAAAATTGCTTTGAAAAGCAATTATTATCAAAAGATATATAAGAATTGATAAAGTAAATCAATATTCTGAGGGCAACTTGATAATATTTGACTGAAAAATGAGAGAATAGTGCAATCTCGCGATTTCGGGCATTTCTACACAAGCCATTAACCTATACTAAGATTGACAACCAATCAGAGAAAATCACGTGCTTCTCGCACCAAATTCAAATGATCTCATTTGGTTTAAGTATATATATTGTGATGAAATATTTCTCTAAAACAATAATTAAGCTTTACTCTAGTACTCAATACACTCTAAAAGCATCTAAATAAATTCTCTAAACTTGACTCACATATTTTTAGCGCTATTTTGTAACGCGAATTATAAACTCGAAATAATAAACTAAAGATAATCTAAAGATGTTACTTACCACAATTTCGTAATAAATAAAAGAAATCAATCTGCAAATGGCGGTAGCTTAATCCAAATTTGAATCCTTTACCAATTTCTCAATATTAACTTAATTATAACCTTTTTCCAAATAAATTCAAAAGACTATCGTTACATATGCAATCTAGTTCCCTGCTAAAGTTGTCTAGGCGATCCCCGGATGGGCGCCAGACAATTTTTGTATCGCAGGTATTGTCAACCGGACTAAAATCTAAAAATCTCAAAATCTCTTAAACAAAATCCACAATAAACTCAAAAAAAAACTTAAATAAGATCGACTAAACAAAAGCATTATTAACTAGATTTTAAGCACGTTCCAGCGCGACGATGAACGAAGTTTTCTCGGTATCGTATTAATATAATAATAGAAGATTATTTCTTTTTTTTTTGCAATTTAATATTTTTTTTCTTACCAATTTCTCCAATTAACATTGATATTAGTACTTTATTGATTCCTCAATGAGGAATCAAATTATTTTGCTTATATGGAAGCAAAGTGTCTATAAAATGTTCATTTTTTAAAAATTACGTGAAATTTGGAATCAACGAGCTGGAAAACACCCTTTAATCTACTTGCAATGAAATTGATCATTTTGTTATTTTCTATGTCCACCCCCTTGGGTCTGTCAATTTGAATTTTTTGACATTAACTTCATATTCGTAATTTGCATCCAGAAAAACTTTAAGTACCATATTGCAATAACTTATATTACATAGAAAAATGCGTGCACATATAGGTTGAACCTCTACGCAATAAGGAATTAAAAAAAATTAATGGGTTATGCTTCCTGTTCTGGAATGTTCACAGTAAAAATAGAATCTTACATAGAGAGAAAAATATAGTAATTAGTAACATAATGATGTTCATGGTAACCTTAATGTTACAAATACAGACAGCTATCTAAATAGTAACAGTTCACACCAAGATTATACGGAATAACATTTTGATAGTACCGACTGGAATAACAATATTTTTGTAATATCTTTGATAGTAGCCAGTAGCATAATTATAGTACCGTATAACATAACCTTGTTAAGATCAAAATGTTAGTATCCGTTTCTCTCATTATAAATAAAGACTTGTCTTGAATTCATCAAATCCTGATATATAAATGTTTATGTAAAAAATACTATCTTAATCATGCTGAATTTACAATAACTATAAATTAACATTTTTAAATTCATCATTACTTAACGTTTTTATGCAAATTTGAAGTTTTTTATATTTTTTTGCACCGTTTGAAGTAAAACAAAAATCTATAAATTCAGCAAAGAATGTCTTAAAAATATTGCGTTTTAGAAAAAAAAGGTATATTGAATACAAAAATTTAAGAATGTCTAGGTTAAACCAAAACGCACGGAGGACTTAAAAAAAATTAAAGTATGTAATGTATGGTTTTTTTTAATGTAAAAAAGCAATAGAATTAAACATTTAGCCAAGTTTTGTCAACAATAAGAAATTTTTCAAATCAACTTTCGTTTTTATTGGTGGATATTTTAATATAAGAGAATAGAAATAGAAAACACATAAGGAGGACCAATCAGATTATTCCCTTAAAAGAAGAAAGCTCCACCTTTTTTGACCCCAACTAAAGAGTGGCCTCTGATAGATTATAATAAGTAATAGCCAGACAGGATCGTTAAAACAAAGAAATAGGTAATGTAGGGCACTTAAATTCTAAAACTCCATACTTAAAAGTTAAAGTAAGTTTGTTTAATTAAATTAAACTTAAGAAAAAGATAATCTATTAAAATTCTTTTTTTGTTAATGTAAAAAAGCCGTAGATTTAAACATTTTGCCAAGTTTTGTCAACAGAAATAAATTTTTTAAATCAACTTTCCTTCTTATTGGTGGATATTTCAAAATAAGAGAATAGAAATAGAAAAGATATAAGAAGGACTAATCACATTATTCCCTTAACAGAATATAGCTCCACCTTTTTTGACTCCAACTAAATCGTGGCATCTGATAGATTATAGTATATAATTACTATGAATTATCCTTTATAATAATTTGCCAGTGTCCCTTTAGCTGAAAATTTTCGTTTCAAAATGGGCGGAGATTTGGCATTGTTCTCCTATTGTTCTCCTTTTGTCTGCATTACAATGAGTCTATTGTTGTCCTTTTGTCCAAATAACAATGAGCTCATTATTAGCCTTTTGTCAAAATTGACAGTGTCCCTTTTCCCTTTAGCTGAAAAGTTTTGTTTCAAAATGGGCGGAGATTTGGCATTGTTCTCCTATTGTTCTCCTTTTGTCTGCATTACAATGAGTCAATTGTTCTTCTTTTGTCCAAATAACAATGAGATCATTATTAGCCTTTTGTCGAAATTACAATAACCTCATTATTAGCCTTTTATCAAAATTACAATGAGGTGATTATTAACCTTTTCTTTACCTTTAAGGAGTAAGGGTATTCTGGGCGTTTACTTGAAATTAACACATGATTCGATTGGTAATATCTGTGGGTAAGGTTCGCCTCTTTTTGAAAAATGATGTTGATGAGAGGGGATAGTTTTGTTTTGTAAGGCCGAGTGAGAAGATCGTCCTGAGTCAACGCGAAGAGGATCTGAGATAAATTTTTGACAGGTAAGTAATTTTACTTATTTATTAGGGTGGTCGAAAAATGTACAGTAAAACAATATTCCTAATTTATTAAAATTAACCACAACAATTTGCAATTGTTTAAACAAATTATTGTTAATAATAATTAATTCTTTACAAATGCACCTAGGAAGACACAACTTTTTCCTAATTTTACAAATTAATGGTCTCTGGTTAGAATAACGCAAATTATTTGTCATAATTTATAATTTTTACTGTGTTTAAAAAATTTATAATTGTTTAGTTTTAACTTTTATGCTAAAACTCTCAGCAAAATTTAATTTTTACTATCCTATTAATTGTTTATACTTAATACCACAAGATTTTCAGCAAAATTAACTGCAACTTCCCTTTGTCATTATTTAAATAAATTATTGTTAATAATCATTAATTAATTACAAATAAACCAAGACTTATTTTTTCCTTCTTTTTCAAGTTATGTCATTCAAGGATCATTTATATAGAATCAATAATTATTATCAATAATTGGCTTAAACAATTTTAAAAGTTGTGGCTACGGATAATTTTGCACAACAGCTTATTGGTTTCAATTTAAAAAGTTATTAAGGTAAGAAACTTACAAATCGCTAGAAGTTTTAGGATATAAGTTATAAATTAACAATACATTGTTTAAACAAAGTAAAAATAATAAATTATAATCAATAATTTTTCCTACTTTAACCAGAGCCCATTTATTTGTAAAATTAAGAAAAACTTTTTCTAGGTGCATTTATAAGGAATAAATAATTATTAATTTGTTTAAACAATTGCAAATTGTTGTTGTGGTTATTTTTATTAAATCCATTTTTTCATTTTTAATATAAAAAATAAGTAAGTCAGAAAAACTAGAATTCGCTAGGTTTATTTCAATGATAGTTATAAATTAACAATAATAAATTGTTTAACCAATGTAAAAATATTAACTTCCAGTGAATAATTTTTGTTACTCTAACTAGAGCCTATTTATTTGTAAAATTAGGAAAAAATTATATTTTTTTATGTTTATTTGTAAAAAATTAATTATTAATCACAATAATTTGTTTAAACGATTAAAAAATTTTGATGTGGTTAACTTTACTAAATACTATTTTTAAATGTAAATGTAAAAAAAAGTAAATTAAAAAAAACTACAACTCGCTAGGTTTATTTGAATAAAAGCTGTAAATTAACAATAATAAACTGTTCAAACAAATGAAAAATACTTTAAAATATCTATAAACATTCCTAAATTGACAATATGTAACAATTTTGTTAAAAAATCCTTAAGAATCTATTAATTTGTAATTTCAACAAATTTGTCATTTTTTTGCATTTATGGGGGTTGTTTATAACCCTATAAAAAATAGTTCATATTAATAAATTATTAAATAAATTATGGAATATTGTTGTTTGAGGACATTTCAAGATGTGATTCACTGTATTGCTATTTTGAGTGATTTTTGAGGATTTGGTAACGAATTTGCGAAAAAGTGCGTTTTTCCCATGTGAAATAAATGGGATATTTCAAGGGGTTTAAGGTTATTTAAGATTTTTTAAAATTATTTTTGATTATAATAATGTAAGGTGTCATTGAGGTGTAGTTGCACTAGCATGGCGCTTTTAGATGCCTGTAGGCAGGGTCTAAACGCATTCATTTGTTTGACCGTGTGAAAATGGCATCCATTTTTCCCTAGAGAAAAAATGAACAGCTGATCCATGCATTTTTTCCACCTTAGGGAAAACATAGACACCATTTTCATACGGTCAAACAGATGAACGCATTTAGACCCTAACCTACAGGCATTTAAAAGCACCCCGTTTGTGCCTTTGGAATAAAAAGTATCGTAAGCAACACGGGCTTAATATACTATTATTTTCTAACACAAAATGTGATGTTATCGTTAAAGAATTTGATATACCTATCGATAGTTTCCGATATCTTATTACTTTTTACTGTGAATCTATTAAATTGAAGTATTTAGGAATGCTATTTCTTAATACAAAAAAATTTTTAATTAAATTAATTTTTAATATATAATATTTTATTCGGTTTTGATTCTAGAGCAATAAATCGAAAGGGTGTTCATCTTGGGCCCCTTTATTTTATATATATGAAACGTTTGTATCCTAAAATTACTGATATTACAATAAAGCATGTTTATAAAAAACGTATTTACTGTATCCAGCAGGGTGTTTTAAATAGCATAAAGATGAAATCAATTTTTATGTAAATAACTTGCTTTTTTTTTAGGTCCCACTGGAGAAGAGAAATTTATACTTTACTTGTTGCATATGTTTCAAAATTCTGAAATCTTATGAATTGCACGAAATGTTTCAAAAGTTTCATAATTTATAATATAATATGTTTTGGTAAAAAAGAATACAATGGATTCTACAAATAAAAAAATACACTTTATATTAGATGAAGAATATCAAAACATTCTTATTCGGGGAGAAATGCTTACTGATAATTACATTTACAAATTTCAAGAACTATTAGAAGTCGATTCTGGTGGTCATTTTCAAATGCAAAATATGGGTTATTTACAAATGTTGGATCAATTTAAACCCATTAGAAAAGATAAGAAACATATTCAAATCCTATTCAGTGGTTCAAAAAAAAGGTCACTAGATTTGTACTTACTATGATTCAAATACTTTCTTTGTTTATGACAGCATGAATAATAAATTTTTAAATAAAGATCAATGTCAATATATAGCTAGATTATATCCGTTTAGACCTAATATAGTTTTTCCCACTGTTAAAAAAAAACCCAATTATGTGGATTGTGGTGTTTATGCAATTGCTTTTGCAACTTCTGTATATTGTAATGTTAAACCTGAAAGTGTAGTATATAATCAGGCAGTAAGGAGAGAATATTTACAGACAATTTTTTAAAGTAATTGCTTATGTCATTTCTCTCTTATTTCAGATAATAGTAAAATTGCAAGTAGTGATAAACAAAATGTTAATAAACGATTCAATCATTTTCGGAAAGTAGAGCTAAAAGTAGAGCTAAAACCTGTGGCTTTTTCCAGGTTAATTTTATATACGGTTTTTATGGGTAAAAACGAGATTTATATTGAAAACCCTCAAAAATTTTTAAAAAAATAAAGAAAAATGATGAATTTCCTTTTGAAAATTGTCCAAAAGGTTTTTAAAAGCGTCAAATATAATCTAAGAGTATTTAAAAGTCCATCATCAACCCCAAAACTACTTTTATTTTTATTTTTTATGTAAAACTATGGTCAAAAGTAAAAAATATTTATTTTTTTACAATTATTGTTGTACAATTATAAATTTTTCCAAGTGCACCAGTTTCAGTTCTTAGTTCCTACCCCTAATCTTAGAACAACCCCTATGCTTAATCAGAAATTGGAAAATATCCCTATAACTTTTCTATTCTTATGAAATATTGCATTTAATGGTTTTTTGGGTTCCTGATGAAGATTTTGGAGTCAATATTTAAGAACTCAAAATAGCATGGCGAATCCAAAATACTTACTTTTAGTAATAAATATGATTATAACTTTTTAAACTTAGCTACTTCTTAAAATAAAGAATGAAATACATTCTAATATTAGCCTTACATTTTATTGTTACAAATTAGACGCGCGCATGAGCGCGCGCAATATCTTGCTAGTCTTTAAATATTGTGAATTGTCTGAATTATCCTGAATTATTATAAATTATCTGAATTATTGTATTTTTTTTGCATAGGGCGTGAAAACCTGATACCAGGTACCCTGTAGCCCGTACTACAGGGTTATGCGGGGCTGGCGATGTTCCGCCGACCCGCTAAAAACATACCCTCATTTAGGGACCTTAAGACCAGTCTGCCAGAGAGTGTCCTGCATCCCCGCACTTGAAGCAAGCGGAGGATCGATCAACCCCCTTGCAGTCAGCTTTCTTATGGCCTTTCCGGTTCGGCCCAAGGACTGTAACCTGCCTTCTCTCTCGAGGAGCATTAAGAACCTCCTCGAGGGCAGAGACCACTTCTTCCTTTTCAGTTAAACCGTCAAGGTCACGAATTTCCAGAATCACTCTCTGGTCCTCCGTTCGCCTGATGGTGCCCATTCCACTTACTGCCTCGGAAACCTTCTCAGGAAACTTTTTCTGGTCTGAACCTCTTCCTAGTTTTGAGAGGAGGTTTCCTTCCTTCGTGGGCCTTGCACTCACGACAGTCGTCTGGCAACCGCCAGGGTCCACTTCCTTCTTTAGTTTGCCAAGAACAGACGCAAACGTCTGTCCCTGGCAAACCCGGACAAACACTGTTTTCCCTTTGGGGCTGCTAGGCTCCACAGAAATCGTGGGCGGCGGTTCGCTCGCTACCCTTTTTCCTACACCTTCCTTTGTCTTCGTCTTATTATCAAAAAGCTCGGCTTTCTTTTTTTTAATCTCAGTTTTTGGAGGTGAACGATATTCAGCCTCTCTCTTCCTTTTGCACTCCAGAACAAGACTTCTCATGGTCTTGGCCTGGATGCGATCTCTTACTTGTTGCCTTTCGGCACGTGCAATTTCGCTTGCCTTGAGGCAAACATAGAGTCTGGAGTCCGCCTCATCTGCCTTCAAATGCTTCTCCCATATAGCAGGAATTCACTCGATGAACTTCCTGAGACCACTCTGGATCTCCGCTGCAACGATTTTCTGAACTACCAGCTTAGGCAGCATGACCTTAAGCTCACGCTCCATGTCGAGCAGAATTCACCCCTCTTCCTCGCGTAATTAAACGCTCTTAGCTCTGTCTTCTTCAATATCTGCGAGGTCTACAGGTAGGTTGGGCGACGTTCGCACGATTCCCGGCAGCTTCAGGCCGGATTTTGTAACCCTGGTGCCATCCATCCCTCGGCACAGTGTGGAACCTTAGATTGGGTTAGGTGTCGTTGGTCAGATCAAACAGACAACCGGTCCAGCGGGCGCCATCCCTAGATCGAGACTACTCCACACCAACTTAGAAAAATCAAAGAGGTGGGAGTGTCCTATTCTTCCCAGAATTCATGTCTTCTACAGCTGACGAGGATGGTTAGCCCATATTTGGAATCCGAATTAACATCATCCTCACAGGATAGCTAGTGCACAGGTTCGAAAAACGGCGGCTACCCAAGTTAACGGGGTCCCGTTCGTTCCCCTGTGCCCAAACTCGCCAGACATCGGGACTCGATGAATTCTGGAAAGAGCCGAACAGCTCGTCTAATGGTGGCGACCGAAGGACAAGCGCCTGGCCGGTCCTAAGCCCCCTCACCACGATAAGGTGACACCACGAGAGGGCTGAATTATTGTATTACGTATACACTTAATTTTTTAGTTGTTTACATAAATTCCTTTTTTAATAATGTTACACTTCAAAAATCATCATTTGGTCTACGATTTTCTTCCCAGTGTTGCCTTTTTTATCCTCATTTCCCTAGGAATAAGGGTTAATGAGTTAATACAATATAACTTTTATTAACAACAATTATTTATGACAGTTATTATTTCTTGTAAATTACTTATTTACACTACACTGAAAGACTTTTTAGATTAATATTTACTAAAACCGATATTAAATTTGAGTAAATTTACTACTATAATGTGGAAAAAACTGTAAAAATGCAGAATGTTTCACTTATTAACACTTTTTGAACAAAAGATGATCTGGTTTTTATTAAAATTTAGTAGTCACTTGTATGAAAAATTCTTACATCTCCCCCTAACAGCACTGGACGTTATTTAACTTCCAGATAACGTTTACATTTAAACATCCGCATTTTTAAGTTTTTTCTGCCACATTTGCGGCTGTGCCGCACACCCCTAACGTCCCGTGGTATTTACGTGGTTTCAAAAGATTAAACATTCTTTTCTTGAAACAAGATTTTTCTAAGTGCATAATTTGAAAGCTATATCCCACTCGATGAATGACGGAAATTTCTTTGTCTTAAATTTACTAGCTACCTTACTTCACTCTAAGAAAATCCACCTGAATCAATCTTCGACAACCATCTAGACGACATCTATGATAATCTCAGACACCTACCGAAACCATTAAACATCAGAATACAGAACTATTTAAATAAATTATGTACTTAAATCCCTAAAACTATAGCCAGAACCCCCTGCTACCTTCCACCCTGAAAACCACTCAAAATTAATATTGATCTTGAACTTACCAAATACGACAGAATTTCAACTTCATCTACCACCTTCCAACAACTATTTCAAAAGCAACAAGAAAAATATAAATATTTCCTACAGTTTTATCAAGAAGGATCTATTCTAAATGGAAATCCAGCTTGTGCCATAACCTCTAAAAACGAAACATTATATTCTTGTAAACTCTCTCTACAGTTCACCATATTCTTCTGCGAAACTTTTGCAATTAATAAAACACTAAATATGATTAATGAAAAGATGCATTATAAAAATTATATAATTTACACAGATTCTAAATCAAGGATCTCAGCAATCCAAAATAAACATATTCAGAACACTCTAATAAATAATATCCAGAAAAGCATTACCGACCTTTCCAAGAAACAAATTAACATAACATTATGTTCGATCCCAACTCACAAGGGAATAAAAGGAAATGAAACAGCTGACTTAGCAGCGAAAGAAGCGACCAAATTATACTTCATCGAACCCCTAGCAACATCAAATTTAAGTGAAAATAGAAGATTCCTACTCGGAAAGGTTAAGATGAAATGGAATGACACTTGGATAAACTTAACGTCTAAACTCCACGAAGGAAGAACAGACGCCTTCCAAAATATCCCATTCACATACAAAATTCGACTAGAAGAAACCGCTATAAATCGACTCAGGGTTGGACACACGAACTTCAGCCACCTCCACCAATTATCTAAAGAACTACCAAACCAGTGCCCACGATGTACTTGCAATCTTACAATTCAACACTTATTAGTGGAGTGCAATTACTACGCTCAAGAAAGAAACGTATGTACCTTATCTCAAGAACTTAAAGACCTATTAAACACCGATAAAGGTTGTAAAAGTGTCATTTCCCCGTCGCTTAAGACCAATGTAGTTAAAGCGACGATAAATAAAACTATTAAAAAAAAAGAAAAAAGTTATTAAAAATTGAAGGCATTTTTAAATTACTACAAATTGAGTAAACTTGGAACGTCCCGTGTGGAAATTGCCAAGATGTGCTAAGATATTGGGCTTTAAAAATAAATCCTATAAGATTTTGGTTTTTCTTTAGTTTTTAAATTTTAGATGAACTGGCAGAATTTTGCTTAGAATTGGAGAACATTTAAGATTCCAAAATAAATTTCAAAAAATTCTAATTTATTTATTAATTTTCAGAATTGTTTAGATTTTATTTTTATTTTAAAACTGGCACACAATGGTTTGAAATCGAAAAATATCATGCCTATCACTCTAAATTTAGGAAAATTTATAATTTCATTTTTCTAATCAGCAAGTATCGATTGATTATTTTTCATGGAAAACAAAAATTGTGCCAAAATCCTGACAAATCCGACTTTGGAATCTTGAACTTTAATCGCTTTTTTCTCAAAACTCGAATTTTAAAGAAATTAATCACAATTAATTTTATAAAGATATATGGGTGATTCTTCTGAAAATACCTTTTTTTTATATTTCCTTATTTCGATTAATTTTGTACAATCTGTTCATTACGAATTGTTGTCGACTTTTACAGTCAACATTTACCTTTTATTTAGTACTTTAAGAAAAGCTTTAAGCATTTTGGTTCATCCCAATTTATATCGGAGCTGCGTCAAGTCAAAAAAGCTACGGAGATTAAGAGTCTCCAGAAAGGCTTCGGAGATGACTGCAATTAAGCTCGTATGCAGAAACGGATAAATGAAATTGATTATGTAATGTTAATAATACTAAGAAAAGGCTTCATTTTGACTAGGAAAGGTGATAATAAATAATATTGTGATGATATTGCAGAATTAATAAAAAACAAAAAAAACTGGTCAAAAGAGGCACCTTCAGAAGAGTTACCCATATATAGTCAAAAAGTGTATAAAAAATGGTATTTTTTGAAAAAAATTCAAAAATTTTTTAAATCCTTCGTCCAGGCACCAGCCAGACTCACCTACTAAACGCAAGAACATTTTTTCCCCGTGGTTTTAAAACGTCAGTCCTCAATGGCTCAATTTTTATAATTTTTTAATGAAATTTCTAAAATTTATACTTTAAATATTGTACTTTAATGTAATAAACGGGCTCAATAAATTAATTCGTTTATTACATGAAAAAAGATTATTAAAAAAATGCTTTTTTACCACACAGGCATGAATTTTGCTCTTTTCAATGCCTCCTCCTTTTTTTTATTGGTCGAGAGTGACGGGAGTAAACACTTGCTAGGGAGCAAATATAATGGCGGATAGGCAAAAAGAAGACAAACATGCGTTTTCTTCACCGACCGACGGTAACCTTCCCGTCCAGGGTTTCACCCCTGAACCTCTGCGGGGGGGGGCAAGCCCCCCCGAGCCCCCCTTTAAAGCCTTCTGTTACCTCTGTAGTGTTTTGCTACCGTGACATGCCTACATGTTTATACTATTTTCTTTTTAAAAAAAGTGTGCAAAATTCATTCCTTTGTGGTAAAAAATATCGTGTGTGCCGTATGAAAAAGCCAATCTCTGTCCCTTGGCGCACAATATACTATTTTCTTGGTCTTTGAAACCCATGTAATCCCTTAAACGAATTAAAAGTAGATTCTGATTGTTTCAAGCGTAAAAATGTATGATTCAACAGCATAATTTTGTTGTTTTGATTGCAAGCACTAGATGTTTTTTTTTTTTTTTAAATTTTAAATCATATTTCACCTTTAAAAATGTTCTCAAATCTTAAAATTATAGCAATTTTAATTTCTTCAAATTTCAGTTAAGGTGAACTTGCGTTGTTAAAACGTTAATTAATCTACTCAGTGTGGAAATTTTTACCTGGTTCTTTCTAGGTCCCGCCTAGGTTACCCCGTTTTTAACTAGGGCGTAGCTTGGCTACCTATGTAGGAACTATGTTGGCGAGTCATGCTGTTCCAGGATGGTTCTAGCTAGACCAAATATCTAGGGCCATTTTAAGGGTCCTAGCCAGGACCAAGTTTTCAGCCCTTTTAATATTTATGGAATATAAATACTTTACAAAAACAGTATCTAAAAAAATATGTAACCCCGTTGTAACCAAAATATAAACGCAAGCAAACATAAATTAACATAAACTTGTATAGATGATAATGCTTTAAACTACTGTCATTTTAAAAGTATTGAATTTAATAATCTTTATCCACAAAGGATAAGAACTTAATTAACTCATAATTTCAATTTGTTTCAGAAAAAAAAATTTCAAGTCAACTTTTATCAAATATAATTTAAAAACGTCTTCAATTTTTGATAATTCTTTTCTATTATGATTCTAATTATTTAAAGTAGAATTTATTTTTAAAATTTGTAATTTAGTGAAATTCATTAGATATTTTTTTTGCAGATAGTAGCTCCCAATGAAACACGTGTGCTTGACTTTGAGATCTGAACATTAATTGGCCCGGGCGAGGTTTCTTCCGGATCTGGGAAGGTAATCCCATTCTATTAATCTCGGCGTTAGCGAACAAAGTGGGGGAAACAACACCATTAAGCAGACGAGATATTTGAGTATTTACGTTATTAGATGCAGATTCATGAGAGAAGGGAGGTTTGTCATGCTCCGGAATGCCAAATAAAATAATATTATTTTTTTTCTTTATACGATTCTCAAGCTCAATCAAACATTGTTGCTCGTTCAAACCAGGGGATTTCGTATTATGAATATGAGACTTAAGAGCAGACACAGTACCTTCCATTGCTGTCAATCTTGTTGCGAGATCTTAAATTTTATTTTCGTTGCTATTAATCCTTGTAGACATTTTATCCAACCTTTCAGATAGCGTAGTTGATAAATTACTAAACATGCTAGAGAAGGCAGATTGTTGCTGGCAAAGCTCTTCTTTGATTATTATTTGTCTAATATTAAGATCAGCAGTAGAGGATCCCGAAGATTGAGATGAGGCTGGAATAATCTCTATCGCTGGGGGTGCATTTGTAATCGTTGGTGTTTTTGGACGAGGTGCGCAACATTTTGCGAAACCGCCGTTGTCGAGAACACTGGTTTTACCCTTGAAACTTGGGCCAGAGGAACCAGGTACGTACTGGACTATAGGGAGGGTAGGGGGCTCTCCATTCTCATTTTGATTACCCCCAGAATCCCTGGACTCTGCACTCTGAATTTTTTTAGCCTCTTCCATCCAATCATCTGAAGGGTCTGATTCTTGAAGGCCCCTGATGATCTCTGCCTTGTTACCAGTAGTTGACACTCCACTCAACCTGCAAACTTCTTTCAGAATGTTCAATGTAAATTTACTAGGATCCTCATCATCCATGACTCCAATTTTGCACTTTTCGACACGTCCACAATTTTGCAACACTTTTTGGAAGTTTCTTTAAGTTAAATACAACGATGATTGTTCGCCAGAAGCCAATCACCCAGAAGTTTATCCTTAAGTTGCAGATTTATTTTCAAAAGCAAATCCAAACACTTCACATCACAGTTGGAGACTTCCTTGTCCGACACAGAAAAGGATACACGATTACGAGAATTTTAAATCTAATCTGCGCAATCACCAAAAGCGTCCCCCACTTAAACGAGCACTCACCGCGAACCACAGCGACTCCCGTCGTTCTTCTTCAAGAACTATTACACGACATTTTCGGAATCGCCATATTAACACATTTTACAGAATGAAATTTTGCCAGCGGAAACATGAAATTTCATTGACAAAACACATAAAAGGCCATTTTTTCCGAGTCACAAAAATCGACGATTTTTTCGAAAGTCGATTTAAACACTCATGTTTATCGCGCTCGGATTAAAACGATAGAAACGGAAAATGGGTATTTAAAAGTTTAAAAATTTAGTGGCCGTCTATTTGGGTTTCGTGTACATTTGAGCTCGTGTACATTTTGGTGCTTCGCGGAAGACTGACTCAACAGATTCGCACTCGATCGGTAATCATCGTTAGACACATCATATTACGTCATATTCGGGAAAAACCTTACACATTATTAACATTTCTTTAAGCATGGGCTAAGGTTAAGGCTGTTGGAAGGAGAAAAAATGCAGTGTTGCAGTGGTCCTCAAACACTTTCCCCTTCACTGCTAAAAAATTTGGATTTATGAATTTTTTTTAAAAAAACCGGACATTTTGTTGACAAAAGGGTTTTTTATTGCCAAAGTATTTGAGATAAAGAATTTTTTAAACCTTTGTTTTATTCCAACGGATGTTCCTACGAGCGTTAAACTTATCCCCTGATTTGACATTGACAGATTTTCTGTAGAACCCTGCTGAGAGTAAAAAGATAGAAAGCCTATCATTTTTAATCATTCTTTTTTTTATTATAAAATAATTTTTAATATAATAAAATCTTTTAACAACTTTTTGTTCTTATTGGGTAAAAATTTCTGAAGTGGCCCCCTGATTTGCAAACATGTAATGAAATTTGAAATTAATTCCTATACTACTAAATGAGAGATAGTTTGCATATAAATAGTTTTTTTTAATTTAAATAATGTCAAAAGTTATAAACAAATGAACATTTTTGCATCATTTTATTTGAAAATTCATATCTTTTTTTTATATTATTGAAAATTAATAAAATTTGTATGACTTGTGTACAAAAGTAGAAACTTTAAGATAAAAATAATTTCGATCACGTGCATTTATTTTTTAATGCAAAATTAATGATTTTTTATAAACAATTAAAAAAAAAACATGTTCTGGGCCTGCTAACAAATTTTTTTAAAAACGTATTGATTCAGTATGAATTTAGGTTTATTATACAAAAATAAAAATTTGGTTAGGTTTATATTTAACAGAATAGCGTTAATTTGTTTATAACGCTCCGGAAACAATATCAAGCGGCACTGGGTCGTTCGCAACTGCGCCTTCCGTAGTCCCTCCTATAATAAGATATGAAATAATTATGAAGCTAAATCAAGTCAAATGATTTAGTTGAACATAATAAAAATCACTTTTTTCATTTATTTATATAAAAAAACAATGTGTAATTAATTAAATACGAAATAATGTTAAAGTACACTATCATTAATACTAATAACTAATAACGTTAATGATAAAGTTAAAAAGCTTAATTTTTTTGTACTCTATTGTCGTGGATTTTTTGTGACCTTATGAGTCTTTATTTTTGAATCCTCAGAAAATGTTTTGCATATTAGCTGATCTTTTTCAGTTGGCTGAAACGAATGGTACTGTCGTGTATAACTAACAGTTTTTGCACATGCATTTCGAGGCGCTAAATTATTTTCGTTAATTGCATGTTCCTCTTCTGTACAAAAGCCAAATTTAATTTTGTGGAAAAATTGTGCTGCCCATTCAAACAAACTTTTTGCTCATTTGAAGGAAACTTTTGGTGCTCAAAATGTAAAGAAAATATTTTACTTTTCGGACGGCGCTGGCTCACAATATAAAAACAAAACTCATTTTTTGTATTTGACAAAACATGAAAATGATTTTGGAGTTTCAGCTGAGTGGAATTTTTTCGCCACTTCGCACGGCAAAGGGGCTTGTGATGGGGTTGGTGGGACGGTAAAGAGGCAAGCTAAAATAGCAAGTTTACAACTTGTAGATGGGAAATATATCACATCACCAAAAAGTTTGTTGGAATGGGCAGCAAAATTTTTCCACAAAATTAAATTTGGCTTTTGCAAAGAAGAGGAACATGCGATTAACGAAAATAATTTAGCGCCTCGAAATGCATGTGCAAAAACTGTTAGTTGTACACGACAGTACCATTCGTTTCAGCCAACTGAAAAAGATCAGCTAATATGCAAAATATTTTCTGAGGATTCAAAAATAAAGACTCATAAGGTCACAAAAAATCCACGACAATAGAGTACAAAAAAATTAAGCTTTTTAACTTTATTATTAACGTTATTAGTTATTAGTATTAATGATAGTGTACTTTAACATTATTTCGTATTTAATTAATTACACATTGTTTTTTTATATAAATAAATGAAAAAAGTGATTTTTATTATGTTCAACTAAATCATTTGACTTGATTTAACTTCATAATTATTTCATATCTTATTATAGGAGGGACTACGGAAGGCGCAGTTGCGAACGAACCAGTGCCGCTTGATATTGTTTCCGGAGCGTTATAAACAAATTAACGCTATTCTGTTAAATATAAACCTAACCAAATTTTTATTTTTGTATAATAAACCTAAATTCATACTGAATCAATACGTTTTTAAAGAAATTTGTTAGCAGGCCCAGAACATGTTTTTTTTTTAATTGTTTATAAAAAATCATTAATTTTGCATTAAAAAATAAATGCACGTGATCGAAATTATTTTTTTCTTAAAGTTTATACTTTTGTACACAAGTCATACAAATTTTATTAATTTTCAATAATACAAAAAAAAGATATGAATTTTCAAATAAAATGATGCAAAAATTTTCATTTGTTTATAACTTTTGACATTATTTAAATTAAAAAAAACTATTTATATGCAAACTATCTCTCATTTAGTAGTATAGGAATATAACATTAATTTCAAATTTCATTACATGTTTGCAAATCAGGGGGCCACTTCAGAAATTTTTACCCATTATGAATTATTAAAAAAAATTGTATTTTACTATTTATAAATTGATATTGATATATATATACTTATAATTAATGTTTACAATAAAAAAAATGAAGTAGGGCGCTGGTGCAGGTGATATCATCCGTTGGCTTTATCTAAAACAAAAAAACCAAATTGGTTATTGTTCTGTATGTAAGTGGCTACCTCCCGAACTAGAATTATGCATTTTTAGTAATTAATTTTTTTTATTTTTAACTTTTTATCAATAATGAACAGTTAATTTTTTAATTTTTTTTTGTATAATAGTCCACCATTTTGTTATTTATTAGCAAAAATGTTTTATTCTAGTTCGGGCGATATCCACTTACATACAGAAAAATAATCAATTTGATTTTTTTGTTTTAGATAACGCCAACGGATGTTATCACTTGCGTCAGCGCACGACTTTATTTTTTTATTATATACATTAATTACAAGTATATATATCAATATCAATTTAAAAATAGTAAAATACAATTGTTTTAACAATTCATAATAAGAACAAAAAGATGTTAAAAGATTTGATATCATTAAAAATTATTTTATAATAAAAAAAAGAATATTAAATAAAGCTTTCAAAACAGGCTCGAACACCAGACTACCCCCTTAAACGCTATCTGATTCTATCTCTTATGTCTTTAAACCTATCCCCTTCATTCTTTTGTCTATGTCTTATTAACTCATCTCAATCTTTTTTTAACCCTGTCTATTAATTCTTATCTGCTTTTATCTCTTCTCAATATATCTTTATTCAGTTCTATATCTCTGTTTATATTATGAATTGCATACCTTCTCCAATCACTTTATTTTCATCTCCCCTATCCTTTTTTATCGCAATCTATTGCATTCTATCTCCTGATAAATAAAATATATAGCCTACCCTCTTTAATCTCCTCTTTTCTATCTTAACCTATTTTCTTAATGGCCACAGATTATTTTTTCTATCTTTTGTCAATAACATCAACATCTAATCTCTTTCAGTTTTTCCTTCTCTATTCCAGTCTATTTCGTAACATTGTAACTAAAAGTATTTTTTATAATGATGAATATCCTATCTATTTTAATAAAGAATTTTCAATGTTTGTCAATCTCTTACTTTTCAGTAAATAAACTGAATATCTTGTTCCTTCTAATCATCTTTCTCTAATCTCACCCTATGCTTTCTAAATTGCTCTCCATCGCATCTTATCTCCTAATGAATAAAATGAACATACTATTCTTTTCAATCTCCTCTTTTTTATTCTAACCAATTTTCTTAATCCCTACGTATTACTTTTTCTGTCCTTGGTCAATGACATCAATATTCAATCTTTTTCAGTTTTTCTATCACTATTCCAGTCTATTCCCTAACATAGTAACTGTAGCTATTTCTCATATAAGCGCTTTGTGCAAACCCACTAGGGTAGCTGTCCTGCAATTTCATGATGTAATAAGGAATGGAAAGAGATAAAATATTTTAAATTTGAGCAATAAAGGTGAGGATAGAAAAGATAAGATAGACATACTTAAACTCAGGTTACAGAGTTAAGAATAGAATGAGCTAAAAATAAACAATAGTTATAAAGAACAGAAAAAGATGGATATACTTTAAATTAGGTTATAGATATTAGATTTAGACGTACAATGAGATAAAAGTAAAGAATATAGTTACGAGGAATTGAAAAATATCCATCTCTGCTGCAAGTAAACCGATTCAAATTTTATCCATTTGAATCCATCTTTTATCCATTGATATACGTTTAAATACTTTTTCTATACTTCTCCATCCATTTGAATCAGCTGTCTATCCATCTATTCTTTTAAATATTCTTAATATCCATTCAGTATATACGTATTAACCAGCGCAAAGCATTTTCTAACCGATTTTATCGTTTGATTAAAAAACTGTCTGGCTATCTGTCTAAAATCCGCAGTTTTCTATCCGCATCTTAATCCTTTCTATCCCTTAGCAACTTTACATATTTCTATCACCTGCTACGGATAAAAGATGAATCAGCATAAATCTTTTTTAATCGGTTTCAATCCTTTGATAAAAATGAGTCCTGATATTCGGCTGAATCAGAAATTTTCTATTCGTCTACCAATACCAATACACTCTGAAAGCATTAAAATCTTTGCGAAGACAGTTTTTTATCCTCAATCATGATTTTTTAAAAGTAACTTACAAATAGAGACGAATCGAGAAATAATACAAATTATACAGATTCGAATGGATATAGAAATATTTGTTTAATCAATGGAATGAACTGGATATAGAAAGATTCGCGTAAATTCATCTGTTATTAATATCTGTTAGCGATAAATATTATAATAGCTGACAAAGGGAAAGATAGATTGAAAACTAAGGTTTCAGACGTGTAGACAAACGCTTTTATACTGAAAAGATTAAAGCGGATAGAAAATGATTTAAACGGATAAACAGGGATAGAAAATGGAAATAGACTGTAACCTTATATCCATTAGACTGCCTTTGTAAAATCTTTCATAGTCTTAGATGGTCCAGTGGCTAGCAGCAAGGACTTAGACATCGAGGGGCCCGGGGTCAAGTCTTCATACGAGCTGATTTTTCTGTTTTAGGTTTGATTTTAATTTATGTATTTCGGTATTATGTTTACTATGTATAACTTATAATGATTTAGGGTGCTGTCACCATGAGTGGACCGCTTAAGCTTTTTTTCGAATACATTTTTTATGAAAGTAAATAAATTGTACTTCTCTATTCTGATCTTTAGTTTAGATTCCTAGATAAGAGTTTATGTCATGAGAGCTTTGATTTTTGTTATTTAGAAAAAATAAAATTGGCATAAAAAAATATGCGTTTTTTTGAGAAATGAAAAAAATGTTACCTTGAGTGGACCACTCTTGTAAAATTGCAAGAAAAGGTCAGATAATCAATAAAAACTCAAGAAATTGCAAAAGTTATTTAAGATTTTTAATTTCTTTCAGTAAATTATCTAGTTTTGACTCCCTGTTATTCTATACTGTTTTAGACAATACTACTAAGAAATTACAAAAAATATTAATAAATAACATAAAATACAGTTAAAAACAAGTTTATTTTCAATTTATATCCATAAAAATTGTAAATTGACATAAAAATGAAAGAAATTAGACGGTTAACTCAAGATTATGAACAGTGGTCTACTCAAGGTGACATTTGACTTTTTAAGGGAGCCACAAACGTTTTTCTTTCGAGGCAAAATTATCACTTAATTAAACTCAGAAAACCAATTTCAATGTCCAAACTAACAGCAAAAAAATAAATTATACTTCAGAACTCGAGTTCAACACTTTTTTTTACACTTCAGAATCACTTCATTAATTGTAACAGGGACTTTTTTGACAATTTTTTTTAAAAAAAATTCTTTTTTTTAAACAGTAACGTATTTGTTCATCGCAAAACTTAATTTCTTTTGGTTTCCGGATGCGGCGCTGCTGTTTGAACCATTTATTTCACGTTTTCACTGTCAAATCACTAAAAACTTTCAGACGGTCCCCTCAAGGTAACATTACCCTACTATACTGATTTATAACAAATAACTTAAAAATTTACAGTTGAACGAATAGAAAAAAAGGTAAAAGAAATAAAGAATATAAACGATTAGGCGCAGAGATTCAAATGGATAGAAAAGTTCTATCTTTTTTTATCCGTTATTTTCTATCAGTTTAAATAGATAATTCAAAATATTTGGGATAGACTGAATGATTGAATGATATAAAAAAATATTGAAGCCGTCGGATAGATCAGAAATGGGAAGTGAAAGAGTTTTAGGAATGCAAATTGCATATTTCCCGGACATAGAAAATTCAATTTCTTTCTGTTACCTATTTTCTATCTCTTTCTAAACTTTTACTCTCAGCAGGGAAGATGGCCGCCAAACATCACCTGATCCCATGGCAGACAGGAAGTTGTCAGCGTTTACCATGGATTCCACTCGGGCTATGACAAGATGGACTTCGCACTTTGTTTACAATCTGTCAGTTTTGATGTCGAACGTGGAGATGATTTTCTCGCTCGTGGTGAAATAATGATTCCCAAATTCCCCATTCCCTGCGAACTTTGGCAAAAAAGTAATTTTCCTATATAAAATTGTCCAGTGTTTTATAAAACAAACGTCAAAGATCGTGTGAATTTGTGTTCTTTGTACGTTTTATTTTCTTCAAAAAGTGTTCACACACTTAATTTATTATTAGTAATTAATTAATTTCATTACTACCCCTCATTCATGAAAGTCCAACAAGTTTCTGTTTTTCTTTTCTGAAAAAAATTCTCGTCAATGTTTTTATGGCAAGCAGCACCCTGACTTATCGACAAAACTGTCCAGCTAGCCAATAGTTACCGCATATTTTACAATTTGTTTTTTTAAAAACCAGACACTTTTCCGGAAAAAAATCTTTTTATTGACAAAGGTTTTGAGATAAGGAGTTTTTTTAATGTTTCTTTTACTCGAATAGATGTTCCCACGAGGGTCAAATTTGTCCCCCGTTTTGACATTATTGATAGATTTTTGTCTCGTCTGCTACGCATACAAATATCTGTCAGTTTCAATGTCAATATTGAAATTGATTTTGTCAGTCACGAAAACATAGAAATGTTTTAAAAATAAAGAAAATAATGTAAATTTGAAAAAAATACTTTAAAATCCTAAAAATAAGTTAAATATAATGAAAAATTAAATTTGGAAATTATAAAACAAAAGAAAAAGATTAAAATTTGAAGGAAATAAATTTTTGGAAAATAATAGAAAAGTGATTTTAAAATTTCAAACTTGAAGAATAAATAAAAAAAATATAATTGAAATTTGAGAAAAATACATGAAGATCTTTAAAATCAATTGTAAAAAATTAGAATAAGCAAAAGTTGGAGAAAAGAATTGAAGAAAGATAAAAATAATTGAAATCTACCAGAATGAATAAAATTTTTTTTTGGAAATTATGAAAACAAATGAAAATAATTAAAAATTGAAGTTAATAATTGAAATTGCAGAAACATACTTAAAAATATTAGAAAATAATTTTAGTAAATGAGAATAATAATTAAAAATCGAGGAAAATAATTAAAAAAAAATCTTTGACACGTGTTTTTGTAATATTGAGTCTTTTGCTGCTATATAGTAGAATTTTCGTACTTGTCTTATTGTTCTTTGGGGTCACGTTGTTCCTGGTGAAATTACGAGTCGTTGTATATATTGGTGTACTCCCATTCAGCTCTGGATAGCTTTTTAAGACATTTTTAGTGTAGTGTGAGGTTCCTAACCTCAAAATATATGGGATATCCTGTAAACTATTTCTACTTTTTGAACGATGTCGGACAAAAACAAAAACATTTGCCCGGTCTGCAAGAGACCCGCGGCTGCTTCTGCTGTTTTTTGCCCTGTTTGTGAAGCTGCCCACAGTGGGCTAAAGTGCTCTCTTTTGTGCCGAAATCGTAGAACTCGCGAACGACTTGATGTATTTGAACAAACCAAAAAAGAAATAAAAGCTAACATTCTACAGGATACAGGAAAAATATAGAAAAAGAGATTAAAAAATTCCTTACCTATTAAAAATGTTCCAAACCTTGAAGTTTCATAAGAAATATTTAATTGTTTGCCTATAGAGACCGGAGAAATGTCAATATAGCTGTTCCAACGAATTAACTCACTTGTTTTTATCTTTCTAATCACAAATCACATGTGTATTAACTAAAAAAAAATGGCGGAAACAATATGGCGGCCGAAAATTTAAAATTACTTTTCAATTAAATTGACAACTCCTTTTCATGGTTTTTGGGGTCGCTGATTACAAATTTAACGTCAAAAATTTATTATTCAAAATAGCTGATCTAATATGGCCAACTCAAAATGCAAAATAGCAATCGATTTGAACAAACATCCCTGTTTAACGGATTCTGAGGTCACTGAATACGAATTTGATGACAAAAATTCATTATTCAAAATGGCAGACCCAATATGGCCGACCCGAAATGTAAAATTGCTCCTGATTTATACAAGAATCTCTTTTTAAATGTTTTTAAGAACCTTGTGAATCTAGAGCTATTTAAACCTCTAATTCCCACTTAAAAGGAAATTATTTGGCTTAAGCGTATTGTATTTGGCTTAGCTTAAGCCAAACGCGGTCTCGCGTATAAACCAAGATCGGAGGTTACGCCAAATAATTTCTGCTTCTTAAATACTTACCTCTTTTTTTGTCTGAATTGACGTTGAATGACCTCCGATCTTAGTTTACACGCGAGACCGCGTTTGGCTTAAGCTAAGCCAAATACAATACGCTTAAGCCAAATAATTTCTTTTTTAGTGGGAATTAGAGGTTCAAAAAACTCTAGATTTACAAGCTTCTTAAAAACATTTAAAAAGAGATTCTTGTATAAATCAGGAGCAATTTTGCATTTCGGGTCTGCTATATTGGATCAGCCATTTCGAATAATGAATTTTTGACGTCAAATTCGTAATCAGTAACCCCAAAAACCGTTACAGAGAGATTCTTGTTTAAATCAGAAGCAATTTTGCATTTCGGGTCGGCCATATTGAGTCTGCCATTTTGAATAATGAATTTTTGTCATCAAATTTGTAATCAGTGACCACAGAAACCGTTAAAGAGGGATGTTTAGGCAAATCGAATGCTATTCTGTATTTTGAGTAGGACATATTGGATCAGCTATTTTGAATATTCAACAGGTATATTGACATTTCTCCGGTCTATAGGCAAAAAATTAAATATTTCTTATGAATCTTTAATTTTGGAACATTTTTAATAGCTTAGAAATATTTTAATCTCTTTTTCTATATTTTTTCTGTATTCTGTAGAATGTTAGCTTTTATTTCTTTTTTGGTTTGTTTAAATACATCAAGTCGTTCGCGAGTTCTACGATTTCGGCACAAAAAAAGCACTTTAGCCCACTGTGTGGCGCCACTTCAACCGAGCAACCACCTGGTCCCTCTAACCCCATCATTGGACACATGGAGCGGGAGATGGAACTTCTGCGCGGGAATGAGACTTGATGGCGAGGGAACTCGAGCTAGCACGAAAGGAATTAGAATTCGCGCGAAACACTCCAACACCTTCCGAACTTCAGCAGCCTATTCGACAGCCGAATATCAATGCCTTGAAGGATTGAGTGACTTCGAGGGCATCAGCAGAGAACTACGAAGATGGAATGAACAATTTCAGCTCATACGTACTACGTACAAACTCGATGACAAGTATGGACGGTTGTTAATGGGAGCGAAACTCAGAGGGAAATCTTCCAAATGGTTCCACTCCAAACCGGAGTTCATCGGGATGCCCGTGGACGATCTATTTAAGAAACTTACAGGGATGTTCGACCACTATCAAGATAGGTTGACCTTAAAAAAAAATTTGAGAGTCGCACATAGAAACCTTCTGAGTCGTTCAGTGACTATTTCCATGATAAGTTGATCTTAGCAAATTCTGTGCCCATTGACGAGAACGATCATATTGATTATCTTACAGATGGAATTCCGGAAATTACACTTCTCCATCAGGCTCGAATTCAATGCTTTAAAGAGAAGAATAGCTTATTGCAGGCATTCGAGAAAATCTCTTTAAGACGCGATTCCAAGACTAATTCTTACAAAAAATATTTCTGCACCAAATTCGACTTCTGAGGGCGAGGCAAAGGATCCCAAGACTATTAAGAAGAGTTTAGACGTCCGATGCTTCAACTGCAGCAGATTGGGACATTTGTCTTCCGAATGTAAGCTACCGGCTCGTCCTAAAGGACGATTTGAGATTGGGCATCAATCGAAGGACTATCCTAACGAAAAACTAATGCATCTAGAAAAACAACAAATCAGCAACGTAGCAGTATAACAACAAGAGAGGCAACCAATCGGAGATGACGTCGTTGATAATCCACTTGATTCCGAAGTTTTTAAAACAGCACCCTACGAGTTCGACCGTAATGGGAGTGGACCACGTTTCCTCGATACGCTCCTGGATACTGAAAGCCCGATTAGTTTCGTTAAGGAGTTTATTGTGACAAAGGGAAGTATCTCACCGTACGAAGGTAATAAATACAATGGTTTAAATGATAGCGTTGTTAATTATGTGGGGATGACTGTTGCGAGAGTGACGTTGGACGATGTTAGTCGCAAAGTAAAATTACTAGTTGTTTCTGACAATACTATAAAGTCTTTGGATTAATTTCTTCTCGAAATTAATCCGGAAGTTCAAGAGAAAGAAAAGCGCGAATTAAAGCTAATATTTTTGACTGAATATGTGAATAGCGAACGACCAGACTCCTCTGAAGTTAAAATTGAATTTAGTTTACGGTTGACAGATTATAGTCCGATATACTTTGCACCGCGGAGATTGTCCTTTGAGGAAAAGGAACACTTGACGAAAATTATTGATGATTTGCTTGAACGTCGCATCCTTGGTGAGAGTCATTCCGATTACGCTGCACCAATAGTTATGGCGAGAAAAAGAAATCATGAATATAGAGTATGCGCCGATTACCGTAAAATAAACAAGGTGACAATAAGAGATAATTTTCGCCTCCCCCTAAGCGAGGACTTATTAGATACATTACGAGAGAAAAAATTCTTTACCTTGCTTGATTTGAAAGATGGTTTTCATAATTTAAAAATAGCAGAGGATTCAATTAAATATACGTCGATTATTACACCCATCGGTCAATTTGAATACTTGGGAATTCCTTACGGTTTAAAGACAGCCCCAGCTGCGTTCCAAAGGTTCATAAATGAAATATTTGAAAGATTAATTAAAGAGGGAAAAGTAGTCATTTACTTCGATGATATTTTAATCCTTTCGGAAAACCTTGTAGAACACTTAGAAATTTTAAAATACGTATTCGATTTGATGGTAAGAAATAAGTTGCAGGGACGTAACTACAAATGTCGAGGCCCCCCCGAAAATTTTTTCATGAGTCCCCCTCCCCCCAATATTTTTTTAAATAATGTATAAATAATTTCGGTTAATATTTTCTATTTTTAATTATTTTTTTAAAAAAAATTTTTTGCATTAGGGTTATTGGGCTCGAGGCCCCCCAGCAAGCCGAGGCCCCCCCGCAATGCGGGGTTTCGCTGTATGGTAGTTACGTCCCTAATAAGTTGGAATTACGACCCGACAAGTGTAGATTTTTACAGACGAAAATAGAATATTTGGGATATAATGTTTCAACAGAGGGTATTAGTCCCACAAATCGCGGCATAGAAGCAGTTATTAATTTCCCTATTCCGAAAAACATAAGCGAAGTCCAGAGTTTTCTCGGGCTTTTTTCGTACTTCAGAAAATTTATTCAGGGATTTTCCGTTGCTGTTAAGCCACTCTATGACCTTTTAAAAAATGCTCTTTTTAAATTCAGTACAGACGAGCTTCAATCATTCGAATCACTAAAAAAAAACTGATAAGCTTTCCGGTTTTAAGTATTTATAACCCACGTGACGAGACTGAACTCCACTGCGACGCAAGTAATCTTAGATATGGCACGGTGTTGTTGCAGCGAAAATCGGACGAGTTATTTCATCCAGTGTTCTATTTCTCAAAAAGAACTTTAGAAACGGAAAGTAAATACTATAGCTTCAAATTGGAAGCTCTAGCATTAATTTACGAATTGAGGCTCTTCAGTATTTACCTTCGGGGGATAAAGTTCAATATTTAGACAAAAAGGATATTAATATACGTATTTCCTGTTGGGCTCTGGAAATGGAAAATTTTGATAAATCTTTTAAGCACAGAGAGGAAGAAAAAATGAAACACGCTGATGCCTTTAGTCGCTCTGTTAGTGTAATGGTAGTAGAGGATAATTCTTTTAAATCGAACTTAGCAGTCATTCAAAATCTTGATCCGAAAATCGTAGAATTGCGCAATGTTCTTGAGAAATCAGAGGATAAGTTGTACGAAATGCGAAACGGACTAGTCTACCTAAAACGGGATAATAATATTTTGTTTTATGTACCCGAAAAAATTAAGAACCATATTCTTAAAAAATACCACTACGACTAAGGTCACTTTGGACCCGAAAAAACTGTTGACTCGATTTTATGAAATTATTGGTTCCCATCGATGCGCGAAAACGCAAAATTGTATATCGGAAACTGTCTAGAATGTATAGCATTCTCTCCTTCAGCCGGGAAGGTGAAGGGGCAACTTAATCCGATTCCGAAGGGCACTTTGCCTTTTCAAACGCTACATATTGACCATCTCGGTCCGTTAGATAAGCGAATTTCTTGTAAAAAGAATATATTTTTAATAATAGACGGATTTACGAAATTTATAAGATTGTACGCGGTGAAAACTACAACAGAATGGTGCTGTTTATTTTTCATAATTTTTAGTTTTTTTCTATGTGTTTATAACAAATTGTTTAAACAAATCATTTTTTAAACAATTTTTAATGTCAAAAATCATTGTTTGGTCTACGGTCCTCTTTCCCGTATTCACTTTTTTGATAACAATTTTTCCCTAAGCATGGGCGTTATTGGGTTAATATTCATCGCGCTTGTGTTGTTTGATTCTTTGTTGTTGTTATTCTCTGCAAAAGTCAAAATGTTTTTATAAAATTCTCGATTGATTGGAGTTAGAAAACGAATGAGAGACAAAGGTTTAGAAGAGTAATTCATCATTGATAATATCTTTTTAATCTATAGTTTGGACGTCAATACGAAAGACAGAGCGGTACAGGTACACGAGGTGCGATCTAGGTAAGCAGCGTCGCGTCGCGACGTTTGGCTGGCGCGTACTTCAAAATTCGAATTAAAACTTTAAAAAGGTTCATAAATGAACAATTTCAATCAAATATTATAGTTTAGATGACACTTAATACAAAAGTGCCGTCATTCGAAAAACGGCTTAAGTCGAATTAAGCCGTTTTACCGGCGAACGGTTCATATCACTGCTTTAGAAATTGACGTCTGTGGGGGATTTTGAACAGTAAATTCCAATTTTGGACCACTGTATGACTGTTCGATGACGGTCATTGGTTACTTTACATCAGGTGACAATCACTCCTTAAGTGACCAACCATACTTTTATAATCAACTCATGTAAATTCATAAAAAAACACATGAAAACTTATAATCAACTCATGTAAACACATAAAAAAACCCATCAAAACGTATAAACTCATATACATATCTCCCAATATTATAAAAAGATATCGCCGCCGCCGCTGTTTCAAGGTTTGACCTCCTACAGGGTTGCCACAATTAATTTACAGGGTTGACACAATTAATTTACAGGGTTGCTACGTGCCAGGAAAATTTTTTTTATTTTAAACAGATTTATCTAGCCCTATGGCTAGAACCAGGCCTGGGATATTCTTTAGACAGGCTTGGGCTTTACAAATAGATAACTTTATGTTTTATTTTTGACACAACGACATTTGACACAAAATTCTTTGTAAACTGGATAAAATTTTGAATGTAAACGAAGAAGATTAAATTTATGTGAAATTGATATTGTTGAATATACTATAATAATATAATAAAATTAATATTAATAATTTTATTTTTATTTAATAAAACTACACATTCGGACTGAAAATATTGTACTTGTTATTTACAAATGTTATATTTAAGAGTATAATTGATAAAACAACCATTCCTAATAATCACATTATGGTCTCGTTTGATGTTAAATCCCTTTTCCCTTATATTTCTTATGATCTAGTAAAAACAGGAATTGAAAAAAAAGATGGAATTTAATTAAAAAAACACACTAAATTACCAAAAAATGAATTCCTATGTAATTGGAATTGAATTTTTAATGAATAATACATATTTTCAATTTAATAAAAAATATTAAAAACAAGATTTTGGCACCCTAATGGGTTTCCCCATATCAGCTTTATTTCTGATATAGTTATGGAGGATTTAGAAATTGAAGTTTTGAGTAGGTTGGATTTTGTAATTCCTTTTTACCGCAGATATATGGATGACACCATAATGTATGTACCTAAAGAAAAACTTGACACGTACAGTATTACTAATTTTCAACTCATTTCATAGATGACAATTTACCCATGAAATTAAGGTGGAGAATTCTATTAATTTTCTTAATTTACCTGTCATAAAAATTACTGATGATTCTTTAATAGCTGATTGGTTTTAAAAAGAAAAATATTCTGGAAGACTATAGGATTTTCATTCTAATCATTCTATTTACCACAAAACAGCAATAATTAAAATTTTTGTTGGATTCAGCTATCTATCTTTCTGATAAATCTTTCCATGACAAACATTTGAAACTAATGAAAGATATGCTCCATTTAAACAGTTATCGATTACATTTTAGTAACGAACATATTAACAAAAGGCTAACTGAGATAAAAAATCCAGAAACATCTTCTTCTCAAAACATAGATGATAATAAAAAACCAATCATAACCATTCCTTATTATGGTCAAATTTCAGAAAATATAAAAAAATTATTATCAAAATCTAATATAAAAACAATTTTCAAGGTTGAATCTAAAATAAATAAATTGATTAAATTAGGTAAAGACCAATTAAAATTAATAAATAAGCCTAACGTTGTCTATAAAATTCCGTTTTCTTGTGAAAAATGTTATGTAGGTTAAAGCAGCAGACCACTCAGAATTAGAATTAGAGAACATAGTGATAATTTTTACTTTAATGAAAATTACAATAACGTTATTAGTAGACATCGAAAAATAAAAAATATTATTCCTCATGATATTCTTTGGGAAAATATTTCAATGCATAGTGAACACAATGATTACGAAAGATTTTTGCTGAAATGGTCCATATTAAAAAAGAAGGTGATAATTGTATAAATGTAAAAACCGACTTTGAAAATTTTAATGCCTCATACAATGCATTGTTAAATATTTAAAATAAATATTAATTTCAATATCTTAAGTTAAAATCTTCTAATTTTCAAAATATTATTAAGGTTTGTCTCACACACTTAAACGTTAATATTCACAAATACGAATACTTAGTTTCTGAATTTTAATAAGCTGAAATATCATTAACAAATTGCTCAGTTTTAAATTTGACAAGTGACTGAACAGAAAACAGCTCTCAGTCACTAAAAATATTTTTCAATCATGTCACAATGATTATATTTTTTTTAACATTGAAGTTCTTGATTTTTTCAAGTAACTATTTTTAAATTGTGTGTCAAGATAAACGAATAAATTATGGATTTTATTAACATTAGGTAACGGTTTTTCAGTCCGAATATGTCATTTTATTAAATCAATATAATATTGCTCGAACGTTAAAGGAATATAATACAAAATTAATTTTTTTATATTCAATTTTCTTTGAGAAATTAAAGTTTGTATTAACAAAATAACTTAACTTTTTAATTAATTATAATAAACTACTGTTAAAAATTGATGGACGGATCGACAGAAGAAAATTTAGAAAAATTTTTCAGATTGAAACTTCAAGCTGCAAAATTTAAAAAACTTATTTTCAAGAGTCAAGTTTCTATTTAACTTTTGGATCATGATGTAATAATTGTAATTCAGTTGTTTTTCTTTAATTTTCTCCTGTCTATAAGAAATACAATTTCAAATGATAGTTTCGGTGTATTCAAGATATTGTAATATAGTTTTAGTTTAGATGATATGTAAGATTGGTTTCTAATAAACTTTAAAGCTTATTAAACAAATTCTATGAATATATATTAATGTATAAAAATAAATAAATAACTTTATTTATTGAAATTTAGATTCTCTAATTAAAATATGGGGCAAAATGTAGTATTATATATCAGTACTCAAACCACCAATTATTCAGAAATTCTAATAAGTGTTTAGAGGGGATTTTTTGAAAAAATATAACTATTATACAACAGAGTGGACAAAAAATTGACATATATGTTTTCGAAAGGTTTTTTCCTCCTCTTTTCAATAGTGCAAAAAAATTTTTTTAAACTTTTAAAATTTAACCTATTTGTTACAATTTTTTTTTCTTTTTTTGAAAAAAGTTTTTTTTTTTTAAATAGAGCTTACTATGTGCACTTTCAATACACGCAATAGCGAAAATGTTTTTTTGTTTTTTTTTTGAATTATTAAATAAGAAATTAATAAAAATTATTAAAAAATAAAATATTGAACAAACAAATAAACTTTTGGTAATTTTGGGCTTACTAACGTAAGGCTTATCAAAATCCGGATCGAACAAGCATAATTTAAAGTATTTTTGATAAATGAATGCTAAAAAATAATAAATAATAATTAATTAAATAAAAAATGTGTATTTATTTAGTATCCATTTATCAAAAATACTTTAAATTTTGTTTGTTGGATCCGGAATTTGATAAGCATTATGTTAATAGCCCCAAACCTATCAAAAGTTTAATGGTTTGGGAAATATTTCATACTATACAAATTTTTATTAATTAATTAATTAAAAATACGAAAACAAAGAAAAAAGACATTTTCTCTATTGGGTGTATTGAAAGTGCACACATTAAGCTTTATTTTAAAAGAAAAAAACCTAGGTTATATTTTTAAATTTAAAAAAATTTTTTTTTGCACCATTGAAAATATTAATATTTGTTTTAAAAGTAAAAAGTAAAAATTGAATCAAACTTTAAATGAAAGAAGTTTAAAGTTAAAAAACAGGGGTCGGCGCGCAGAAGCGCGCATGGGGGCAGAGCCCCCCTAGTATATATGCTTATATATATATATATATACTAGGGGGGCTTCGCCCCCCTGCGCGCTTCGCGCGCTAACCCCCCTACTTTTAACTTTAACCTTCTTTAATTCAAGTTTTAATTCAATTTTTACTTTTAAGTTTTAAAATAAATATTCATATATATTATTGTATTAAAATAAATAAATAACTATATTCATTGAAATTTAGATTCTCTAATTAAAATAGGTATACTTATATAGTTAATTATTTCAATTAATTTTTATCTAAGGTATATTTTTATATAAAAATAAATGCTAATAAATTGGATTTATATCAAAAAGTTAAAATTGTAAATAGATTTACCTTTATTTTGATTTAATAATACTCCTTATAGATTGGTTTTTAGCCAATTTCTTTTAAAAAAATTTTAGGTTCGAGGGCTCCGCTCCCTTTACACTTTTATTACAATATTTTTCTTATAACTACCTATTTACGATCTTAATCTACTTAAATCTAATCGCCATCTCAACTTATTTTAACCTGTTATTCGCCATGTGCCTAGGCTTCCATTTCCCGTTCCTTTAGCCAATTTTGGCTTTACTCCTTTTATCGACCTAAACCATACCGAAACACAATCATACTTTTATAACCTCCCCTGTCTCTTCCCTCACTTTTCATCTTATTCCATTCACCCAGACACAATCTCTTCCCATCCTTACATCTCCTCCTTTCCTTCTTTCTGCCCACGCTTTCTCTTCCAAGAACCACCTTATCCTTCTCTCTCTCTCCATGGTTTATTTTCATCTATTCTCTTTTCACTCCATCTCAACCTTTCCCTTAATTTCATGACTTCATATTTGTCCTTCTCATCTTCCAACTCTACTATCCACAATTTTGTTATCTCCTGTCTTACTCCTCTAATTCCCTTCACCTTTTTAATTCTTCCCATCTTTCTCACTTCAATCCGATATTTCTTTCTCTAACTTGTTCATTCTCTTCCACATATTTTCTTTTTCCTTTTTCCAATTTTCCTACCACTTTTCTAACTTTCTTTTAATGTCGCCTATCTCCTCTTTTATTACCTCCGTCTGCTTATCTCTTTTTTCTTCTATGTCCCTAACAATCTCTAATTTGTCCCACACCTCTGCCCATTCTTTATCGAATCTTTTGACCAACATCTTGACTAACTCGAGTAAGTCTGAAGACTGCTTCACACTTCATAATTTTCCGTCCTTTCCCGTTCTTGTTTCGCCTATAATATTTCGTATCTCCGCCATTTTCCCGCCTATACTACTTAAGTCAACTTTCGCCATTCTAGACCCCTACCTTACCTACACTTCATTCGCTCTTTCTCGTCATTCACTCTATCTCTTGCACACACTCCCCACTCTTTCTACCTAACCTTACAATTCACACTTTCCTTTTACCTTTCTCATTTACACTCAATCTATTTTCTAATTACATTTATCCGTCTAAAACAATCACCTTTCTTTGCTCATCACTTTTCACACACACCACTACCCACCCTTAATCAATAATAACTAATTTTCCAAAAAATAATTTTCCCTTCACAAACGCGTGTACTACTCTACGGTACCGGAAGCGGAAGCCCACCGCGAGGAGATATAATAAGCTTTAAACTTTATCACAAACCAATCTTACATCTCACCTAAACTAAAAATTTATTAGAATATTTTAAATACACTGAAACTATCTTTTGAAGTCTTTCTTATAGACAGGAGAAAAATAAAGAAATACAACTTAATTACAATTATTACATCTTGATCCAAAAGTTAGATAGAAGCTTGACGCTTTAAAATAAGCTTCCTAAATTTTCCAACTTGAAGTTTCTATCTTAAATTAGGACCAAGATGTAACAATTTAAATTTAGTTGTATTTTTTCAAAATTTTCTTCTATCGATCCGTCCGTAAATTTTTAACAGTTGTTTATTATAATTAATTAAAAATGAGTTAAGTTCACACAAAACCAGCAAGCATCAAAACGTTGCATAATGATACCATTTTTTAGATCATTTCTCATATTTGATTCAAAAAATGGTATCATTATGCAACGTTTTGATGCTTGCTGGTTTTGTGTGTTACTACAAATTAAGTTAATATAAATTTTAACTTTAAAATTTAACTTTAATTTCACATAAATTTAATATTCTTTGTTTACATTTAAAATTTTACTCAATTCACAAAAAATGTTGATTCCATAAAAAATTGTACCATCAAACGAACTTACCTGTTGTGAAGTTCGATCGTAATTATATGAAGAGTCTTGTTCGAAATGATTACTTGGTAGTACCGCTATTAAGCTCACGATGTCGCCACAAACTTCAGATAAAAGGGAAGGGTCATAATCATTTCGAACGAGACTCTTTATATAATTACGATCGAACTTCACAACAGGTAAGTTCGTTTGATCGTACAATTATATTTGAGTCTCGTTCTCATGATTACTTGGTAGATGTTTAGCGATCCACCCAAATTAATAATACTAAAAAATTATAATTTTTTATATATAAACGTATATTTGAAATAATCACGGCAACTCAAGATTTGAAGTGTTGTACAGAAAGAACTTATAATATAAACTAAGCTAGAACAGAAAAACTTAGTAATATTTAATTAAACAATTACAGTAGCAAATTCGCTCCTATTCTCCTGAATTGGTCTATTATAAAAGCGCGCGAAAACCTAGGAATCTTTAGACCATCCAGCTGTACTCTTAATAATATTTAAGTCTATTCCCTTTTTCAGAGCTGCAGATGTAACCGCATGGCGTGTACTATGAGCCTTAAACTCTTTTCCTACGCCACAACGAGCTAAATAAACGCGAATCCATCTACTAATTGTCTGCGATAATGCAGCCTTGTGAGGTTTTTTCGTTGACAATAACAATGTGTCCGTGCGTCCACGCAGGAGCTTAGTAAAATTTATATAAAACTCTAATGTACTCGCAATACATAGCTCTGGTTTCTTTGTAATCTGTGGTAACAAATGTAGCGGTTGATTTACTCCTGGACGTGAAGTTTTAATTAAATCGTTAATTTTAATCTCGTAACTTATTAATTTTTGTCAGCCATGACAATATGGTACTTTCATCAGCTTCAAAATGATCACAATTTAAATCCGCACAATAAAGAGTCCAATCTCTTATCGGCTTAGAATACTGCTTTAAAGTACCTGCTGATAACGAAGCAGTCATAACGTCTAATGATTCTTCTGGCACTCCTTGTCGTCTGTAGGCCTCCCAGATAATTTGCCGACAATCAAACTTAGACTCTTGGCTGGCGGATGCCTCACTGACCTATCAGGGGACAAAAGTAATGTAGGTGAAGGCTTCAAAATGATTGGAGGCTCTATCAACAACGAATAAAATAAAGGATACCAGGGCTGTGTCCCCCAGTTTGGAACTATTAATATTCTTTGCGCCTGGTCCGAAACAATCTTTTTAAGAACTCTCAAGACCATAGAAAAAGGAGGAAAGGCATAGAAGTGAAAATCTTTCCAACTCAAAGTAAAAGCGTCAACACTGTATGCTTCCGGATCCCGATGCCAAGAGCAAAATCTCTGGCACTTTGCATTATTCCTGGTCGCGAACAAATCCATATCAAAAGGGCCCCATTTTTTATATATTAATGAAAAAAATTCATCTCCCAATTCCCACTCGGTGTCTATATTCTTAATTCTTGAGCCCCTATCAGCTTCAGAATTATCTCTAGAAGCAATGTACGACGCAAAAATCCAAATCCTTCTTTCTTCGCACCACTGCCAAATATCCCGTGTGATCTGATTCAATTGTGGATACTGAATCCCTCCCGTTCGATTGGTGTAGGAAATTGCCGTCGTGTCATCTATCCTTAAAAGGATTTCACATCCATGTAAATCTTTCGCAAAAGTCTTTAACGCAAAAAACGCGGCAACTAATTCCAAATAATTAATATGCAAAATCTGCTCTGACGTCTTCCAAAAACCATGCGTTAAATCGACCTCACAAAACGCACCCCATCCGGACAATGAGGCGTCTGAAAAAATTTCTTTTTTGAAAGTAAATGTCCTAATCGAATTAAATGCCTGAATGATATTAACCTCCCACCAAAGAAAGACATTCTGTAATCTCTTACTAAGATACATATTAGCGTCGTAATTGTTTTTACTATGCAATAACGCCAAATATCTTTGACGTTCAAACTGTTTAGAATATAACCAACCGTATTCGACTGCAAGACAATACGCTGTTATGTTTCCCACAAATCTAGCGAAATCTCGAATTTTGCAAACTGTTTTTATTTTGAATTCATGAATCAAGTCTAACAACTTCTTCTGCTTCTTTTCAGGGAGTTCTATCTTTAATTCAACCGAATTCAACACAAATCCCAGAAACTCACATCTATTCTCTGGAATCAAAATGCTTTTCTTAAGGTTTATTATAAATCCTAAAGATTCTAATAGATTGATCGTATTTAATACATTCTGACTGCAAGTATATCTGTATAATCCTAAGCACAACCAATCATCTAAGTAGACAACAGACAACCAACCTCGTTCCCGTAACCAATTAATCGCCGGCTTCATGATCTTCGTAAAAATAAAAGGGGCAGTGCAAAAACCAAACGGTAGACACAAAAACTCGTATAATTGGCCCTTCCAAATAAATCTTAAATACTTCCTACTTTGAGGATGAACACTTACTAACAAATATGCATCCTGCAAATCTAATTTAGCCATGATCATCCCACCAGATAATAAACGAATTGCTGTACGAACATCCTCAAGTTTAAAATGATCTGTCGTCATAAAGGTATTTAATTACTTTAAATTAAGAACAAAACGTTTAGCACCGTTAGACTTATCAACCAAGAAATACGGTGATATAAATTGGTCTTGACAAGGTAAACAAGTTCGGACTGCTCCGATATTTATCAGACGACCAATCGCCTCTTCATAATCAGCTAACATACAAGTGCTAATAGAACCCTCTGGAATAACGTAAGATTGTTTCGGTTTGCTGTTAAATTCTAACCTATAACCTGTAATTACATCCAACACAAATTTATCCGATATAATTTCGGACAAGGCACTTATGAATGATTTTAATCGCCCTGCTATCTTTCTTACCTTCAAACTCTCTGCTGACGATTCTGCAGATTCTGTGGAGAGCGAGCTTGTTCCTGGAACTTCCTGGGATTTTGTTGCCTGTTGAATTGGCCTCTGGTCGAACGATACTGATCTCGCTGATAGTATTTCGATTTGTGTCCCGCCTGCTGCTGGCCCTGGTTCTTCGCAGACGAGGATCGCCAGTTTCCCGAAGGTTTTGCCGATGTGCCTTGTGCTTTCTTAGGTTGAGCTTGCAACTTAAGAGTCAACCCTACTTTTTCCATAGAGTTTGCTGTCTTTAAATTTTCCGAGAGATTAGACCCGAACAAAAAATCATTCGTTTCCTCTTTTTCTAGTATAACTTTGGCTTTCTTATCCAAGCCGGGATAAATAAAAGCCTTCCGTGCCTTTGTCGTCTGATGATGCATGTCAGACATCAACTTAATAGCATGAAGTTGATATTTAATCACCAAATCTCGATCCTCCTTATTAATTTCATCTTTAACTAATAATAAATCGAGCCCTGTTCCAAGCGCGGACAAAGCCGATCCTACAAGATTACCATGTCGCGAATACAAAGCTAACAATTCAGCCTTTGTATCTTTAGGCAACCCATCTTTAATCCATTGAGCCACTCGAGATGAAACCTCTGAGTGCCAAGTAAAACTTTTTTCGTCGACAACAGTTTTTTCTCCAAGCAATTTTATAGTATCGTCGTTTAAATTTGATTCCTGGGGATCTTTCTCTCGTATTTCACCTAACGAAGAAATACTTTCCTCTTCTTTCTTATTCTCTCTCTGAGAACTGTTATCTACTCTCTCTAACGAAGATCCACTCGAGCCTGAAAATTTAATAAAAATGTTGGGTAATGGATAATCAAGCAACCAACACTGTAGGTTTTAAATTATAACCTATAGCACGGTAACTCGCGTCAAACGCAAGCTCACCGCCATGTGAAGCACGGTCTGTCCCCCCTCTCGTGAGGGCCCACCGTCGGCATGCACAGTGTATCTCACCTCTTGTGTGAGCCTACCGCCATTTTGAAAAAATAAACTCCATGAGAGCAAGAGAGAAAGATCTGTTAACTCCAAGTAAACGCTTACCTACAGCACTATTCCTCGATGACGAAGAATATTCTGAATAATTATCGTCATAATCTCCTCGATCTGCTTTCCGATCATATCTATTATATTCCGAACTGGAGTTACTCGACGAACTGGACGAACTGGACGAACGACGCCTACGACGAGCTCTCGCTAATTTTTTGAGTTTCCGATAATATTTCACTGCTTTCTTCTCTTCACGTCTTCTTTTCCTCTTGGAACTCTTTCCCATTGTAACTATTTACACTTTTTCCACGTTTAAAACTATTTTAAATTCAATTTAAAGGAAAATAACCTATCAAAAGATGTGGCGTTCGCTTGCACAAAAAGCGTTATGACGGGATAGTTGGGAGAAGGGAGCAAGGCCCAGTGGTGCCAACTTTTTGGTTTTATCTGAAGTTTGTGGCGACATCGTGAGCTTAATAGCGGTACTACCAAGTAATCATGAGAACGAGACTCAAATATAATTTCACTTTTGCGCCGAATGTCGTACTGTCAAACATAAAACATGAAGTTATCTCTTTGTAAATGTAAACAAATAATTTTAAATTTACAATAATATTCAACATTTGCCATTTTATACATTTCATGAAAATTTAAAATTCCACATGGAATCAAAATTCTTTTTTGAATTGTACAGAATTTCACAGTTATGAAAAGGAGATTCAATTAATGTGAAATTTATAGTGTAAAAATTGAAAAATTATAAAAGAAAGAATTTATAATCTCCAAAGTATGTAAAATTTACTACTTTTCATTTAATTTTTAATTTAATTTAATTTCTAATTAAAATTTGTTTCTTCATTGAAAAACATTAATTATTTTAAATTTATTTTTTATTTTATATAATATTTCTGAAAATTTTTCTTAATACATTTTTATATTCATAAAATTTAGGTTATTTAAAAATAATAATCTTCACTCCAAGAAGATACCTGCGCTTTTGCTGTCTTATAATTTTATAACTATTTTTAAAAACATTTTTTAAAATAAAAATGATTTAAAATTACTAATTTGTCAATAACATTTCTAAAATTTCTAAATTTATTTTCCTTTAATTTTTAAATTCCACTAATATTTCCCTAAATGACAAAAAGACTTCGTGTCTGTCGCTGTTAAAATGACTTTAGAAAATAAGAGTTGAAAGACTTATGATAATAAAAATTCATCATAAAAAATAAAAAAACTAAACTCAATATATGTTATATATGTTGTAATATATGTTCAATATATGTTGAATTTATTGAAAAACATTAATTTTTTTTAAATATCTTCTTTATTTGTTATACATAATATTTCTAAAATTATTGTTTTTAAATCATTTTTTATATTCATAAGATTTAGGTTATTTTAACATAATCTTCACTCCAAAATTATATTTAGAGAGAATTTTGGCCTGGACCCAAACCTGGGCCCATGACTGGTTCAGAACTGGCCTAGGCCTGGCTCTAGACTGTCCCAAGCCTGGCTAAAAACTGCCTAAAAACTTATATATATGTGTGTTATATATATATATACATATATGTGTGTTATATATATATATATATATATATATATATATATATATTATATCTAAAATTCCTGAATCAGCGCACAGTGGGGTATTTTGACAATTTAGCTGGCCAAAAGTCGATTTAGTAAAACTTATTATTTTTTAAAAAAATATGCACACATGTATTTCTAGATATTCCACAAACAATTTTTTCTCTACCGTATCCCTCTTAAAAATCCCAGAAACGAAACATACAAACAAAAGTTATTAACAAAATAAGGCTGATTTGCTGTTTTTTTATCTATGATAAGTTATAGTTGTAATGGACTAATATATTTGTCTAACTCTGTAATTTATATAAAAACGAATTATGGCTAGTTCTAGTTCAGGTAAATGTGCATTTAATTCATATTTTAATTTTATTATATGATAGTTTATAAGAGAAATAAAATACATTTAAATTTGTCAGGTTATATCATATTATCTTTAACAAACTTTGACAATTTGAAGGTTTTTGTTTTACTTCAGGGTGGCTCCCTGTAATTTTTTTTTGCTTCACTATACAGATTTTTATTTACTCTTGACTACTCAATAACAAATAGCCGCGCATACACGCGATTTTAGAAGTATTGATACGATTTTTGCGTTACTGTAAAAATTTTAAATTTTTGAAATTTTTTATTTTTGGTCCTATCTTATTTTATTTCTTCTAGATTCATCAAGCGTGAAGATATTTACTCGCTTAGAATTATTTTCTATAATGCAGAGACAAGATTTAGCTAGTTTTGCCGAAAAGTTAGAATTTACGGAGAATTATTTATTAAAATATGACAATTGTGAAGAAGAGGAAATAAAAAAAATAAAACACCAGTTTTCATATCAGAAGTCAGAATTTAAACGAAGATGGCTAGCAGCACAAAAGAAAAGTGATTTATTTGTTAGGAAAAATGAAGATTGGCTTCTGGGATCATTTACATTACGAATTGCTAATTGTAAAAAACGTTCAGGTCGACCTGCTTTAAGTTTTAGTGAGTCAAGTGACATAAGTAAACGGAGAAAAACAGAAGATTTGAGAAAGAACACTAATCTTGACGTTTTGACTTATGCTACAAAAATGAAATTATACGAAGAAGGTAAAAGAACTGCGTCTAAAGTAGTTGAAGATTTAACCAGTTCTCCTAGTAAAGCAAATAAATACAGGACTTCGTACTAAAAAATGATGGAACCAAATGTAAAACAGTTGTCAGCTTTGCACAGTCTATCTATGATAGTTGAAGGCAACCTTACTAGAAATCAATATGATGTGGTCAGGAGCACTAATAAATTTTACTACCCATGTTACACTATAATACAAAGAGAAAAAAAAGAAGCATACCCAGACGAATCATCTTATTTGGTGACTGAAACGTGTGCAGAAATTAAATTACAATGTTTAATGGACCTCACAGTAAAGCGCTTCTTAATTGATTTAAAATACGTTCTACAAGGTTTGGAGCAAGAGAAGTGTAACACGTTGAGGCTGATTTGTAAGTGGGGTTGTGACGGATCACAACAAAAGAAATATAAACAAACATTTGTTAACGACGAAGATTCCGATGCAAATATATTTCAGAGTTCTTTAAGAATAAAATTCATTAAAGAAAGTGTTGATATTATAAACGAGGAAATATCTCATGTTCAGAATTCTGCAGCGTTATTAGAATAAACAAAAATTAGATTAGTTGATCAAGATTTTTCAGTGAAACGCACACTATTGCTAACTATGGTTGATGGAAAAGTCTGTAATGCTGCTACAGAAACAGCTTCTACCGCGCGTTGCTAGAAGTGGTGTCACTTCTAAAGATTTTAATAAATTAAATGTAACAAAAAAGCCTAAATCAGATTCGTTGTCATTTGGCCTAGCGACTTTACATGCAAGGATTCGTATGTTTGAGCACTTATTACATGTGGCTTATAAACTGCCTGTTAAAAAGTGGCGCGCAGTACTTTCTTCAAGGGAAAAAGAAATTATCAAGCAAAGAAAACAGCAGATTCAAGATGACTTTAAAAAGAAGCTAGGTCTACTAGTTGATGTACCTAAGCACGGATTTGGTAATACCAATGATGGAAACACTAGTCGAAAGTTTTTTAGTGAACCAGCCATTGCGTCCGAGATCCTAGGTATTGATCAAAACCTCATCTATCGCTTCAAAATTATATTAGAAACTATATGTTCTGGACACAAAATTGACTGTACAAAATTCGCTGATTACACTATGGAAACTGCTAAACTGTATACAGACTTGTATTCCTGGTATCCGATGTCTCCAACAGTACATAAGATTCTTATTCATGGTGCAATTGTAATCGAAAAGACTTTATTACCAATTGGACAATTATCCGAAGAAGCAGGCGAAGCAAGAAATAAACATTTCCGACTGTACCGTGATAATTTTGCAAGAAAATTCTCTAGAACTGCCTGCAACTTAGACCTGATGAATAGATTACTTCTTACTTCAGATCCTCTTCTAACAGGAATGAGACCATGTCCAAGGAAGAAATCATTGCCATTTTCGAAGGAGACTCAAGATATGCTGCTTTCTGCTGAACTTTTCTCAAGCAATTCATCAAATAATGATGATGAATCTGATGACGATTATGATGATCATGATAATGAGTTAGCAGACTTTGTCCAGAATGAAGTATAGAATGAAGATTTGTAATAACTTATTGACTGATTAAGAAAGGTGTTTAAAAGTAAATTGCATTAAGTACAAGAATTTGCGTTAATTTCTCAATAAATGTACAATTTTAATGAATATTTACATTTTTCTTAAATATCTTTATTTAATATTGCACCATAGTAATTTTGAAACATTTTTTAACAAGAAAAATATATTTATTAATTTTGGCCAGCTAAATTAACGAAATACCCCACTGTGCAGCGGCGGCAGCGAAATATTTTTATAATATAGGGAGATATATCTTATCTGTTCGCTAAAACTTTTTGAATAACAATTCTTTAAAAAAAGTATAAAAAGTACATATTAAAATTAGTTTTCAAATGCATTTTGAAAAATTAAAATGGGTTTATTTTGTTATCTTAATGCATAAGATAAGGATTGTTCTGTTTATAGGAAACGAAAAAAATTGGAGATGATTGTGTTAAAAACATTTTAAGAAAGATAAAGCGTATTTAAATAAGAAAAACAGAATTTAAAAATTCTTTTCAAGAATAGCAATATTTATATAAACTTTTGATAAAAGTGAAATAGAACAACATTGCTTCTAATTCTGTAGATGCCAGTCGAACAATGCACAATTGAAACAGAGTATTGAGGGTCGATACAACGCGCTTCAAAGGCAGTTGGCTTGTGTTGAGAGAATTCCACATTTTCTATTAACTTTCATCACTCTCTTGTATTTCTCACAAAGGCATTTGAAACAACTAACGATTGACAGGGATATTATATCATAAAAACAACTTTTTTTTTAAAATTATCTATTTATAACACTTTATTTCATAGTTTTATAGTATAAGGTATGTTATCGTACTAAGAAAAGAAAAATAAAAGTCCAAATTATTATTAACAGTAACTTCAATGATAAAAATGGATGTTAACCCTTAACATCTGGAGGTTAACGCTTAACATATTTATCATTTAACATAGGGATATCAATCTAGATATTTAAGGTTAACATCTAGATGTTAAGCTTTAATATTTGCATGCTAAAATTTAATATCTTAGATGTTAAACTTTAATATTTAGATATTAAGTGTTACTATCTTTTCTTAAACATCTTATTTTAAACACCCAGTTTTCTCAGTGTTGTTTTGGAACATACAGATTTAACTTTTAAAAATTGATTTTATATAATATTATTTATAAATAAAAATTTTTAATTTAAAATGTTGATGTATTTTGCAATAGAATAGTTGTTTTCCATTAGAAAACAGTTCTAACATTTCTTAAGAGGAAGCTTTTTTTTCGGCTTTAAGTACAACGTAAGCACTTTGTGTGGTGTAGATGCACGTGAAAAGTGCTTACGCACTTTATAAAAGTTGCTTATCTGTGTAAATTTACTCACCAAAAGTTCCAAATTCTTTTAAGAATCGTGATTTCCACTGGGTGAAATTGAAGAATAATTTTTTAATTTTCTCATAGTGCTTCTTATTTCTTGAACTTCTATTTTTGTCTATCACTGAAAGTTGTCTTCTACACAGAACGGTCGATTAATTTTGCGCACTACTTGAATTAATTTATAGCTATAGTCCAGCCAATGTACCTTTATACGGTAATAACTCAAAAAGTCGATATTTTTTTTCATAAACCCTTTATTTTATATTTTGGCATACGATTCAAAACTTAAGTGTTCGTCAGGGATGGCGACTAAGATAGACTAGGTTTTTCCAAAAAAGGTGCAAAAACTAACGTTTTCTGAAGTTGCCGATTTTCATTACATTTTATAAATAAAGAAAGAAGTATTTTTCAAAATTTTTTATATGTTTTTTTTAAATGCTCGTAATTTTTTCAAAAATGAATCAATTTTAGTCGTTTTTTTTAAATTGTGCATTTTTTAATGAACTTTTTAAAAAATTAGTGAAACAAATTATTTTTTAGATTTTTTGCAATTTATTAATTAAAATCTTATTTTTAAAATTGATTGCTTCCTTCCATTTTTTTATATGTTTTCTGATTCTTTTTAATTTGACAAAATTCAGAACGAGCTTTTTCACTGTATGACGCTGCATTGGATGTTCTAATGAACTACTAAATAAAATATCAGTAAAATGTTACAAATAAGAGTGATAATGAAAATAATGAAACTATATTTGGAAAAATATTTTTCTTAACACCCTGATCGAAAGTACGAACGTTCGGCTTCGATTTCGAATAGAAAAGCCAAAAATTTGCTCATTGTTGGCAAATGCTCCCTAGATCATCGGGAGTAAAAGCAGTTTACCGGGACTAAAAGCAGTTTTCCGAGAGCGAATACATTGCGCGAGCTGGCGTGAGTTTTAAAAATATTAATTTTTGTCTTTAAATTTATTTAATATTTCTATTTAAAGGAAGTGTGGATAAGTTTCTGATTTTGTGTTAAAATGCGACTAAAACAAAATTTTTTGCTCTTTTTATCGATTCGAGGCCTGCTTACCTTTATTTGTTTTTTATATATGTGTTTTTGATGCCTGCCCTCGACCAGCAGCACTTGCTTCACACGTTCTTGCAAATGTCGGCGGGCATCAAACTTTCACGAGTCTCCAGCAGAGGCGCGCAATAATTAAAGATGGCCGCGCAATCAGGTTGTAAATTTTGTCAGCTCGAACGTTGTTAAATTGTTTTTAATAAGTTTGAGTGAATTTTGAAACGTGGTTTCGACCGGATGTTAAGAAAAATCGTATACGGTACACGGGAAAAAAGTTCTAAAGCCCTGAAATGCGTGAAATGATGCCCTCGGCTTCGCCTCGGCCATATTGTCGCGCAATACAGGGATTTTGAACTTTCTTCCCTTGTAACGTAATATGCTATTTATTCTTTTAAACTTTTGATTGATTATTTTTGTCGCTTTCTGATTGTCTTTAGTTGTTGAGAACCTCATTTTAATGTTGAATAAATAAGTTGGATTTTTAGCCCAATCGTACAACTCTTCAGTGGTTGAAATTTGTTTTTTAAAAGGGCAACTGAAGACTGAAGACACGAACTGATGCTCTTGTTATCGTACCTCCAACGCCATCACAAGGACCTTTACCATGATAACTTGCGAAGAAATGCCATTCGGCTTTTATTTTATAGTCTTCTTCATGATAGTAAATATTAACAAATTTTTTGTAGTTTTTCAATTATTGCGTTGCTCCGTCCGAAGAATAATAAATTTTTTTGGCATCTTTAGACAAGCTTTTAACAAAATCAGTGATAATTTTTAAAAAACGTGAACTGAATCTGGATCATGGATGTTACAATAAGATATAATAACTAATAACTTCTGTGCGATATAATTAATTGCTTTAAAATATATCACAACAGGATTAATTGTTATTCCAGTGAAAACCAGGTACCGCATTTTGAATAACAAATTTGTAATTTTCGGCAAAATCACCAACTATTAGAAATTCGTTGATTTCTAAAGATTCTTTCAGAGTTTTCATAAATTTTGCTTGGGACTTTGCAATAAATGCATAAGGAAAAAGTTCCGTAATTATAGCGCAAATGTCTTCAACAAATTTTAAGGAACAAGTATAGTAAATGATTATAAATTCGTTATTCAAAATGCGGTACATGGCTTTCACTGGAATATGTTCCTCCGCTATATTTTGTTTAGTTAATATTAATTGTGAACGTTCAAAATCTCGTAGAATAATTTTAGATAAAGGATTATTAAACTTAATACCATCTTTCCTATTGCGGGAAAAATCAATTTTTATTTTTTATGTTAAAAGATAGTTTTTGAGTTGTTCTTTCATTTTCATGTTTCAAAAAACAATTTTTTAATAACACTTTTGGTTATAATGCTTCAAACCTAGGCGTACAAAGTGTATCGCCTTTTTTGAATTTTCTTTAAACGACCGTCCCGTGTAATTAACAATTAATCGTATTAATTTTTTTATGGTATTTGATAGTTTTTGAGTTTCAAAAAGCAAAATTTAATTCCTGCAATTAATTTTCTTGTTATGAAGCTTTAAACATAGGCATGTTAAGCGTCTCAATTTTTCTTCCTCCTCTTTGCCCGTCCATCCTTTAAAGTTTGCATTCTCAGCGATAGGTCCCTTCTCTCGCGGAGCGTCACATTTGTAAAAATAAATTGTTGCAGAATTGCTGTTAAATTGTTTTAAAAAAGTAAAATATATAACTATCAATCCCTACTAAGAAAGAAGTTATATGCAAATGAGTTACCGGGTAACGCGTTACCAAGTAACGGTCTGGTGGAGAGAATTTTGCCTCTTTTTGTAAAATCATTAGCCGTCATTAGGTAAAGGTTCGCTCGAAGGATAATGGGCCTAGCAGGTGGTCTATTGTTTGGATTTCTAAAATTTTTCCTCTTTTCCTAAAGCCATTAGCCTTCATTAGGTAAAGGTTCGGTAGAAGGATCATGGGCATAGCAGGTGGTCTATTGTTTGGATTTAGAAATAAAATTTATAAATAAAATAAAAATTTCAAGAACAGAATACTTTTATAATCAGGTAAGTTTTCTGTAAAATGTAGATTCAAGTCATTTGTACTGAAACTGCTGCTGACGTTGGTTGTTATTTATAAATTTATTATTTATTATTATTCTTAACAAAGAGAGAGAGAGAGAGAGAGAGAGAGAGAGAGAGAGAGAGAGAGAGAAACAGAGAGAGAAACAGTAAAACAGACAAATAGTTAAGCAGATAAATAGAGAAACAGAAAAATAGAGAAATAGAGAAACAGAGAAATAAAGAAACAGAGAAGTAGATAAATGCTGAGAAAGAGTTAAATGCAGATTTTTGATATTTACAAATTTCAAGTATGAGTAATTTATCCCCATCCACATTAAAAGAACCAGTTATGCCAAAGAATTGTCGCAAAAAAAAAGAAAGGAAATCAAGGGCAGAAATTTAAAAAAATTATCGTGAAATGCTTAAATTGAAGCGAAATGTTGATTGTAAAGAAGCTACAGATAATATTAATTCAAGTATAGATGAATCTCTTTCATCAACATCTAACGCATCATGTTCTCATGTAAGTGATTTAGGTTTATCTGAAAATAAATATCGGAAACCCCGGTCAGAAATTAAAAAAAATTATAGTGATAGATGCAAACTAAAACGAAATGTTCATTGTGAAGGAGCTACAGATAATATTTACTCAAGTATAGATGAATCTCTTCCATCAACTTCTAACGCATCACGTTCTCATGCAAGTGATTTAGGTTTATCTGAAAATAAATATCGGAAAACTCGGTCAGAAAATCAAAAAAATTACCGTGATAGACGCAAACTAAAACGTAATGTTCATAGTGAAGGAGCTACAGATAATATTAATTCAAGTAGTATAGATGAATCTCTTCCATCAACATCTAACGCATTATGTTCTCATGCAAGTGATTCAGGTTTAACTGAAAAAAAATATCGGAAAACTCAGTCAGAAATTCAAAAAAATTACCATGATAGACGCAAACTAAAACGAAATGTTCATTGTAGCGAAGCTACAGATAATATTAATTCATGTATCTATTTATATTATTTTGAAGGTTAAATACACTACATTATATTTCTCTAATCATTGTTTTTAACCAACTTCCCATGAGACTCAAGCATTTTTTAGTTAGTATTGGTAAAATAAATAGTAATAAATATAGCATTCTTCCCCTTTCACGAAAATGAAGAATGATTTATTAAAAATAAATGATTTTAAAAGCATATTCTTATTAAAATAAGTTTTACTCTGTCAATCACATTTGATAGAAAATAATGTACATCTAAATCTCTCAACTATTTCCTCATTGCTTCTTATTACAAAAAACACAAATTTTATAAGGTGATGATAACTTTACATTAGAATATCCCTTTTCAGGTCAATTTTTAAGAACGACAAAAAACAGTAACCCTGTTCACCGTTTTCTTCCTTATCCGTTTTTAGTAAAAGAAATAAACATTTCAGAGATTAAGATGTAAAACAATTTAAAGAACTTTCTCTCTTATTCCTAAAAGTAAGGAACGGAGATAATTACAATAAAGCAATAAGCAAATACAAAAATTTGAGTTTAAATGAATAAATCACCATAGTCTCTAAAATTATCTTTCAAAATATTAAATATTACATATTCAAAGAAGAGCAGCATCAATAGTCAGAAGAAAAAGGCGCGCTTAAAAAAAACCATAAAAATGTATAATAAAAAAATATAATAAAAAACAAAAATTATGTTTATCGTTAAATTTTTGAATAATTTTGTTTGTATACAATTTATGCCAGTTTCCTTGGTAATGGAATTCTTAATGTCGGTGATTACAAAATCCAATATTGTTGTCAAATTTTATGAAAAATTACTATAATTTTTCAAAAATTACAAAAATTATTATAAAATTCTACAACCTTATTGGATTTTGAAATCTGACTTCAAATTCGTAATCAGCGACCCCAGAAACCCCAGATACCAAGTTCTGTAAAAATTCAAAAATGTTTTATTAAAATTAAAGGATTTTAAAAGCATACTCTTATATATAAAATGAGTTTAACTCTGTCAATAACAAAAGATACAAAAGAAAGTACACTTAAATCTCTCAACTGTTTCTTTTTTTTTCTTACCGCAAGAAACACAAATTTTTTAAGGTGGTGAAAACATTACATTCGAATATCCCTTTTCAAGTCAATTTTTAAAAACGATAGAAAATAGTATCCCTGTGCAATATTTTCATTTTTTTAAGTTTTTAGTGAAGCAAATAAACATTTCAGATATTAAGATTTAAAATAACTTTCCAGAACTTTCTCTCTTATTCATGAAAGAAAAAAACGGAGACAATTACAATAAAGCAATAAACAAAGAGAAAAATTTAAGTTCAAATAAATAAATCGCCATAGTCTCTAGAAATATCTTTCAAAATATTATATGTTACCTCAGATATTTTCATGCACTTCTTTTTTATACAACAAAAATGCATATGGCAAGAAATAAATTTCTAATTTTTAACTTTTCAAAGAGGACCATCATCAATAGGTGAAAAAAATGCATGGATCAGCTGTTCATTTTTTCCCTAGGGAAAAAATGGACTCCATTTTCACACGGCCGAACAAATGAGTGCGTTTAGACCCTGCCTGCAGACATCTAAAAACGCCATTTTTGTGCCTGTGGGATAAAATAGTATATTAAGCAACAAGGAGTTAAAGGCAGCCATTTGTTTACGCTGATGTTTGTGTACGAGTGACAGTCGAGGGCGAAGCCCGAGACGTAAACGAGTACACAAACATCATTGTAAACAAATTGGACTGACTTTGAACCCGTGTTGCTTACGATACTTTTTATTCCAAAGGCACAAACTTGGTGCTTTTAAATGTTTGTAGGTTAGGGTCTAAATGCATTCACTTGTTTGACCGTATAAAAATGGCGGCCATTTTTGCCCTGTGGTGGAAAAAATGCATGGATCAGCTGTTCATTTTTTCCCTAGGGAAAAAATGGAAGCCATTTTTACCCGGTCGAACAAATGAATGCGTTTAGACCCTGCCTACAGGCATCTAAAAGCTCCATGTTTGTGCCTGTGGGATAAAAAATTATTTATTCTATTTTCATTAATTAAATTATCAATTTATACTACATTGCGCAAAATGATTCCTGCAATATTCAGGCAATATTTCAGAAAATGTTAAATTTTATTTTTATTTTAAATTAATCAAAATTGTATGTTATATTTGACACCCTAGAGGTGTCTAGGAAGTTAAAAACTACTGTGCAGACCTATCGACCAAGATCGACCAGTGCGCATCATTTAACGTTGAAAATTGCCTGAAAATTACAATGAAATGTTCTCTAAAGTTTCGTCTCAATATTGCTTTACAAGTGGACATATTAGTACTTGCAGCAATATTGTCAGAAAATTCATTAGAATACTTTGAAACTTAGAGTGTTAGGGTCAGGCAAGTTTAAAAAAATATCTTGTGCTGTGTGGGAAGTACTGCTTTAAGGTATTAGTCGCGTAAAATGATTTTCGTCAGATTTTTTTAAAACTTTGTATCTGTATTCATGAGGTATTTATCTATGAAATAAAATCTATCCTATTAATTTTGACCACTTCTGAGCTTCAAAATATTAATTCAAAGTTTATACCTTTTACATGCAATAGCACAAAATGCATGTAAAAAATGTCTCTTATATTCAATTATAAAAAAACAAGTCGTCAGTTTTTCAAATAAAACTACTAAGTTACACATTGAGATAAAATAAATCCTTTAAAAAAAAATTAATTTTATTGACCACGCCGTATAAAAAATACAATAATTTAAAAATTCATAATTTTTCATTTTCACGTGGTTTCATTGAAAAATGTCGAAAACGTGTAAGCAATACATCACGATAACTTATAGTACCTGACTCAAAATCGTGAAAATTACATATATTACATTAGAAGAGGTCACAAGGAAGCAAGTGAGTTGATATAAAAGTTTATTTTTTGTTCTTTTTATTTTGCGGGAGTTTTGCGGGAGCATTTACGCGACTAATACCTTAACACATTCTGATGTCAATTTTTATTGAATTAAAAAAATTGAAGTTTAGTGGCAAAAAACATAAATTATTGTAAGAATTGATAAAAAAAAATTTAGATTTTAGATTAGTAACTAAGAATTAAGGTTTGAAAAGACTGAGCAAGGAAGCTAATGTTTCATTTTAAATTATTGATTTTTTAGCATTCTGTTTGTATTATTAGAACGTTATGAAAACATTCATTTGTAAAAGATATTAATAAAAATTATTTCTGTTTGTGACTTGAATTTTATTACTTTATAAATTATTAAATTTATTTATTATAATAAACCGACGATTTATTGAAATAATAGAACGAGTTTTCAGTTATCAAGATTAAATACGTAAAATGCAGAATATAGTATACAGTAAAAATACCTTATAATTTCTTACAACATCCTGCACTTCATTATGCAATAACTTTTGAAAAAATTGTTTCAGAAACTTTTCGTTTGGTGGAAACATTTTTAGGACCTAACTTAATAATTTTTTCAATGTTTCGATAAAAAAGAAAAAAGTTTTTTCTGTGCGTGATGATTTCACGAATTCTGATGTTGATCAAGTACGCAATGTTGCTGTAAAAAATGAAAAGAAAGAAAGTTTTTTATAAGGGATGATTTTGATGAACACTTGAAATTAAAAGTAGTGTTATTATATGATATTCATGCATTCTATGTTGATTTGGTGTAAAATGTTTATTTTCTAAACCAAAAATTTGAATTAGCAACAAGATTTTTTGTTTTCGTTTTTTACAAACGTTTCGTACTTGACCATCAGGAATTCTGACCCTTTTCAATTTTAACAATACCTTTTTCTTAATTATAAAATCTAGAAATTTTATGAAAGGGTAAATGAATTTGCGAACAACAAACAGAATGTATCTAAAGAAAATACAATAAATTTTTAAAAAACAAGTAAACCTTTAAAGTATTATAAAATTGAAAAAATTGTTTTTTTCACCAAACTATAAAAATTAATCATAAAAGTTTATATAAAAAAATTGCAAAAAATAAACTAAAATACCGTGAAAAAAAAATTAAAGAAAATCTATAACTCGAAAAAAAAATCGTCAAAGAAGGAGAAAATTAATGATAAAGTTAGAAAATTAAAAAAAAATTGTAAATATTTATAATAAAATAAAATCGAAGACAAACGAACAATCAAGCCACAAAATATATTTTACGATTTTAACGTTTATTGTTTCTTCTTCTTTAACGTTTATTCGTTCTACTTTTTGGCTGCATCTAGTTATTGCATATAATTATTATATATATTTTAATTTATCATTTATATAAAAATTTTATTCTTTGTAAATAAATATAAAAAAGCAAATTCACGCGATATTCATCTGTATGATTATTTTCTGATTTTCTCCATTATTTTATTTTTTAATGGGGCCTTATGGAAAAGTTTACGAGGGGCCCCGAGGTCACTGGTTACGCCACTGATGATAAAGCATGTTAAGGAGCATGATTATTGAGCATCATGATGAATATAGTAATGAAAATGAAAATAATGAGAAAGGTGCCAATAATGACGATGGTGACAAACATAAGAGTAAATTTAACATTCCTATTGATCCTTCACCTGTGAGAAAATTAAAAAATTTATTTAAAATATTAAAATATTTCAAAAAACTAAGAGGAAAAATTAAAATGATGTTGCGTTACAATCGGAATCAATTCGAGCAGGTCTTCAAGCAGCTTTAGAAAAGTTTATGAAACATTACAAAAAAACAAACTGGGTTTATTGCGCTGTTTTTTTTTGTACTAGGTCATCGGCATAAAGTTGAAACTTTTTATTTGACTACTTAGGGGATTGAAATGGCAAAGTGGTATATCAAGAAGTTTGAAGAAATTTACAAAAGCACGTTCTACCAAGAAGAAGAACATATAATAAGTGAAATTTCACTTCAAAGTAGAGATATTGATAGGAATACCGGTGAATATGACAATGACGATGATATTGACCCTTCTTCACTTTATTCGTCTGAAATGCAAAGTAAGAAATCTACAAAAAACAGTTCTCGTAAAGAAACTCAAGTAAATTGGTGAATTGGATCATTATTTGCAAATGAATCGAGTTGACAAAAACACAGATATTTTGATGTGGTGGAAAAACCATCATATTCAATTCCTAACTTCATCAAAAATGGCGCGGAATTTTTTGAGTATTCAGGCAACTTCCGTCCCAGTAGAAAGACTTTTTTCAAGATGTTCACTGACAATTCAAAAACATCAAAATAAACTTGGTAACAGCACATCTCGTAAACTGCTATGTTTAAATAGGTGAACAATCCGAAAAGAATTTTTAGCGTTCAATTCTACTCAATAAAATAAAAAAAATGTAATAAATTGATTTAAATATTGAAGAACCTACATTAAAATTTATTTACACACTTTGTTTCTAAAAGTTTCATTTTCATATCTAAAATTTATATAATAAAAAAATGTGCAATAGGGTAACTGTACCAATTGTCGAGGGTTTAAGCAACATCTGACTTTGACATTTTTTTTCTCGGAAGTAAATGCACTTCAAAATTTGATTTTTGTATATTTAGACGAAGAATTTAATAATGTTTCATATTTATATTTATTTTGTTAATATAAACTAAAATGTTAAGCAAAAATTATATTTAAAAGTTAATTGAGCAAAAGCACCATTTGTCGATAGTCTTGTACCAGCTTCTCGATGATCTGTTACAATTGTCGGGGGTATATATATGGGGGTTTCTCCACGAAACCGACAATTCCATGTCCCTTGTGCTTTTTAAAAAACATATTGCACATATGGTAATGAATCCAACGTGAAAAAGTAGCTCTAGTGATCACAAACAAAAGCCTGTAGCCACTTTAATTTATAATACTTATGTGCATCATGGTGAAGCCCTTTTAAAAAATTAAAATATTTCATAACAATCAAATCAGAATGTAGTTATACTTTAGTATAAACAACAATTGACTTTCCTCAAGAGATTCACTACGACAGAAACAAATTTTATAATTGATTTTTTGTTTTTTTTACGTTTGAAGCGCCAAATTTGTGTAGGGGATCACTGAATCGTCTTGGTGAAGCCTTTACAATTTTACATATTTCGCAATCAATAAAAAAAAATTTTTTTTTTCATTAAATGATTTATGGTTGTATTATTTCAGTGAATTTAAATAGCAGAAATGCAAAACCGATTAAAAATTGCTAATAATTTGTTTAAAAAAACAGTAGGGGAGACCGGAGCTGGTTGAGCCATTTTTCACACTTCGTTGTTTAACTTTGATAATGTCCAATTTATGAAAACCTAATCGTACAGAAAACCTGCTCTGATATTTCAACTTCTATTTAAAAAAGAAAAAGTCCCGTTATTACTTTTAGTTTTTTTTGGGGAACATTTTTTTTTTGAGAAATCCAAAACGACTTAACCCGCCCCGGCCCGGGGCATATTGGGTCATGATTAAAATGTTACTGTTTAAATGTTAAAACATTACTTTTTATAATAAACTTAGTTCTTAAGGTTATTTTATAATAAAAGGAATTGAAAAATAAATATATTTTAATTAGAACAGTGAAAGTATAAGATTATAAAATAAAAAAATTGCTCATATTGAAAAAACGTATTTTTTAATTCCTAATTGCTAAAAAGTATTATCATTAGTGGTAATTGACTGAAATAAATTACTGATAGTGAAATTTAATTAAATTAATGTAGTTTATTTATGTAGTATAAGTATATAGTAGATTCCTCATGCATTTTCTTACATTTACTCCACATAAATGATGATATAATAAATATATAATTTAACTCAAACTACTTTTTCAAAATTATATTTTACTTATTTAAAAGTTCGAAAGTTTTATTTGACCTTTAAGCCACTATAAATTAGTGATTTTCTACTAATGAATTAGTGAAAAATCTGTTAATATTGAATAGTAAAAAAAATTATTAATTATTAGTAGACAATCACTAATTTAGATGTAGAGTGTGCTTCAATTTGTTATCACTGAACTTCTTACATTTTTTTTAGTATTTAAAGTAGTAAAATTTGAAATATGTATGCTTAAATAAGTTTTGTTTGAATTCGTAGTTGATTTATAATTTTGTACGTTTTTTTCAACCAACAGTTTCATTAATTGTCAAAAGGAAAAATTAAAAAGAAATTAAAAAAATGATATTTTAATATTTTCACATTCATAAAACTGTTTTAACATTTTATTTTGTTAAAAATCAATTATAGTTATAGTTTTGAACTATTTCTCGACTGTTTGATCTCCATTTACACAATTAAAGTCCAGCTCGTTTGGTTAATTTTACTGAATCTTGCTTCAACTGTTGAACTTCCTCTACAGACTCAGTCCCAGTCAGAAGATCATCAACGTCGAAATCTCTGCTTATTACTTCTGCTGCTTTAGGAAGCAACTCTCTTTCGTCTTTTGCCAATTTATTCAGACATCGAATAGCTAAAAATGGCGCAGAAGATGTTCCATACGTTACCGTTTTTAATTGGTAAGTTTTCACTGGTTGTTTCTCATCCTCATGCCACAAGATCTTTTGGAACTTTCTATCGTCAGGATGTATAAAAAGTCGACGATACACCTTCTCGATGTCAACACGCAGAGCGATAAGTAGTATCAAATACTACCCTTAATTTTGTGGTGGTACTTGTCTTCTTGATTACTCCCTAATGTGGTATATAATATCCCTTTTCCAGTTTGCTACTTGACGATTCCATGTGATCCAATTCTTTATACTCTTTCATGAACTTGCAGTAACTTTCCTTCAGACTTTTATTTTTAGCTAACTTTTTCTAGAACATAAAAAATCTTCGTCGAGCCATATCGTAGGAATTACCTAAATCCATTTTATTGTCCTTGAATGTCAAACGAACAATATATGTGACAATGTCTGGTAAAAGGGACCTTACGCGACAATAACATTGGGCTTACTTTTCGTGTACTGAGCAAGGGAATACTGAGCCTAATGTTGTTGTTGCCTAAGGTCCTTTTACCAGAAATAGTCACATATGTGACCTGGACAGTGAGAAGGGGGCTTACAAGTAAAAACGAGATTTCGAGAAAAACGATTTTAAAGTTAAAAAGTAAATATTGATACTTCTTCACGTTTTAATGGCTTTAAACTCCATACTCGGGGGTTTTTGGGGTCGCTGATTATGAATCCGATGTTAGTTTTTGAAAATTCAAAAAGGCGAATCTAATATGGCGGACAAAAATTAAAAACTTATCGGACTTGTTTAAAACTGGCTACTCGGGGGTTTTTGGGGTCGCTGATTACGAATCCGGTGTTAGTTTTTGAAAATTCAAAATGGCAGATCCAATATGGCGGACAAAAATTATCAAATTCGCTTAAAACTGGCTACTCAGTAGTTCTCAAGGTTGCTGATTACGAATTTAGCATCAGGTTTTTAGATTTCAAAATGGCGGATCCAACATGGCTGACAAGAAAATTAAAAACTTATTGGATTTGCTTAAAACTGGCTACTCGGGGGTTTTCGGGGTCGCTGATTCCGAATCTAGCATAAGTTTTTTGAAATTTAAAATGGCGGATCCAATATGTCGGACAAAAAAATTAAAAACTTATCGGATTCGCTTAAAACTGGCTACTCGGGGATTTTCGGGGTCGCTGATTACGAATCTAGCAAATTCAAAATGACGGCAAAAAATATAAATTTTAACGGATTGTTTAATGAATTGTGTAATCTGCAACTTCAAATAAGTTCCAATTATCGAGTTTCAAGCGATTCTGTCCGATTATTAAAATCTTCATTGTTATTCACACTCGTATTCAGTTTCTTATATTTTATCCTCACACTTAAAGGTTTTTCTCGTAAGTTGCTACTTTCAAATTACTAAACGAGTAACAATAAATAAGTGAGTTTACAAATGTTATAATTATTATTGCGCTGGCCGTCTTCTGATGTGACAATGTTTCACTCCGACTTCAAGAAATTGAAGTACCGATAAGTTTTTAATTTTTTTGTCCGACATATTGGATCCGCTATTTTGAATTTTAAAAAACTGACACCGGATTCGTTATCAGCGACCATAAAAACCCCCGAGCAAGGAGTTTCAAGCTATTTCAATAATTTTTTTCCTTTTTCCAGATTTTTAAAAAACACATTTTTTTATCGCAAAAGTCCTCTTCTTTAGCTTTAGTTTTAATAAACTTTTTGGTTTGCACCACGTGAAAGAGCATCTCAAAATCTATCAGAATCGTCAAAAAAGTGAAAAATGATTTTTTGGCAAGTAAAGCTTCCTTTTCACAGTCTAGGTCACATGTCTTTCCGAGCTATCACGTTGTACATTTTCAACAAAATGATTTTTACATCCACACGCATAGAAGAAGTTTACTGTGGCAGTAAAGTATTCGCTGCCACGTCAAAATAAGTTTGCAAATATAGGGACAGCGAACAAATTTGCTGTGAGAGTAAATTTAAATTTTTTTTTCTAATACTGCTTATCACAGCAAACTTTGTTCATTGTCACAGCAAATAATTTGCTGTGGTTACTAATTTTGTTAGATTCAACAGCAAATATTATGCACTCACTGCAGACAATTTATTTTTTCTTGCAGTTTCTTCAGGTGTCCAATATCTTAAGTCTTCCCCTTTTTCCATCTCCCAAAATTTTGCAAGCTGTGCTGATAAAGAATCTCTAATTAAGTTACATATTAACTTTGGTTCGTTCGAAGTATTCCCCAATTTGCCCGTAACAATTCACCCCATTTTTGTTTGTTGAAGAGCAGTATTTGGTAAAGCGAGAGAAATTTGGTTGTTACCCAAGATCTCAGGGAAAAGCTCTGCTCCTATGAGTGCATCCACGCCAGCTGGCCTATGACAATTGAGATCGGCCAAATTAATGTAGGGAAGAATTTTTAAACCCTTTTTATCTAAAGTAATGAATAGGAGTTCACCGGTGATTGTAGGGAGAACAAGGAAGGATATTTTTGCAGAATATTTATAATATTTAGATTCGATTAACCGCTTGGCTAGATCTTTTGTCACAACGCTCGGTTAAGAAAAACTGTCCAAAAGAATTCTACAGTCGAAGCATTTACCATCGATATCAAAAATATTTACTATAGCTGTCGACAACAGAAATCTAGTCGAGTCAGATACATGAAGAAGTTTCTCATTATATGTATACATTCGAACCATCAACATTATTTCCGTACTGGATCCATTTTTTATCTCCAAATGTAATAAAGTGTGATGTCACTTATTACATATTCTACAATTTCTTGACTAAAAATTAACAATCAAATGATTCCCTCTTAAGCAATTATAACAGATACCCTTTTTTCTCGTTACTTGAATCTTTTCATCAGTTGATAATTTTAAAAATCTTTACAATTCGAAATAACATGATCATCTTTACAAATCAAACAACTTACATTACCCTAAGTATTTAAAAGCGCTTTCCCTACATTTTTCTTTTCCAAATTAACTTAAACTCTATTATTATTCAATTTGAAATTCTGTTTATTTTGGTCGTTGCTGAAAGGATTCAAAGTTTTCAACATTTGACAACGCTCTTTCAAAAAATCTGTTAATTTCGCAAACGTTGGCATCTTGTTGCCTTTTATCGACCGTTCACACTCTTTTCTCGATTCCTTGTCAAGCTTCGATGCGCCTAAACAAACCAAAGATGTATCCCACTAATCAGTTGTTCCAACATTTTCAACGCACGAATATGTCTCAAAAGTGTGTTAAGCATATGTCTCGAACATGATGCTGAATCTTTACTTGGCGAGGATATTTCAAGTACTGCCATCATGTGATTCTGAATTATTACACGAGTATTATCATACCTTTCCACGAGAAAAGCCCACGTGACATCGTAGCTTGCCTCAGAAGCTTGCCTCCTGATACCCACCCGCAAACGTGGGAAGATCGAATCTAGGCCACGGGTAACTTATTTTGTTCACAGGTGCCTCATTTTCCGCGTTAGTATTACGCGAACCTGCCACATTTCTTAAAAATGCAATTCCGTTTCACGTTGATCGCTTAATTACTTCTCGAGTTGCGCTACTTTATAACGTTCTCGGGCCAAACCGTCATCTTCCGGAACCAACCTAACAGGTGACAATTCTTTTATAAGATTCTTAGCTATCGCGATACATTTACAGTGATTTTTCTCAAACTTCTCACTATCCTCCTCTCTAGTCGATTTCGGATAACTAACTTCTAAGATCAATTGAGCCCTATTAAAACCATCAAAATTCGTTTTCATTACGTCTAGACGATGTTGAATTTCCTCTACTGTTATTGATGGATGTTTCTTACATTTCCTTAAATACGAATTAAATTTAGTTAATTTAGTCTTACAATTAGTACGAATTTGCTCAACGAAACCAATATTGTCCCAATTCATTATAAACCAAACAACAATTACTAATTTAATCCAAATGTATAGAAATTCTATTGTATACAGAGCTGGGTCACTCACCGACGACGAAGAAAAGAGAAATTAAGAAATCTTTTCTGCTTCAAAATAACTGTCTCGTTGAATTCTGTATTTCTTCAGTTAATTCCAATATTAAATTTTTTATAATTTCCCCTCCATGAGATCCGTTCACCAATCTGCATACGATCACTGCTGGTCAATTTTTTATGTCTTTCAAGATCCACACAATTTTGGTTAGTTAGGTAAAAATCTAGAAAAGTATTCTCTTAATCCAAGTTAATTTATATCATTCGAAAGCTTATCGTTTCTACTATTAAAATAAAAAACAGTTTTTGATTTATCTTGTGTGATTTTACGTATAGATCATTTTTAATTCACATATGCCAAACTTCAAAATCACAATTTTCCAGGGTAAATCCGGTCACTAGATTTTTTCAAGAATTAAAGGTAAACAAGACAGTTTTATTTTTTAAATATTAAAATTCGCCTTATTCCTGTCTTAAGTATCATTTGATTTTAATTTCATAAATGATAAATTATGAGATCTATAAACAATAAGTATTGGTTAATTAAATAAAAAATATAAGTTTCATGAATTACAAATATGAATTTAAATAAAGTTATATATTATTAAGAGAAAGTAAAAAGTTTAATGTGGTTACGATTTCGGATCTAACAAGTTAGACATTTTACTACTGATAAAATGTAATACGTGAAATCTGACCCCGACGTCACGTGACCGACTTTACCCTGAATGTATTGAGACGCATGAATATTTCCTAAAACCCATTTAGCCTAATTCCCATTTAACCTAAAACCATTTAACCTAAAATTCATTTAGCCTAAAAAGCATTTAACCAAAACTGCATTCAATCTAAATCCCATTTAACTTAAATTCTGTTTAACCTAAATCCCATGTAACCTAAAATGTATGTAAACTAAGTCTCATTTAACCTAAATTGCATTTAAACTAAAATGCATTCAGCCTAAATTTCATTAATTCTAAATCTCAATAGATCTAAAATGCATTTACCCTAAAACCCACTTAACCTAAACTTCATTTAATCTAAATCCCATTAAACCTAAAATGCGTTCAGCCTAAAATCCACCTTATCTAAATTTCATTAAACCTTATTTCCATTTACCCTAAAATGTATACAACCTAAATCTCAGTTAACCTAAAATAAATTTAATTTACAATGCATTCAGCCTAAATTTCATTTAACCTAAATCCCATTTAATCTAAATTCCATTTAACCTAAAACCCATTTAATCTAAATTTCATTTTATCTAAAATGCAATCAGTCCAAATCCCATATAACATAAATTCCATTTAACCTAACTTCCATTTAACCTAAATCCCATTTAATCTAAACCGCATTTAGCTTAATTTCCATTTACCCTAAAATGTATTCAACCTAAATCTCATTTAACCTAAAATGCATTTAATTAAAAATACATTCAATTAAAAATGCATTCAGCCTAAATTTCATTTAACTTAAAAACCATTTCACCTAAAATGAATTCATCCTAAATCCCATTTCACCTAAAATTCAATCTGCCTAAAATGCTTTTAGCCTAAATTCCATTCAACCTTAAATCCATTTAATCTGAATTCCATTTAACCTAAATCCAAATCAACCTATATATCATTTAACAAAAATTTCATTTTAACTACAATGCAATCAGTCTAAATCCCATTTAAACTACATTCAAACCAACCTAAATATCATTTAACAAAAATTTCATTTAACCAAAATTTCATTTGATCTGAAATGCAATCAGCCAAACCCCATTTAACCTAAATTCAATTAAACCTAAATTCCATTTAACCAAAATTTCATTTGATCTAAAATGTAATTAGTCAAAATCCCATTTAACCTAAATTCCATTAAACCTATATTCCATTCAGCTTAAAATGCATTTAGCCTAAATTTCATTAAACATAAATTCCATTTAACTTAAATTTCATTTTATCTAAAATGCAATCAGTCTAAATTCCATTTAACCTAAATTCTATTCTGCCTAAGACGCATTAAGCCTACAATCCACTTAACCTGAATTCCATTTAACCTAAATCCAATTCAACCTAAATACCATTAAACCTAAATCCCATTTTAACTAAAATGAATTCAGCCTAAAACTCATTTAACCTATTTTCCATTTAACGTAAATTTCATTTTACCTAAAAATGCATTTAACCTAAATCCCATTTTACCTAAAATGCATTTAGCCTCAATCCCGTTTAACCTAAATTTCAATATGCCTTAAATGCATTTAGTCTAAAACGCATTTAGCCTAAATTTTATTTAACCTAAATTCCATTCAACCTTAAATCCATTTAACCTGAATTCTATTTAACCTAAATCCAATTCAACATAAATTTCATTTTATCTAAAATGCAATCAGTCTTAATCCCATTTAACCTAACTTTTATTCAACCTATATTCCATTCTACCTAAAATGTATTTAGCCTAAATTTAATTGAACCTACATTCAATTTAACCTAAATTTCATTTTATCTAAAATGCAATCAGTCTAAATTCCATTTAACCTAAATTCCCTAAATTCCATTCTGCCTAAAATGCATTCAGCCTAAAATCCACTTAACATAAATTCCATTTAACGTAATTTCCATTTACCCTAAATCCCATTTTACCTAAAATGCATTCAGCCTAAATCCCATTTAACCTAAATTCCATTCTGCCTAAAATGCACTCAACCTAAATTCAACATTACCTAAATTGCATTTAGCCTAAAACCACTTTTACAAAATCCCATTTTACCTAAAATATAAATTTTAGGTTAAGTGGTTTTAGGCTAAATGCAATTATCCTTTTGTTTTAGGTCAAATGGGATTCAGGATAAGTGGTTTTAGGCTAAATACAATTTAGGTAAAGTGGAATTTAGGCCAAATGCATTTTAGGTTAAATCGGCTTCAGGCTGAATGCATTTTAGGTAAAATGAAATTTAGGCATAAAGCTTTTAAGGTAAATTGCGATTTTAGTTAAAAGATATTCAGGTTAAATTGTTAGGTTAAACGAAATTTATGCTAAATGCATTTTAGATTAAATGAGATTTAGATTAAATGAGATTTAGATTAAATGAGATTTAGATTAAATGAGATTTAGGTTAAATGGAATTTAGGTTAAATAGAATTTAGGTAAGGTGAGATTTAGGTTGTATGCAGTTTAGTTTAAATGCTTTTTAGGCTAAATGCATTTAAGGTAAGATGAGATTTAGGTTAACTGAAATTTAGGCTGAATGCATTTTAGATTAAATACATTTTAAGTTAAATGAGATTTAGGTTAAATACATTTCAGATTAAATAGGATTTAGGTTTAATGCATTTTAGGTAAAATGGGATTTAGGTTCAATAATTAAGATTAAATGAGTTTTAGGCTGAATGCATCTTAGGTAAAATGAAATTTAGGCTTAAAGCTTTTTAGGTAAATTGCGATTTTGGTTAAAAGATATTCAGGTTAAATTGTTAGGTTAAACGAAATTTATGCTAAATGCATTTTAGATTAAATGAGATTTAGATTAAATGTGATTTAGATTTAATGCATTTTAGGTTAAATGGGATTTAGGTTAAATAGAATTTAGGTAATGTGAGATTTAGGTTGTATGCAGTTTAGTTTAAATGCTTTTTAGGCTAAATGCATTTAAGGTTAGATGAGATTTAGGTTAACTGAAATTTAGGCTGAATGCATTTTAGATTAAATGCATTTTAAGTTAAATGATATTTAGGTTAAATACATTTCAGATTAAATAGGAGTTAGGTTTAATGCATTTTAGGTAAAATGGGATTTAGGTTCAATAATTAAGATTAAATGAGTTTTAGGCTGAATGCATCTTAGGTAAAATGAAATTTAGGCTTAAAGCTTTTTAGGTAAATTGCGATTTTGGTTAAAAGGTATTCAGGTTAAATTGTTAGGTTAAACGAAATTTATGCTAAATGCATTTTAGATTAAATGAGATTTAGGTTAAATGGAATTTAGGCTGAATGCATTTTAGGTTAAATGGGATTTAGATTTAATAAAATTTAGGTTAAGTGGGTTTTAGGGTAAATGCATTTTATATTTATTGAGCTTTAGATTAAATAAAATTTAGGATGAATGAATGTTAGATTAAATGCATTTTAGGTTAAATGAGATTTGGGTTTAATGCATTTTAGGTTAAATGGGATTTAGGTTAAATAGAATTTAGGTAAGGTGAGATTTAGGTTGTATGCAGTTTAGTTTAAATGCTTTTTAGGCTAAATGCATTTTAGGTTAGATGAGATTTAGGTTAACTGAAATTTAGGCTGAATGCATTTTAGATTAAGTGCATTTTAAGTTTAATGAGATTTAGGTTAAATACATTTCATATTAAATAGGATTTTGGTTAAATAGAATTTAGGATAAATGGGATTTAGGTTGAATGCAGTTTAGTCTAAATGCATTTTAGGTTAAATGAGATTTAGGCTAAATGGGTTTTAGGAAATATTCATGCGCCTCAATGTATTCCTCACATTACAGAATAAATTTAATTAAATCTTTATCAGATCAAACAAAACTACATATGCACTTCGAAAACGACATCCAAAAACAACGAAAAAGCTTACCCAAATAAATTAGGACTAAAAATAATTATCAAAACATTTAGAAATCCGAATAACTTTTTTTCTTGCTGGCACCTCTAAAGACACTTAACCGCCTCTAATTCCATATTGAATTTATAAAACTAAACAAAAGTTTATTAACATAAGTTGAATGTTCTATTCACAGTACCAATACCTCCTTCTTAAGTTGATTTTATAGCGTCAAATGCTGGTGACCGGACTTATCCCGTGACTGGATTTACCCCGGTCTCCCCTAATTTTAATCCACAGTAAAAATTCAATTCAAGGTAATGAGCACTCGACATTTTCACACTAAATTTAAGAACGATCAGGTTTGAAGGACCAATGTTCAACACAATTCAGCCACAAAATATATTTTACGATTTTAACCTTTATCGTTTCTTCTTGATAGTGAGGCGTTTAGGGTTAAACAATAAATTAAAATGCACATTTAAAAGTCACAACACTAAATTTTATTCAATCACAAAAAACTTTCTATTTAAATAGTAACAATAAAAAAAGACTGGCATTCACAAAAGTTTATGTACAAAAAAAGTCACTCCACAATTAACAATTTTAATATTATTTAACAAATTAACAATCACAATTACTTTTGAACGTCACAAGTAGACCGTTCCCTTGCTTGCCGAGTACTAAATTTTCCTTAATTTCGTATTACTCATTTCCAATAATCGTTAGGTGTTTCATACTTAAATCATTCTTAAATTATTTCGAAACTAAATTTGCGAAGCAACATATTTGAATAATTCAAATAACTGGAGTTATTAAAAATTTAATATTATATTTTTGGCATTCTTTCTGACCAATATTTATAGATAGCATTTTGACTATTTTAAATTCAATTTTTGAAGTTATTGAAGAATAAAAGATTGAAAGTTTCAGCATTCATCTACAATTTCTTTGTTCTAAGAATTTTGCGGATCATTTTACAAATTACCGGTTTTTTCATGATAGGTATATTAAATTCTCCACAATTTCCTGGAATTCCCGGATCATTAGACACACTGAAAGATACCTTTTTTACAAAAAAACACACAACATTTTGTAGGTTATGTTACACTTGCAGATAAAAATGTAGAGTAAAAACTATATTATATTTTTGTTTTTAAAACAGATTATAAAGAAATATAATAAGTAACAAACCATTCCCTTTCATTTCCGGTTATTCCTGATTTCACTGATACTAGTACAAACAATTTCCAAACCAATAATTATAAATCGATGACGCCGCGTCGGTGACGCTCGCCGGTTTGATATAAGGCATCAAGTAAAAGTCGCTATGATCGTCAATTGCGCAAGCGTTGAATAGTAAATAACGACGAACACGCTTCTCACTATAAGCGCAGTTGTGGATGCATCACGTGTGATTGCGAGATGCGCCAATAATCAGTTTCGTCTCATTCTGATGACCTATATATGCGGTTCTTATACCTCACACTAGTGGCTGCAAAGTGCTAGCAAAGTACGATGCATTTTGCGACCCGCATAGATTGTGGGAAACTTGCGTTGCACGATTGTCGTCTGGGATATTTTCTAAACAAACTGAAAGGGGCCAGTACAAAAATCGAAAATTACGAATTTTACATCCATTTGCAAAAAACATATCCAGGAAACTTTGATTATGAATAGAAAAATCTCAATAACATTAAAAATTGTGATTGAATTTTTATAAAACTTACAAGTCGACATTTTTTGAGGTCGCTAATTATAAATTGGAGATCAGTTTTTTAAAATCCAAAATAGCGGATTCAATATGGTGGTCGAAATTTTCAAAATTGTTTATGAATTTTGATAAAAACTTGAAAAGGTAATTACCCCTTTCAGTGAGTTTTTTTGAATAATAGGAAATGAAAACTTTGTAAAAAAAAAATTTGCCAAAACTAGGTGCTAGGAAAATAAAAATTGTCAAATGCATAGGATTTAGTCGAATTTTGCCAAAAACTCGATAAATAACGTTAAATAACAAAATCCAAAATCTGATTACCGCTTTCAGTGAGTTTTTTTTAATAATAGAGACAGAAAATTTTGTAAAAAAAAATTTTTGACCAACCTTGGTACTAGGAAAATGGAAATTTGACGGGACACAACATAATCTCGTTCACTGTAAACACGACTCTAATTCACAGAAACTTAAATTATGAAAATCGTTCAAGATGTTATATTTATTTTATTTTAATTAATAACTAAACCCTACCCAAATTTAATTAATTTTTGTTAATTTTTGCGTTTTTTATGTGTCAGTAATCCGATAGTAAAATTAACGGAGAAAATTCTAGAGCATATTTTTCAAATAAAAAGTAGATTAATGTTATAGTTATTTAGATGTTAGTAAAGTGTTACTATCCAACGTTAGTATTGCACTATCAAGACCGTAGCCAAAAAAAAATTCGAGGGGCTTTTGTCAACAAACAGTCAAGGTGATGACCTTTTTTTTTTTTTTGAAAACTTGAACAGCTGTCAAAAATATTTCAGGGGGGGGGTTCAAATACTCCTAACACCCCCCCCTGGCGACGGCCTTGTGAACTTTCTTTGAAGAAACTATTAATATTTACACTTTTCATCAAAAATAAATTTATTTTTTTCAAAATTAATATTACAAAAAAGCTATGACGCTCAAAATTCCCTCATTTGTAGAACTAAACTAAATAACCCATTTACGTAAATTAAACGTAATTAATGTATAATAATAATATTATAATAATAATAATTTAAATATGAATTGACTAAAATTTAAACCTTTAAAAGTTTTAAATGGTATGGTGCAACATCCGAACTATAGTAAGTGCTGCAGTAACACTATAATCTCGGAGTAGCAGTTGCGCCATTTATAGGACAGCTTCCGAACTTACGGTTACGTACTCCAGTTATTCCATATTTGGTACGGCTGCTGCTTAGTAGCGGTTTTATGTGGAGGCGATTGGGGCGACCGCCCTCCCCTAGAATCTTATATTTGTATAAGAGAGAGAGAGAGCACAATGGTGCTATATTTTTCTATCCCATATATCGCTTCTCCCGAACACTTTGCCTAAAGCCGCCCCTGCTGCTGCTCGATAAGGGGCAGACTCTATACTATATGGTACGTCAGTCCCAAAAAGTGGAACTGCTTCCGTACCTCGTCATGGTATTGTATTTACACTGTTATAGGTCAGTATTAGTGCCAAGCTAAGACTGCTTCTGCACTTAATTGAAGTGCAAACTCTGTCAGAAATTATGTGCAACGGCTAAGCTTCATAGTGTAGATGCTGCTCCATAATTTTTTTCAGTATTGTATTTATTAATTTGTAAAAAATTTTAATAAATAAAACTTAATTCATAAAATTGTATCTGATAACAATTAAGTTAATAAAAATAAGTTCATAGTTTATTTTTGTATTTAATCTATACCAGTCAATGAAAAATTCAATTCTTGCGTGCTTTAGCGAGAGTATATTTTTTGCTAGTTATTAATAATAGCAGTAGTCAATTTTTTAATTACAAAACTTATGTAACTCGGCTAGGCATGAATCTCTACTTTTAATCTGAGATAATCTTAATGCATGAAAAAAAATTTCCTAAGAAAATATAAACATGCCTATCCTGGATACAAAATTCACTATTTCGGCTGCAAAACATTCTCTTTGTGACACTAAAAATCCAGATTAAAGGTTTTAATGGTGATAATTAAAATTAATGGTTTAATTATAATAATTATTATCTAAAGTTTTTAACTGGACCGTAGGTAGAGAATAAATGTGACGTTACGCGACAAAAGGGTCCTTAACTCTTAAACTTGAAATTTTTAGGGCTGGCGTTTGAACTTGTAGTAATGAAATAATGCATTGCAATCAAAGTAACATTTCTCCGCTTTATGCTTAGGTAATAACACAAAAAGAATTTAAAAATTAAAATTTATGGTTTTTGTAAATTAAAGGGCTACTAAAAGTCTTTTAATTATTTATCATTAAAAACTTAAAATAGATATTTTGAAGCTAAGTTCCCTTTTTATCGCAGAGCAAAACAAAAATTTTTTTTCGATGTTAGATTAATCTAAACCATTTTTGAGGTTTATGAACATAAATATTTTTATCTTTCATTTAATTTCAATTTTATAAGATTGTTTACAATTTCACTTAAGAATATTGCATTAAAATAAGTATTTTTCATTTAAAAGTATGAAATAATGCATTTGGACTGACTTTTTACAGATTGATTGTTTCATTCCTCATTATTACAAATTCATGTTGAAACAGATATTTCGATTTTAAATACAAATAATATTAATGTAATTGACTGTTTTTCCTTGTAGAGTTAATATTCTGGAATAGGTATAAAAGATAATTTATTTTTAATAGTGCATATTTGTTCCACAAACATGCTTTATGAAGTCTAATACAAATTTTCCTACAACAATAGTATTATAATTACAGAACACTAAAACGCATGTACGTCTTCACTTTTGAAGTTTGATGATTTAATGATTTTCAAAAGAAAGTAATTAAATTAACTAATTTCACGAGAGAAATATATCTATCACTCAAAATCTGAAATAGTAGAATTTTTACCCATTTAATTAGTAGTTTAGTATTTAACTAAATAAATTACTAATTTATTCCATTTCAATTTATTGAAATAGTAGTTATTTCAAAATAACCAATTTAATTAGTAAATCAATAATTGTAAATTCCTATTTTTTGAAATATATAATAAATAGTTAGTTAAAAATAGTATAAGTTAAACAATGTAACTTTTACAAAATTTTGATAAGTTTAAACTTAAAGGTAGGTTACTCTGTTTTTTGAAGTAACATTATTTGTTCATTTGAAATGTGAATATCCTTTTTTAGAAGAATCTTCTTACTCAGAGCTACTAATTTAATTAGTAGCATTTCAATATTTTGAAGGTAAACAAGTTTTCTCTTTTCAATTAGTAAAATATGACCCTAAAATAGTCGTTTTGCACTATTTCAGATTTAGAGAGGCAGGTACCTAAAATGAAAAACTTGATTTTTCAAAATTTTCTGTATGAGTTTTCGTTAAACATAACGTAATTAATAAAAATAATTATAACAAAATATAAATATAATAAACAAAATTTTGTATTTATTTAAAAAGTTTTATCTGGTCATCAAAATTACCAGAGTAAAATTTAATGCGATTGGTTTATGTTAAAATTAATTATGTTTTCTTTATAAATATATTTTTTGTCAGTAGCCTATATAGTAATTTTAATTTTAAACTGAAAGAAATGTAAAACGACATAAATTTTCACATTTCACAACAATTTTCACAGTCATAATCACTATTTACTTATTTACATTGGTTATATTAATCATGTTTTAAGGGATTATAGAACTGATTTTAATTTCTAGTGGTTGTTAATGGTTGATGTTTTGAAAATTTAATAGTCTCGTGTTCGACCGACGAGTCCACCGAGTTAGGCACGTCGTCTCTCTATGAGGACTTTCGGCGGACTGATATCTAACAGCATGACTCTAAGCTTGTTAAAGGGAGCATGCGCATTTATTTGTGAATATGTGTAGAACGTATATCATACGCTAATTGACGTGTGCGCGAAAAGTAGATGCAGAAACAAAATGCATTAAAGTCAAAACATACAACTTTAGCTTTTCCCAAGAGATTCAAAAACACCAACCAGAAAACTTCGAAGAACATAATTCTTTCAATATTTTACCATTTGAACTTTCTTCCAAAAACACGTCTTTCAAAAGTAGTTTACTGAAAAAATAACTTATTGACAAAGTTTTTATATGTAGCCTTATATTGTGTTCTTGATTGCGAATTCATCAATTATTTATTATATTTAAGATTCTCCAAAATGTAACACACAATAATTATTTCTACATAATTATTGCTATGTATAACTTATTGACGAAGTTTTTATATGTAGCCTTTTCATGTGTTATTGATTGCAAATTTATCAATTATTTATCATATTTAAGTTTCTTCCCACTGTAACACACACTAATTATTTATACATAATTACTGTTAATAATAAGTATAATAATAATATTTTCGATGAAAGATCCTTCAGAGATTTTACAATTGAAAAAGTTTTAATTGAAACGATAAATAATGAATTTTGATTATGATAAATGTAATAATATCTATTAAAATCTGTTACTGGTTAGTTTTAGATATCTAACAAACAAAAATTACTCCAGTTGAATGTCCAGTTTCAAATTTGTGCATCAATAAATTTAAACCTGGCGGTTTTGCCCCCATCTCCCCTATAACATTTGAACTAAAATTTCAATTTTATGGGATTAAATAAACAATGAAAATATAGGTTATTGAAATGTGAATAAAACTTATAATATTTAATTAACAATAAATATACAAAATATGAAGTCCAAAATAAAAATCTATTGGTCTTTCAATAAACATCTAAAAAGTTGTGTTTATGTATCAAACGTAAATAAATAACATAAGAATTTTAAATGTGATTTAAACACAAAATGCATGAATCATTAAATTATATATTATTGATTTAATGTAACAGATTTTTATTATTGACTTCATATTATGTATATTTATTGTTGATTAAATAATATAATTTTGTATTCGCATTATTTCAATAATCTATATTTTCATTGTTTATTTCATCTCATAAAATTTAAATTTCAGTTTAAATGTTATAAATTTTTCTTTTTCAATAAAATAAACACATAGATAAATTATTTTAATTTGCACATAGTATTATTGACGTTTTAAATTATTGAAAAACTTCCATTTTAAATAATAATTATAATTTAATATTTAATTAAAATTAATTTCATCAATTTTGATACAAAACTTCTCAGATAAGCCCCTGTTCAGAATCTGTTTCCGACTTTTTCTGTAAGTAGGGTTACGCGCTTGTTCCAAATTCAATGAACGTTGCTGCACTTTATAATTTCTTACTTAAAATTACATTTATTTATCTTTTTTTGTCAATTCACACATTTTTATTTTTAATTAAATGAAGTTTTAATTAATGAACTCTTAAATTTTCAAAGTCAGATGGACATATTTAAATCTGCCCCGAACCCTATCAAAAGTTGTCAAGTGCCATATGTAGAAAAACCCGTAAAGTATCAATTTCAGAATTTTTTTTTCTGTTTAAAATTATTATTTTACCACCCTTTTGGGTATTCTAACCATTATTCGGAAAAATCTCAGATTGTTTCTCCCACGGTTCGGGCCATCTACCAGGGCATTTATTTTAATAAGTAAAGGATTTAGAAATGTACGTCGTTACTGGAGATCGACTATCTCGTCTGAAGTTGTTCGTTTTTAATTATTATTTGGGTGATTTTCAATGAAAGTGTAAATCATTGTCTTATGTGATTTTTCAATATAAAAAATAGATTTCAGTAGAAAGTAATTGTATGATATAGCGACAGATTATGCATATACAAACTCCTACTTTTATGAATTACAAATATTTATTTGATAATACATAAAAAATTGATTTAGGTATGAAATATGACGTCCCCTGGCTGTCTTTAAAGGTTCAAAGAGTTCTTGAATCATTTAACTTACTACCACGAATGGGCATGGCACATATTGAAAGTACGATTTTCAATTTTACTATATAATTCTATTCACTAAAACGAACATTATAATGTATTGTAGAAATTTAATGACAGTCCAATTACTTATTTCAATCGCAGACAAATGTGTTTCACACTTTTCACTTTTCTTAGGGAGCCAATGATTAATAATGTCATATAGAAAAATATTAACTTAAAATTGATTTGCATTAGGTAAAATTTTAAGAAAATGTTTCTATCTCTAACTTACTCACACAGCACAATATCTTACAGGAAGCTCACCTGTAGCTTACATGATAGATTCGGAGTTCTACATGTCCGCCATACAGCGAGCTTACAAAACAAGTTCAGGGGAAGCTTACATGGTAAGGTTGTGGTAAACTTACCACCATATAATGAATAAATTTATTTAAACAATAATTCGTGCGCAGTAGTTTTCTATGGGGCTTACGGATGCGCAGTAAATTTTATCAACATACCCTACCGTCAAGTGGGGCTATTTTGTGAACAAAACCGCTCTTTTTCCCCTCTATGCTTTATTAAAATTCAGAATCTGAAAGAATAAAGAATTTGTCTATTCAGTTATGTTGTAGACATCCTTCTAAACGTGTCTTATGAGTTAGCCGACAAGAAAACATTTTTTGTCTGAGTTATAGAAACTCAAAGTTGTGCTCAAAATAAACCTCATGATGGGGCTATTTTGTGCATCAAAGTTTGCTTATTTATAAAGCTGTGTAAAATTTTTTTTTAAACGTTTTTGCTATATAAAGTACTATTTTTAGATATTTTAGAGTACAATAAAGAAAAACAAAGCCAGAAATATTTTTTTCCTAGGAATTGTTAAACTAATTTGAAAGTAAAACACTAAAATTTCACAAAAATAGATTTACAAAAAGTTATTTCTTTAAGAAAATTTTACTTAAAATAACTTCTATTACACTTCTTAAGTTATTTTTAGAGAAAAAGTTTCAAAATTAACTTTTTGAGGTTTTTAAGGCACCATATGTAAAACTGAAATTTTTAGCTTATTTCTTGTCTTTCATAACAAAAATAAGACAAAAATGTTTCAAAACGAAATTCTAAAGTAATTTTTACTAACTACAAAACAAATTATTAAAAAAAACTTGATTTTAAAGAATGCACAAAATAACCCACCAAATCCTGATTATTCAGTTTTTTACACTTTTTTCTTAAAATATGCAATAAACAGTTAGTGCATCGCGTATACATCATCACAACTAAATGGTCAACAAGTATTATTAATACCTTTTTAGAAACACTTTTAAACTTCCGGAGATCTGAACAGAATTTTGAGAACTTTGAAATTTTTCTGCTTGCTTTTTACGATTTTACGATTTTTTTTCTGATTTCTGATAAAGAATTGAGTAAATTCATTTAGTACTCTCTGTAGTCTAGATATCAGAAAATATTTATACCAAATAGCAAACTTAAGCAACTGAATGTAAAGATTTTATTCATTAAAAACCTCGCGTGCACAAAGAAGCCCCAAGGCGCACAAAATAGCCCCACTTGACGGTATAGAGTTTTTGGAATCATTTTACAAAATACAACAATTTCTAAAAAAAACTTGTTAAATAATATATATTATAATAAATATAAATTTTAAATTTTAATATTCACTGTTAGAAAAAACTTGAAGTTTCAAGCATTTTTTAATTACCGTCAAACGGGGCTATTATGGTACAAAAACCGCATTTTTTTGTATTCTATGCTTCACCAAGAATCAGAATTTTATACAAAATTTTTTTTAACTAACTAGTCACGTTGTTTACATCCTTCTGAAAGTTAACTGTAAGTTTTACAGTAAAAAACATTTTTTCTTTGAGTTATAAGAACTCAAAGTTTGTATTATAATAATTTCGCAGTCGGGGCTATTATGGTACAAAATTTAATTTTGTTTATAAAATAAAGAAAACATTTTATTTTTTGCATTAAACTATGTGGGAACCTTTTAATAGATATCCCAGAGACAAATTTTTTAAAAATCGCCAAATAGTAATTATTATTATAGAAATTGTTTATGAAAATAGAAAGTTAAATAATGAAATTTTCCAAAATTTGTATTTTATGTTATTTTAATAATTGAACGACTTAATATGGTCCATAATAACGTTATGAGATATTTTATGTCAAGCAATATTGAAATTAACTTAAAACTCTTGTAAATAATATGATATTAATTTAAGTGGTTTTTGAGGTTATGATGCACCTTTTGTCAAGTTTGACAATTTTGACTTATTTCCAATTTTCTGACAGAAAATAAAACATGTACGTAGCAAAAACAATTAAACCAAAGCACAGAAACCTTTTTTACTGTTTTAATGAAATGAATTTTCATAAACTAATTAAAATAGTTTTGTACCAAAATAGCCCCGCTATGTGCTGAACTTTCAGTTTTTAACCATTTTTTTCTGAAATTCTTAATAAAAAGTTAGCCCATTACGTGAGTATAGTTCCAACTAAATTCTAAACACATACATTGAATATCTTTTAAATTAAATTTGTCAATATTAAGATTGAAGCAAATTTTTAGAGAACTTCCAATTTTTAAATGAAATTTTTATGTATATATGAATTTTTTCCGGATTTTTTACAAATAATTTATTAGAAACAATATTGTTATTTTGTTTGTAAAATATCATACAATATTTATAAATAAAAATCATATTTATAAATTTAAAAATAAATATTTTAGAAATAAAAAACCAGCTTCTACCACAATAGCCCCCGGTGTACCAGAATAGCCCCGTTCGACGTACATGAGTTATTGAATTCAAATTAAATTCAGGTTTGAATTAAAATTCAACAACACGTAATTGAAAATTAATATTGCCCTATCGATAGAAAGTGACTAGAAAATAACTGAAAAATGTCTAGTCAGTCATTTTTCAGTCATTTTTATTTTTAAATATATAAAAAATAATCTATTTAATAATAAATTTGTTGAATACTATTTAATGTGCTCTTAGCATTATATTGGCTTCATATATTTAGAATAAACAATGAAAATTGTTAATTTTTTTAATATTTATTTAAATTTTTTGTTAAATATTTTTTTTATTGTTTTAATGTTATAAACCATTTCTGAAGTGCGCTTGAACACTTTTATAAAGAATCACGAAGCTCGGTGGCATTTAAAATGGTCTAAAAGCAATTTTAAAAAGAAAAAATAATTCGACATTTTCTAGGTACGAAATCATTCAAATCGTACCTAAAAAATGACTGAATCCATTCAGTCATTTTGGCCAGTCATTTTTTAGGTATTCTCTATCGGCAGGGTGTTATTGAAAATTCAAGAACATGTAATTGAAAATTCATATTGTTATTGAAAATTCAAGGACGTGTAATTGGAAACCAAAGAACATGTAATTCAGCATACTGTGACGTTGTGGAACGTTACTTATATGATTTTTAAATATAATTTAGAGTTATGATATTCCAGTCTTGCAAAGAGTATTTCTTGTCTCTTTAGTCGTTGGATTCTATCATTTCTCTTATTCGTTTCTGCGTGTGATTTTTGGTTGTTGGTTTGAGTGTCCAATGAATAATGACTTGCGTGAGGTCAGCTACGTTTTCCGAGCGTTTTCGTAGGTTTTCGGGTTTTCGCATCAAGGGACCCAATTACAGGACCGAGGGACAAGGACGGAGCTAGAAAGAAGATCACAGGAAAGGGATCGACCGGCTGATTGATTCTGGACGAGGTCACGGCTATTAATTATTCTCTATCAGAACACTAGTTAGTGCAGAAGTTCCGGGGAAAATTAAGTGTCATTTATTATAATATTAGTGAGTGTAACGGTAGTCAACGGGAAAGTGGTCTTGAGTTCAATAAAGATTAACTAAAGTGAATTTATAGAAGTTTTATTCATTTTACGGTGTATTTTCCTTAAAAGTATTTCTGCGTAGCCGGGGCCGGCAACAAGTTGTGCTGGTTTTCAGCAGAAAGCCGCTTAGTAAGTTTTACTTATTAAATTTTTCATGTCTCGTTCAAAAGTGCATCGTTTGTGGATTTAGAGGATCTCCCCTTTGTTTTCAGCGGTGGATTTGTGTTCGTTCGGGGTGAAAAGTCTGGTGAGAATTATTTCGCGTTTCGAGTTAGATGCAAGATTTTAAATAATTAATAACTCGTTACAATTGGTATCCCTTGTGGGGATATTCTCCAAATCCAAGAGACACGACTTTCTGCGTGAGAAATAAAATTAGAAATATAAATTGAGGGGAGATATAGCGTATCGGTCAAATGCGCGAAAAGGAAATGTGAAATTTTTAGTGGATTTTCACTAAATAAAATTATAAATAAATTTTAGTCTAAGTTTCCTCGATTTCTGCGCATTTTTCATTGTTTAGAATCGGAAAAATACACTGAATTCCGATTTTTATAAATATTTCGCGAACATGTGCTCGGAAATGACGTCAAATTGTAATAGAGACATTTAGAATTTATTATTCTAAGATTAATGACGCTTCTAAATATAATTTACATTTTTCATACAAATTAAGCACCCATGATTGCAATGAAATTTATGTAAAGTGTACACTGCACAATTTTTTTCAAGTTTATTGTGAAAAAAATTTGGTATTTTCTGTTTGAAAAATAGGTAAAGTATTTTTTCATTGTGACGCACCGACCGACGAATATTATAAACATGTAAGCCCTGTTGTGCATTCGTTGTAAACTAGGTGACTCTCTAGATGTTTACGTAAGCAACAGATTCTTTAATGTGTTAAGTATGTAAGTCAATGTCTTTTCGAAATAATAAAACGCAACGTTTTTTATCCCTATTACATATTAATTAAAAAAAAGAAATTTTTATAAAAGTTATAGTCGATTTAATGTGGATTTATTGAATTACAAAATACCAAAACTGCAAATAACCTTATGACATTACCAACTAATTATATTAACACATTTTATAAAATAGCACCAAAGAGTTTCAATGCCAACTTCTTAATTATAAAACAGTTTATTGTATTCGATAAATCTAATATATGTGTGCATGATTTTTACAAGTGTGACTTTCAGGTAACTTTCGGTGCTGTGGGGGTTGTATGAGTAAGTATTTTTGTACAAGATCTTATACATGAACCTGTACAAGAACATGTTCCAATTTCTTGGACGGAAACCATATAAGTTCATGCCCCTGATCAGGTTCTAGAAATCGTACAAGAACTTTTCCAAGATCTTGTACAAGTTTCATCAATTGGGTAACTCAGAGTTCAAGACCTGCACTGAAAGAAATAGTATATTACTAATAACTATATGATTATGTCTATTAGGTTATGTGCCAATCACCCAAATAGCACCGAAGTTTGCGTAAAGCTAACGGGAAACTAACCATGTTAGGTTCGATAGCTTGCACTGTTAGCTTCCTGTTAGCTTCAGGGAAGCTCTAAATGTCCTCCGTTTTATAGTTTCCGATGTTAGCTTCCAGCAAGCTATAAATGTAATTTTTCCGAAAGTCTTTTTAGTAAGCTTGCACAAAGTTTGCATAAAGGTTTCCCGTATAAAAAGAAAAATAAAAATTAAAAAAAAATTTTTTAAACATTTTTTTTTTCAACATGTATAAATTTTTTTACATGCATACCTTCCCAGTAGGAAAGGTTATTCAAACGTTGTGCGCAGCCCTAGCTGCTATAGAAAGCAGTAGAAAACGACTGCGCATGTAAATAGATTTTTTAATTTATCATAGAAATTTTGTGTAAAGTTACCAAAAATAACTTTCGAAAAAATTACATTTATAGCTTGCTGGAAGCTAACATCGGAAACTATAAAACGGAGGACATTTAGAGCTTCCCTGAAGCTAACAGGAAGCTAACAGTGCAAGCTATCGAACCTAACACGGTTAGTTTCCCGTTAGCTTTACGCAAACTTCGGTGCTATTTGGGCAACGATATAACCTGTCCTTTTCAGCACTTAATATTGTAAAAGAAGAAAAGTCATTTAAGAAAAACATAACAGTTAATATGTCAGACATATTATATTTAATATAGTAATATATGAAGGAATATATAATGTATATGAATATATATATATGTGTATGTGAATATATATATATATGTATATGAATATATAATAAATATAATGTCAATAATGCTGTATCTTTATTCTTCCCATACGAGTTACTACGATTTCAAATATATATCCGTGCGCGCGCAAGATTGTATTGCTATTCCTTTACGCAAACTTCGGTGCTATTTGGGCAACGATATAACCTGTCCTTTTCAGCACTTAATATTGTAAAAGAAGAAAAGTCATTTAAGAAAAACATAACAGTTAATATGTCAGACATATTATATTTAATATAGTAATATATGAAGGAATATATAATGTATATGAATATATATATATATGTATGTGAATATATATATATATGTATATGAATATATAATAAATATAATGTCAATAATGCTTTATCTTTATTCTTCCCATACGAGTTACTACGATTTCAAATATATATCCGTGCGCGCGCAAGATTGTATTGCTATTCCTGCAGTGTGTCGTTGAATCGTTCTCGCTGGTCACATCAGTATTCAAGATGGACGATTTTGTAGCGCAAAAGTTAAGTGATTTGAATTTAGAAAAATATATACCTAATTTTATTGGTAAGTACTAATAAATTAATCTTTATTTCTATTATTTATGCTTTGTTTTTAATATATTTTGTTTATATTAAAGAGAATTGAGCGCTAACACAATTGAGAAAGTTTGATGGCATGAAGCATGCAAGTTTTGTGCATTTCACCAAATATATTAATTTTTATATTTTATTCTTAAGTACATAGTATTTTTAAAAAGTTGACTTGTTAAACTTTAAACATATACTAAAGTTCTGAAATAGATTATATAAAATATAAAAGATTCGTTCTCAGATTACATGAGTTTGAGGTTATGTTAAAACTTTTTCAGTAATTATTGTTAAAAATGTATTTATAGACAACGAAGTCGATGAAATCGCTTTTTACTATCTAAATGAAACCTCAGTTCGTCAAATATTCTCAAACAAAGCTGGACCAATTGCTATTTTTTCAAATCAGTGGGAACCCAGTAAGAAGGAGGAAATTGAAAAAGATTGGAATTTTATGATTTTCGAAGAAAAAGTCAAATTATGTAATCTTTTTTAATACGTTTTCTGTCCAATCCATTTGTATCCGGTGATAACACCTACTTTTATCCGCAAATCAATCCTTATTAATATGGGTTCAAATATTTGTCAATCCAAATTAATCCCTTTATAAATACAGAAAATAAAATGAATATTTTTTAATGTCCGCAGTTCAGGTTATTCAATACAAATGAATTCCTTTATAATGAAATTAAAATTTTTGAAAAATCAATATTTTTGAAGACCTACAGTTCAGATTTAATTAATCCAATTGAAACCTTTTATAATTAAAAAAATGATATGAATATTTTTTAATACCTACAGCTTAGATTATTCAATACAAATAAATCTCTCTATAATAAAATTTAAATTAAAATAAAACTAATATTTTTAAATACCGACAATTCATTTCATCTCTACATGTGATTGAAACTTAATATTTGATAAATTTTTATTTATTTCAGATGAACTCATTTATAATGCGTCTTCGGCGCAAAATTATACACCGTTTTTATACACTGTTGCATCTTAAGATATTTCTCTTCCAGTTATAGGTACTTAAAAAAATTGATTCTCTATGGATTAATGGATTTTCTTTAAATTGTGAAAAAACGTTATTTTATATGTGCCTTCTATCTAATTAAGATTTCAGGACCCTTTACCGTCTAAAATTTGAGATATTCTTGTTCGAAATTTCAATTTTTTATCATTTTGCATGTAAAATTGAAATTTCGAACAAGAATATCTCAAATTTTAGACGGTAAAGGGTCCTGAAATCTTAATTAGATAGAAGGCACATATAAAATAACGTTTTCTCACAATTTAAAGAAAATCCTTAAAAAACTATTTTTTAAAGTATATAACTGCAAGAGAAATACCTTAATTGTGGGTTAAAAAGCGAAAAATACGTAAATTTGAAGATAATTTTTAGTGATCTTTATAATTTATTAAGACGTTGATGAAAGTTTCTTAAAAGTGTTCATTAATAAAATTTATTTTTACTTAAATATTATTCTTGAATATATTTTTAAAGAATTTAAATTAATCATCTTTTGAAGCTTTTTAAATCTGAATTAGTGGTTTTCTACTACTGAATTAGTGAAAGGTGAGCTACTATTAAATAGTAATAATTTTACTAATTTTTTAGTAGAAAACTACTTATTGAAACAGTGAAACTTTAACATTTCAATTAGTAGTTTCCTACTATTTCAATTAGTAGTTTTTTATTAAAAATTAGTAGTTTTCTACTAAACAAATTAGTAAAATTATTACTAATTTTCTAATTTTACTAATTTGTTATTAATTTTTCCACTTATCAATAATTTATTAATAGAAAAACACTAATTCAGATTTAGAGAGAAAGTTATTAAATTTTGTTTAGACTTTATTAAAAAAAACTTTTTTGAAATCTATATTGACAGTGTGTAATTTTTAAAATAAAAACACAACTTCAATGTATGCCTCAATGTATGCTCATTCAACATCATTCTTCAACTTAAACTTAAGAATAAAAGAACACAAAGATGATGTTTATGAATCACCTAATAAATGGACTGCTATTACCGAATATGCCTGTTTTAAGGACCATACTTTCGATTTTGATAAAGTAAAAATTGAGGCAAAAATTTTAGACAGAACGGGAAATTATAAAAAACGTATGATCCTTAAAATGAATTAACGGATACAACAGCAGTTAACGAACGTAATGACACTAACAACTTATCTGTTTTTTACCAAGCAATTTTATAGTTTTAATCTCAGCAATATTTCTGTTTATATTTTCACGAGTATTTTCATTTACATCGTCACAAAAATGTTTCCCGAGGTCCCTAAAATCTTGACCCCTTCATAACAATGCACCCACACAAACAAGTTTTTTTTCCTATCGAGACAACTAAAACTTTTCTTGAACCCTCGCTTGATCCTTTTATGACTTTTAACATGTGTTTCATCTCAACTGTCACTTTCCTTGTAAACTCAGTTTTCGTTAAATTCTGATCCGGTCAACACGTACCAAAAACGCTCATTCAAAACTTAAAATTAAATTATACTGACAAAATTTTTTTCGGTTTTCATTATAAAAACTATAAAAACGGTTGTGAAAGTGCTATATGGACTGCCAGACTTTCTGGATAGAAAAATGGATACTATTACTAAGTAAATTTTAGGTACATATTATTTTCGTTTTTTACACCACAAATTATTAGCAATAGTTATAATATTTAATAGTTAATTATTTTCGTTATATTGTAATTTTTCTTTTAATTATCAATTATTTTCTTGAAATTTCCATTTAATTCTTTAATTTCCAATTTATTTCTTCAATTTTTTAATTATTTTCTTTAATTCTCAAATATTTTCTTTAATTTTTAATTATTTTGATCAATTTTCAATTAATTCCTCAATTTCCAATAATTCCCGGACTTTTTCAATTATTTTTTACACTCATAAAAATTGTTTTAAAATTGCAAATCAATTATTCAATTCTAGAATTCTTCATTTCTCAGTTATTTTCTTCAAATTTAAATTCCACTTTTCAATTTTCAGTTATTTTCTTTAATATTAAAAAATTATCGCTTTTTTCTATTATTTTGTTCGATATCATTAAGTTTCTTTAATTTTAAATACAATTATTCAATTATGTTCTTTAATTTTTAATGCCATTCTTCAATTTTTATTTCCAATCTTCAGTTTTCAATTTTTTTCTTCGAAGATATATTCATTAATTCTCGGCTTTTTTCAATTACTCTTTTTCAATTTTTAAGTATATTCTTTCAATTTCAATTCCATTCTTCAATGTTTAATTGCTTTCTTCTATTTTCAATTACTTTTTACAATTTTAATTATTTTTTTCGATTTTCAATCCAGTTGTTAAATGGGCAATTATTTCCAACAATTATTTCTATAATTTTCTAAATTTTTCAATTTACAATTATTTTCTTTACATTTAATATTACTTGTTTCATTTTTTCAATTATTTTTTTCAGTTGTCTATTAATCTAGTTATTTTTTAATTTTCTTTTTACTTGACAATTATTTTCGTCATTTTTCACATATATTCTTCAATTTTTCAATTACTCTAGTTATTTTTTAACTTCGATTTTTAATTATTTTCCGCAGTTTTCAATTAATTCCTACAATTTTTCAATTTTAAATTATTAACTAAAAATTTTATAATTATTCTTTGATTTTATAAATTACTAGCTTTCGAGCCCGCCTTCGGCGGGCATCGAAATCTAGTGGCGTGCCATCAACAGTATTTTTTGACCAAAAATATTCTCTGACTGAAAGTATTTTTTAAAGCATGCATTTTCCGACAGAAAGTATTTTTTGACAAAAATTATTTTCATGCAGGTGTTTGAAACAAATTTGGGTGTACTTCGCAGCTTAAACCTCAAATCTTTTTGATACTTCGTATGCTTACGTAATTTGATCCGCTGTTTACAAATATCATAGTGAAAAGTGTGTGTATATGTGAGTATGTGTTTGTGTGTATATGTGTGTGTATGTATATATGTATATATGCATGTTTATATGTATGTATGTACGTATATGTGAAAATGTGACTTAGTTGTATATCTCAGCTTTTAATAATATTTTCTAAAATTTTTTTTTTATAAATCTAAGTAGAGTGACACTCTAATACTCTGCCAAATTTCACCTGAATCGGCTGAGCCGTTTTTAAGTGATGCCCGGACAAAAAATCCTGGACAGACAGACAGAATTTGTTTTTTTTTGCATTTTCGCGATTCTTATCACTTAAAACAAAAAAGTATGTAAAATTTTTTAAGTTTGGCGCAATGTACAGACAAAATGTTGATTTTATTTATATAAATTTTGTTGAGTTGCGTGTTAATCTAGCCATATTTTGAATTGTGTTTTCAGTTGTCATTTATTTTCGTCATTTTGTAATTTTTCTTCAGTTATCAATTATTATTTTTTAAAATTTTAATTTAATTCTTAAATTTTCGATGTATTTCTTCAGTTCTCAATTTATTTCCTCAATTCTTTAATTTTCAATTTATTTCCTCAATTTTTAATTATTTTCTTCAATTCTCAAATATTTTCTTTAATTTTAAATTATTTTGATCGATTTTCAATTAATTCCTCAATTTCCTATAATTCTTGGACTTTTTCAATTATTTTGTACACTCATAAAAATTGTTTTAAAATTGCAATTATTCCTACAATTTTCTTAATTTTTCAATGTGCAATTATTTTCTTTAAATTTAATATTTCTTGTTTAATTTTTTCAATTATTTTTTCAGTTGTCTATTAATCTAGTTATTTTTCGAATTTTTTTTTCAATTGACAATTATTTTCGTCATTTTTCAACTATTTCCTTCAATATTATTAATCATTTTCCGCAGTTTTCATTTATTTCCTACAATTTTTCAATTTGCAATTATTATCTTAAAATTTTATAACTATTCTTCGATTTTTTAAGTTATTTCGATCGGTTGTGTATTAATCTAGCCATCTTTTGAATTTTGTTTTCAATTGTTAATTATTTTTGCCATTTTGTAATTTTGTTGTTTATTATCAATTATTTTTTTCAAATTTTCAATTTATTTCCTCCATTTTTATTATTTTCTTCAATTTTAATTATTTTTATCGATTTTCAATACAGTTGTTCAATTTAAAATTAGGTATTTCCAACAGTTATTCCTATAATTTTTCAACTCTTTTGTTTAAAATTAAAATTTATTGTTAAAATTTTTAAAATACTCTTTTCAATTGTGTAATTATGTAGCTATTTTTCGTCATTTTTCAAATATATTCTTCAATTTCGTAAGTTTCATTATTTGAATTTGCAAAAATTTATGTTTTTAAATGACCAATAATGTAAAGTTTGTCACGCGCTTGCGCGCGTTAATGTTGCTAGTAAATAATAATTGACAGTCAACAATTTTTATTTTTCTAACCATAGGCCATTAATTTGTAAAATTAGGAAAAAGTTGTGTCTTTCCAGGTGAATTTGTGAGTAATTAATCATTATTAACAATAATTTGTTTATAACAATTGCAATTGGTTGTTGTGGTTAATTTGACTGAATAAGTTATTGTTTTAAAATATAAAAAAATAGTTGAGTCAGAAAAGACTACAACTCGCTAGGTTCATTTGGATATTAGTTATAAATTAATAATTACATAAATTGTGTATAAATACCCCCCATTTATGGGAGTTGTTTATAACCCTATAAATCGAAATTAATGAAATTAATTTCAAAAATTGAAATTCATTGTTACTTCTTTGTTTACACCTTACAGTGATTTCAAATGTGCTCTTTTAATCTGAATTAGTGAAAAACGATCACTAATTCGAATTAGTGGAACTTTTTACTTATTTTTAGTCAATTTTCACTAAAACTTTAGTAAAGAATTTAAAAAAATTAGTAAAAATGTATATTAATTTGAATTTCTTCAGTGACTTTTCACTGATTTATTTTTAAAGAGATGAGTATTTAGAACAATGGATTTGGTTTTATTTATTTAAATTATAAAGAGATTAATTTGGATTGAATAATCTGAACTATGTGTTTTCAAATATTAAATTTTCATTTTTTTTCATTATAATGGTATTTATTTGGATTAAATAAAACTGAATCGTAAGTATTTAAAATGTTCATTTTATATTTTTCAATTATAAGGGTATTCATTCGGATAAATTTTCATTTTATTTTAATTGCATTTTTATTATAAAAATATTCATTCAGATTGAATAATCTGACGTGTGGGTATTTAAAAATAACTAGTTTATTTTTTCATTATAAAGGGATTCATTTGTATTCAATAACCTGAACTGCAGATATTAAAAAATATTCATTTTATTTTTTTTCCATTATAAAGGGATTCATTTGGATTGACAAATTTTTTAAACCTATATTCATAAGGATTGATTTTCGGGTAAAAGTAGGTGCTATCACCGGATACAAATGTATTGGACAGAAAACGTATTCAAAAATATTAAAATTTTTTAATATTTTTTAATTACTCTCTTCTTACTGGGAAGCGTGGAAATTGAGCCAACCTAGAGTTATTTTAGAAAAACCAACAGAATCTGTACGAAATGTAAGTAATTTTGCTGAATATCATTAACTTAATTAACTAATTTTTTAATTAAGAAATTTATTTCTCAATAATTTCATAGTTTTAATTGTAAAATATGATTTTTATGGTATTTATTCATGTATTTATAAATTACTTAATTTAAAGAAGTTTGAGAATAGTAATAATTGAATATAAGTAGAATTAAAATTAAAAGCTAGCCGCAACTTTATTAATTAATTATTAAAAATAAATAAATATTTTCCATTTGTTTAAATTTTATTATTTGGTAATTATATTCAATCGAGATTTGTGAATTGTATTAAACAGTTTATATATTAACATTTGTATAGGATTTCTTAGAAGTTGAGGAGATTCCAAATGATCAATTAGGTAAAATATAAAATAATTTTTTCAAAGATACTTAAAATATGTGTTGGTATTGTTAGTTTTAAAATAATCTATATGGTGAATATGATTGTGCAGATGTAATAATTGAGAGAGTTCCATATGCTACATCGGATTCAGAAAAGTCACAGACAAGTAAAGAAAGTGAACAAACTCATTCTGTGAGCAGTAAAGAGAATATTGCTTTAATAAATATAGAGAAATATTTTAATGGAAACGCTAATGGAGATATAGTTTTACAACATTATGAAGAAAAAAAGTATTTTGATGATCACTACAGAAATTTACTATCAGATTGCATTATAAATTATGAAATTTCCAGGAGCACAAATTATCGGTAAAGAGGTTTCTTTAACTTTATATTTTAATATAATATTTACAATCAACCCACACAGCACCAGAAATTCCCTGAATTTCCCCTGAATATTGGTCCACATTTCTTGAATATTCGAACCTAATATCCAGGGAAGTTTCGTGGAAGCATCAAAATGTCCGCCATGGGGAATATTGGCAGCGAAATTTTCCTAAAAAAGTATTTCCAATTTTCAGGGAATTTCCTCATCTAATATTCATAGAATATTCAGGGAAAGTTGAAAAAAATTTCCAAATTTTTTTTTAATCTGGTAATTGATGAAAATTATATGTTATATTTGACACCCGTAGGATTCTAGAACATTAGAAACTACTGCGCAGCCGTAAGTGTCACAGAAACCAAGTTTGACCAGTGAGCATCATGTACAGTTCATTTATGAATACTATGAATATTCTAGGAATATTAGATGTGGAAATTCCCTGAAAATTAGAAATACATTTTCAGGGAAATTTCGCCACCAATATTTCACATGGCGGACATTTTAATGCTTCCACGAAACTTCCCTGAATATTAGGTTCAAATATTCGGGAAATGTGGACTAATATTCAGGGTAAATTCAGGGAATTTCTGGTGCTGTGTGGGAATTTAATGTTTCATGTTATTTTTAAAATTTTACCTTTTTCTTTAAAAATTTTAATTCGAAGTAAAATAAAACTGAATTTAGAGTAAAAAATTATTAGGTCGAATTTTACCTATTAAAAGAACTGTTCTGTTCTCAGTAGTAAGATTAAAATATTTCCAAAAATAACTTAAAATACATTAAAATAATTATTTGGTATATGTTTTAGAATAAGTACTGAAAGATTCATGCAGTTGTCTCATTCTATTCAAAAACTATTTCCAAAAGAAGAAGCAAGCACGTACTATATTCCATATAAACATAATAAAATAACAAATACCAAAGTATTAGCCAAAGGTAAATTATGGGATAAGTATCACTCTTACCGAAAAAAGTTCTTAGAATGTGGTGTTATACAATGGTTAATGTCGAATTTAGGCCCATGGAGCACAGTATTAGATTATTGAAAACTGACATTCGTACACAGACTTTCCAAATTAATTTCAAACGATTCACCAAATTTCGATTACTACTCAAAGTTTAAAGTTCTAGGACATCCGCAGGGACATGAGTTGGTAAGATATAGATTATTCTTTCTGTTATATAGACGTCTGTTTTTTCAGTGTAGACAACAGGGATCATAAGATGCCAGCTTTTAATTTTATGTTATTGATTGAAACAAACAAATAATTTTTGTACATTTGACTTATTTAATATTAATATAAATTTCATTTTATTCGAAATGCAACCAATATTAACTATAATTTATCAAAATTTTACCCTTTCCCCATCTTTAATACTTATATTTATTATAACTTTTATTTATTTCCATTTCACTTAAATACTAATCGAAAAAATCAATCCAAACTTTTATTTATCAAAATTATTAAATGAGCAAATTTCATTTCATTACACATTTAATTCTTTTCAAAATCTAATTACACTAAAATTTAAACATTCTAAATTTCAATATATTCAATTTAAATTGAATTTCACACGATTTCAAATTAATGTCAAATCATCCAGAATTTAAATTCAACCCATTAATTAATTCCAATATTAACAACTAAAATTTTCTATAAATTAAAATTCAATTAATCTGAACTGCAATAGATCCGAACTTAAATTTATTCAATTTTTGATCTCAAATGTTATTTAACTCAAATTAATTTTAATCGGTTCAAACTTTAATTTCTCAAAATTTAATTAATATAAATTTCAATTAAACTAATCCAATCCAATAATAGAAAGTTGAATTGGTTTAAATTTTAAAATTATTTAAATTAAAATTAACTAAATTTGGTTGATTTAAATCAAATTAAATTTTATTCACATAAATTGCAATTATTTCTGACTTTAAATCTACCTAAATTTTAATCGATTCCAATTTCAACTAATACAAACTCCCATTTATCGAAAATTGAATTTATATGAATTTCAATTGTACTTAACTTTAATTTATTTTATTGTCAATAAATTAAATTTTTTATTTTTCCGAAATATTAATTGATTTAAAATTAATTTAATGTATATTCAAATTGATCTAAACATTTTCTGCTTCTTATAGTATAAATTAAAACTTATTTCAGATTTCACAAAACAATATAGCATACCAATATATTAATTTCATATTTATAAAGGATAAAGCAACACAACGAAGATAAAAATTTCTTTTTATAATTTTCAACAATTTGTTTTTTAACGAAAATTCTTTTTAAAATTTTGTAAAGTTAAAATCTTACAATTTTTTTATATAAAAATATTTTTAATTGCAAGAATTAACCATTCTTCATTAACGGTATAATGAAAATTATTGTAAATTAGACTTTAACAAAGTAAGAACCTGTATTTGAGAATTATTGTAAAAATGGTTGTGAGTTTAAATCTTGAAAATCAAGATCATAAATCAGACATCAAAAATATTTAAGAAAAAAGGTCCTTGCAATTGTTTTTAAATTTAAAAAATTTTAAATCTTAAACTTTGAAAAATGTAACTGCGAAAGCAGCTAAATTTTTAATTTCTTAAAAATAATTTTATGAACTATTCTGATTAAAAAATGCATTGACTAGTTTTTATTATGAAAAATAAAAATTGACCTTTTTCAGACTTCTTTTGTGTTGTAATGCGACTAAACCGATTTCTTTCTCTAAAGTCGATTCGAGGTCTGAATTAATAAAAATTTTAATTTATCCAATTTTTAATCTTTTTATTTAGTCAATACGAAATTTCCTTAATATAAATTTACATTGGTTGACATTTTAAGTCCATTTAAAATTCAGCTAATTGGACTTTTAATGTTTAAAATTTTTATTACGTACAAATTTCATTTGATTGGTCGCTTAATTCATGAAAAAGTAATTGAATCTCAGTTTTAGTCCATGAATTTCAACGAATAATTTTATTTATAAATTTCTATTTGTATCTAATTTTCATGCATTTAAAAATAAATTAATCTGAATTTAACTGTCAATTGATTCAGACTTCAAAATTTTATCCAATTATTATTTATTCTAATTTTTAATATATTTAAATTTCAATCAATATCAATTAGCGAACACTTACATTGCTGAAAATTGTGATCGATTCTAGGGTTAGTTTATTAAATTTGAAATAATTGAAAATTTTTTACGACATTTTGATACTGAAGAACAAAATTGCATTTATTCCAATTTTGTTAGACAGCAACATAAAATAATTAAAAATATTTTTTATGTTTATTTTATTTCATCGCCATATTTTTTTCACATTTTGGTCACATGTTTTTAAAAAATGAATCAGTTTTACACTTGTTTTATAGAACATTTGTAATATTATCCCTATATATAGAACTTTTGTTATACAACAACTTATTGAATGGTTTTCAGATTGCTTAAGACTTTAAAAAATGTACCCAGAGAATGATTTAAAATTATATTCCGTATTTAAAACCATCAAAGGAAAGACATTCAAATACGCAGAGACTACAAAAAATAATGACGAAAAAGTTAAAAAGCTATTGAATTTAATTGCTACTGAATCGGAAAATCCTATTTCCTCTTCAGAAAATCCTGTTTCTGATCCAGAAAATCCGGTTTATAATCCAGAAAATCCGGTTTATAATCCAGAAAATCCTGTTTCCGATTTAGAACATCCTGTTATCGATCAACAGAATCCTGTTCTTAATCCAGAAAACCCTCTTTCCAATCAAAGAGATTCTCTTTCTGAAGGTATTATTATTCCTTTTAATAATAATTAATTTAATGAATATAAATAAATTATTATCAACTCATCTAATGAATCAATTCATGCTTTAGATTTGTCTGACGTCGTTGCCTTGAGACTTTTACCATTATTATTACCATGTCGAAGAATCAAAATTGGAAAAAGCCAATTTGGAGATCCAGCAAATCTGAAATGCAAGACTTTTATTTGCACATTACGGTAAAATTTTTTGTCTTAGTTCAAAAAGGTAATATTTTTTTTTTAAGAACTGAAAAATATTATATTAACTTTATTTTACAGAATTATAGTCAGTTAAAAAATATACTTCTGGAGAGACAAAAGAAACTGCAGCAACATGGATTAACACCTCAGCCGTTAGCAATAGCAGTAGGATCAAACTTTGACAACATTACCCAATATTATGTTTCTATAAATGATAAGGAGTATAAAGTAGATTCTGCTAAGGGCTGCCATTGATACGACTTTTAAAAGTTTCTTCGCCCTGCAGCTACAATATCTAAAGGAGGTAGAATATGCGTGGATTTTTTTTCAAAAGCAGATCTACAAAGTAAATGGTGAAACTGATATTGATGTACCTTTTGATGCTAATCTAATGAAAGACATAGATCAATTTTAATAACTTGAGTCAAAGTTTTAAAATCATTTGCTTTTACAAAGAAAAAAAATTAGTATTTTTAAAAAACTAATTTTGTATAATTAAAAAATTCTTAGAAGAGTCATTATTTCATGGAAAACGTTTGTTGCTATATGTCTAGTTAGTTCATAATTTGTTTTAATTCTATGTCTGAAGTATATTAAGCATCAAAAAGACTGTTACTCATAAAACTTTAAATAATTTAGTTTTAAAAGTTGTCTGTTCATGAAAAATTATTATTTTATAAACATTTGTTTCTTTTTTAGTTTTATAGTTGACAATCTCTGTCAATTCTGTTTTCTAAAAACAGAGAATCTAAAGACTGTTTATCGTAAGTTTCCTTTGTTTAACATTGTCGTTATAATTGTATTACGTTAAAATTACAATGTTAGTAAGTGTTGAATAGATGCTGTAATTTCTTGTTATATATATTTTTTAATCTATGTATATAGATTAGTGAATTAGTACTACTCCAAACTTTAAGATATTTGCTGCTTTAAACAAGATACAAAGTTAAAAAAATTATATTAAAATGCCGAAGTGTTTTAAATGTCGAAGGAATATTTCCTCCTTAAACGATTTATGGGTTCATTTTAAAATAGTTCATGGCTTTAATATAACTACTCAAATTCGATGTGCTAAGGAAGAATGTTTTTGTTACTTCCCAAATATAAAATTTTTTCGAAAATATTGGAACATAGTTCATGCTAAACAGCAGATAGTTGCTGAAGGTTCCAATGACGTTGTCACTTTAGATATTCAGTCAAACAGTGTTTCCAATAATCAAACTTTTAGTAAACCTAACATATATTCAGTTGGAGAAGCTGAAGAATTCAATCAATTTAAAGATTTTGATATTAATGAATTTAAAGATGTTCTCCAACACGACGCTCTTCTTCTAGTTTCAAAGTTATATAACGCACCTTCAGTTCCAAGAAATCATGTACAATTGGTAGTCGAAATGACTGAATCATTTATGATTGAGGGGATAAGTATGCTTAATGAAAAAGTAATTAATCGGTTAAAATCACTTGGCGATGTTAATGGAAGTTAGACTGAAATATCAAGTATGTTTGACATACTTAAGTATCCATTCATTAATCTTGGAACAGAATATAGAAGATTTAAATTACTTGAAAAAACGGGCAACTTGATTCATGCAGAAGATTATGTTATAGGTATAAAGTACAGCAAAGTTTTATCTGAAAATGGTCACGTCAAGACAGACCCAGTTGAAGTGAAAGGACAATTTTTTCCCTTAAGAAAAATGTTGAAAAAGGTTTTTGAATCGCCTAAAGTTTATGACACTGTAATGAAGTATAAGTTCAAATTGGAAAATGAAACAGACACAATTTCAAACTTTATACAAGGTACTTTATGGAAAAATAAAATTAAAAATCAGGTGGGGAAGGATATTTTACCACTTTTTTTCAGTTTTGATGATTATGAGACAGGCAATGCGTTAGGTAGTCATTCTGGTTTTCATAAATTAGGAGGTGGTTATATTTCAATGCCTTGCTTTCTACCTGAATATCGGTCTCTTCTTCAATCAATTTATATTGTTCTTCTTTTCTATTCATCGGACAGAAAAGAATTTGGAAATTCTGCTGTATTTCACAAACTGGTAGAAGAATTTCAATTTTTGAAAGAAAAGGGAATAGAACTTAATCTTCTTCAAGGAAAGAAAACGCTATTTTTTTATCTTGGTTTGGTTATAGCTGATAACTTAGGATTTTATCAATTATTCGGTTTTATTGAATGTTTTAATATCGATTACGCTTGTAGATTATTCAAAATGAATCAAGCTGATAGGAAACATTCTTGTAAAGCTAATTTATCAAAATTAAGGAATCGGGAAAATTATAGTATGGATATTATGTTAAATGATAAAAGTAAAACTGGTGTTACGGAAGCAAGTATCGTTAATCAAATTTCAGGATTTCATCTAACTGAAAACTTTTCCGCTGATTTCATGCACGATGGCCCTGAAAGGTTTATCAAATTTGATATGGTAGAAATAATTAAACATTATATTAAAAATACAGACTATTTCTCTTTAGAAGAATTGAACAACATTATCATATCATTTGACAATGGCCCTTATTGTTCAAATATTCCTCCTCTCATCTCTAAAAATAATCTTAAAACTGACAAAATTGATATGTTTGCATCAGAGATGTTAAATTTTTTCCGACATTTTAGTTTAATGGTAGGTCATTTTGTTCCTAGAAATGATCCTGTTTGGAATTTTTACCTAATTTTACGACAATTAGTAGATCTTTTACTTAGTCTAGAATTCCAAAGGGATTGCTCTAATCTTTTGAGAACACTAATTGAAGAACATCATAGACAGTTTATTGAACTTTTTAAAAAACCTTTAAAGCCTAAAGCTCATCATTTAATTCATTATTCTGAAGTTACTGACAACAGCGGTCCTCCTGTACATTTGTGGACGATGAGAACAGAAGCGAAGCATCGAAAATCAAAAATCACTAAAGTCATATCAAATTGTAGGATTAATCTTACCACCACTTTGTCTTTGAAACATCAATAAGGACTTGCTCATCACTTTTTATCTGGAACACTATTTTCTGATGAATTTGAAATCGGCCCTAGTCAAGAAATATGTTTAAAAGAATTGCCATTTGATTTAAGCCGTAATATCTTAAAAACAAGAGTCGTACTAATTACTAATTGGGTGAAAAAATTTGGTACAAAATATCAACCAGGGTCTGTATTATGTATAGTTCACGAAGAAAATGATTAAAATAGTCTGCCTCGATTTGGTTTAATTATGTATGTAGGAATCGATGAAAATCAAATCTTTTTTTTGTTTCATGAACTAGATATAGTTGGATTTGATCGTCATTTTTATGCGTATGAGTGTGCTAATACCTATTATAATGAATTGGATATAATAAAAATAGACAATTTGCTAACTCCCCTACCGATGAGCATTATTCAAGAGCAAGGGAAAAGTTTCATTATTCTTCGACATTCTCTATAAATAAACAAGTTTGTGTTTTGCTGTTCTTATATGATTAAATAAACTGTATTTTACGCTAAACAGGTCTTTTTACTTTTAGTTTTTAAAATAACATTTATTCCCACACAGCACAATTCCTTGCCTGAAGTTTGAGCGAAGTTGGCACTGAAAACTTCGCAAGTTTGCATTTCACATTTATGAAAACTTGACCTAACCAACAAAATGTCCGCTTGTGCAGAAAGTTTGACGTTTGAAACTTGCTGGAAACTTTCACTGCAAATTTCAACTTTAGGCCTTGCGCAGTTGATTTCTATGATAGCTAGGGCTGCGCAACAGATTTGTTTAAACCTCCCCTAGGGGTCATAATGATGTGTTATAAATTCATTCAATCCACACAAAAAAATTGTTTTACCTTTAATTCAAACTTTTCTAGAACCTTTCCTGAAACTTGCGAGGAAAGTTTTCAATTACCAACCAGGTTATACTTGCCGCAAGTTGTCCCCTCAAGCTTCCTGCACAAGCGGACATTTTGTTGGTTAGGTCAACTTTTCATAAATGTCAAATGCAAACTTGCGAAGTTTGCAGTGCCAACTTCGCTCAAACTTCAGGCAAGGAATTGTGCTGTGTGGGTTTTATTAAAATAATATACTATTGTTGTTGAGCAAATCTAATTGTAGTTAAAAAACTAAGTATAAAGCATGGAACTATACACTAAAAAAATATCCGGTTAAAATAAACATAAAATAATGTTAAATAGGGCCTTACTGGAATTTCAGTTAAAATAACCGGTTCTATTTAACATTATTTCCGGCTATTTTTACTGAAATTTAAGGGACAACTTTTCAGTGCATAAATAATTTCAGCTTTTTTTGCAAAAATTGTAAAAAAACATACAATAATGTGTCTGACATAAATCAACCTATATTGGGTATTAGGTAGTTTAAAATCCAATATATGGTTATTACTATTGTTGAGACTTAACTAAAAATTTGTAAATGTGTTTATTATTCTTTTTCTCTTTTATGTAAAAACATCTGCCGATTTCTAACTGAATATTTTTAATCTCAAAAATATTTATGGCGTTAAAAACAGAATAATAAATTTTCAAAATCCTTTGCAGGATAAGCCGTTTATAATAGTTTGGCAACCTTGTCATTTAATGTCTGTTTATGACAACGCATTTAGAGGCAGGTAAAATACGGAAGGGGCAGACTAATTGCCAAAGTGGAGGCGTCCATCTTAAACTTCTCCTAACTTTCCCTCCACTTCTTTCTTGATAAAGGTCCCCCCCACCTTTGTACACCTTCGGGTTTGTCCCAACAACTGATTTTCGACAGATTTTACTTAGATTCGAAAGAGCAAACATCAAATTTGGCAAACGTGCCTATTTAAGCTCTACCCTTTGTCAAAATAATTTCGTTACCTTAAGTTAAAAATAATGTATTCTGTTTCTAAGTGAAGGATACTTAATAAACATTTTATACTCCCTACTAGAAGTAAAGAGATAGAAATCTTATAACTTTTTATCTTTTCTTATCCCTGTTATAGAAAAAGATGCAGAAAAGCTATCATTTTCAAACTCGACTCTATATCTCCTTATATCTTTCTATCGACCCCAATCTCTTTCAATCTCTACCTTAATCACGATGACCAGCTTATCGCCATCAATCGGCTTTTCCCTATAACTTTTAATCTCTAATCCTTACCATCCTATACCTTTCTATTGCCTCAAATCTCTTTTAATCTCTACCTTAATTGTAATGACCAGCTTATCGACATTAATCAACTTTTTCCTATAACTTTCAATCTCTAATCTATACTTTTCTATCCAGTCCTATCCCTACCTTAATGGACATAGCGATTTATCGCCTTTAATCACCTTTTTCTATAACTTTCAATTAATTTCTAATACCTTTATATTATTTCCAAACACCACCTGCATGAACATGAGCTTTTAATCACTTTTCATCAATACTTTTCAATAACCTATAACATATCCACATATTTTTTGCTATTTCACTCTAACCAGCATCATCAGTTATCGCTTTTAATCACCTTTCTTCTATAACTTTTAATCTTTCACCTATCACCTTCTATCCCTTCCTATCCCTTTCTATCTCTTCTTATCCCTTTCTATCCCTTCCTATCCCTTTCTATCCCTTTCTATCCCTTTCTATCCCTTCCTATCCCTTTCTATCCCTTCCTACCCCTTTCTATCCCTACTTATACTTTCCCATCCCCAACTGAAAGAACATGATCACTCACTAGATTACTGAAAGTAATGAAAGGAAAGTGATTAAAAACGAAAAATGATCATGTTAATACAGGTGAGATAAGTAAATATAAAAAGGGATAGACAGGGATAGAAAAGGATAGAAGGAGATAGAAAGGGATAGAAAGTGATAGGTGAAAGATAGAAAGTTATTGAAGGAAACTGATTAAAAGCCATAAACCGATAACGCTGGTTAAGAGAAGAATAGCAAAAAATATGTGTATATGACACAGGTTATTGAAAATTATAGATGAAAAGTGATTAAAAGGGAAAGCACATAGTGTTCATTCAGGTGGGGTTTGGAAATGATGTGAAAGTATTGGACATTAATTCAAAGTTATAAAAAAAGATAATTAAAAGCGACAACTTGCTATGTCCATTGAAGTAGGGATAGGGCGGGATAGAAAGGTAGATTAGAGATTAAAAGTTATAAGAAAAAGGTGATTAATGGTTATAACTGGTCATTGTGATTAAGGTAGAGATTGAAAGAGATTGGAGGCAATAGAAAGGGAAAGGATGGTAAAGATTAAAGATTAAAAGTTATAGGGAAAAGGTGATTAATGGTGAAAACTGATAATCATGATTATGGTAGAGATTGAAAGAGGTCTGATGTCAGTAAAAAGGGTTAAGAAGGTATAGAGTCGGGATTAAAAATTATACGTTTTCTGTATCTCTCTCTATAACAGAGATAAGAAAAGGTAAAAAGTGATAAGATTTCTATCTCTTCATTTCCAGTATGGATCTCCAAAAATATAAATACTATGTGGGATAGAAAAAGATAGAAAAGGAAGATTAAAAGAGATGGGAGTAAGAGTGATAAAAGGCAGTCAAGTAAAGGAGTAATCTGTAGTGTATCGTTCGTTAGCTCAGTTGGTAGTGAGCTTAGGTTAATGCGCACGAGGTTAGGGGATCGCTCCATCATAGCTGACGATTTTTCAGTATTATACGCGTTAAGTATCAGATTAATTTCAGTATATATAGAGATATATATACTACCATATAAAATAACTAAAGCAATTGGGTATTTAAAATAGTAGATAAGCGAAAAGATTGATGGAGATTAAATTTTTAAAGAAGAGGATAGAAAGGGGATAGAAAGAGATTCACTTTTTATAGAAAAGGAAAAAAAGAGGATAGAAAAGGGATAGAAAGAGATAAAAATAGTTGGCGGACGAAGAGATAGAAAGAGGTTTATTTATTTTAGAAGATGATGGAAAGGGAATAGAAACGGATACAAATTCAAAGCGAATAGAGAAAAGATATAAAGAGGTAGAAGTTTAGAGATAGAAAGATATTGTGTTTTGGCAATGCAAAGTAGATATATGGAAGGGATAGAAAAAGTGTAATCTCTTTCTATTCTCATATTTCTTTCCCTTTTTATCTTTTTACTCTTAGCAGGGCTATTTAATTTAATTTCGTGTCACCACAATCATTTACACCTGATTCTATAAATTCATATTTAACACAAAACAACTATAAAGTATACTTGCTGATGCCTAAAAATGCATTAGAGTCAGTGTACGAAATTTTTTTTTAAAAAATTTTTGAACCTGTGTTTATACTAAAAAAATGTTTTTATTTATTACGAGCTATTTTATGAATTCATAAAATCGTTTTTATTTTTACATACATTTTTTTATCTCATAAAACTACTTGAGATAAATAAAAGCTATTTTGTTAATAGAAAGTTCTTTTTAAATGATTAATTTCGTCCCTTTGACTCCTCAATGCAATTTTATTAGGCGCCAGCAAGCAATAAATTCAATTTCCACTGCCAAACTGGAATCACCTTATAATAAAATTTAAAATACATATTGTGTTATCAGAAATACTACAATATTGCGTCTAAAATACAGAGAGAAAAACAAGGCACATTAAGGCATTAAACCTCTTAAACATATAATGATAAAATAGTTAAGCGCATGTCTGATTCAGCAATACTTAATTAAAACTAACTTAAACTTAACTGCAGATTCTGTTAGAGGAATATTAATTATAGCTGTGGCAGACATAAAAGAATGTAGTTTTACAAATATTTTGTTACCTATAATTGTATGGCGTTAATACCAATACCATGTGGCTGTATCTATATGAGCAATACATTATGGTACATCCAGTTCTAATTCTGGCTGTATCCTGGAATTATTTCTTTCAGTGTGGATGTCATTCTTTAAATAGAACTTACAAAATAGCTTGAATAGGCGAGAAGTTCATTTTTTTAAAACAAATAGTACATTTCGTAACGACAGTGAACTGTAGGCGTTTTTGACATGAGCGCAATGTTTTTGCAACGAGAAAGAGGCGACGGTGCCGAAGGCGCCTGCGGTGGTCAGGAAGCAAGTTGAAGCTCGTCTAAAATGACGATGAAAACTAGAAGCAGGAGCTTTTTCCTTTTAACTAGAATTACCAAAAAATCGTAGAGAGAAAATCTAAACTGCTCCTCTTTGATTTTGATTGAGAATTGAATTATTGAAAAAAATGTATTTCAGAACAAATGATTATTTGAACATCAATTTTACCTAAACTTTATAATTTTATATCAATGAATAAAGTCCCTTACAAAAAAGAAGTACTTGATTCAGTACTGGGAAGAAGTACTGGGTTCAGTACTGGGTTTAGTATTGGGTTCAGTATTGGAAAACCAGTACTTCTTTCGCCATGCACTGTTGAAAATTTGTTCACGTTGCGCACTAAGTTTCTATGGGTCCTACGACTGCGCAGTAGTTTTTTGTTGTAAATTAAATAGAGAGGAATACATTGAATGCAAAATCACAGTTCCAATAAAATTTAAAAAAAAATTTGTTTTTGTGCTTAAAAAATTATATTGCGCGAAATAAGTACTGGTTTCCCAGTACTTAACCCAGTACTGACCCCAGTACTGAACCCAGTACTTATCCCAGTACTGAACCCACTACTTTTTCTCAGTACTGAATCCAGTACTACTTTTTTGTAAGGGGTTTAACATTAGAAAATAACTTTAAGGAAATAATTCATTTTAAGTAAAGTCATAAAATGAAAATATACATTATTTAAGGTATTAGTCGCGTAAATGCTCCCGCAAAATAAAAAGAACAATAAATAAACTTTTATATCAACTTACTTGCTTCCTTGTGACCTCTTCTAATGTAATATATGTAATTTTCACAATTTTGAGTCATGTACTATAAGTTATCGTGATGTATTGCTGACACGTTTACGCCATTTTTCAATGAAACCACGTAAAAATAAAAAATTTTGAATTTTTAAATTATTGTATTTTTTATTCGGCGTGGTCAATGAAGTTATTTTTTTTTAAATGATTTATTTTATCTCAATGTGTAACTTAGTACTTTTATTTAAAAATCTGACGACTTTTTTTTAAATAAATGAATATAAGAGACAATTTTTACATGCATTTAGTGCTATTGCATGTAAAAGGTATGAATTTTGAATGTATATTTTGAAGCTGAAAAGTGGTCAAAATTGATAGGATAGATCACATTTAGTAGATAAATACCTCATGAATACAGATACAAAGTTTTAAAAAAAATCTGACGAAAATCATTTTACGCGACTAATACCTTAAATATGTAAAGATGAAAATTCGACTGTAACAGCTTTTAGTCTATCTGCATAAGACGAATCCGTAATAAAATTCATTTTTTGCTTATTCCAGCATTTAAAAAATTCTTAGTTACAAAGGTGAAGTAAAAAACCGCTGCCTAGTTGTACCTCAAGCATTTATTTGAGGTGAGTAATTTTTAGCATACATTTTTTTAAAACATTGCTTCCATATAGAGATTACTACAAACATCACTGAGTTTTAATTAATAGCTCACAAAAAAATATTAAAAAGGCCAATTGATGCATATTTGAATTATATACAAAACGAGCAAAAACTATTCTTCATAAAACTTATATAAAAAGCAAAAAACATAAAAAAATTAATTTTTATAAAAATTTTCAATTTTTGAAACCTTGAAAACTCGGAACAGGATTACATTAGAAGGTTCGCAATCAGGTCTTTTGATGTGTTTTTTAATCACTTACATAATAATGAAAATTTATTGACGCTTGTCAATAACAAAAGAATTGTAAATATTAAAATAATTTTAAAAACTTACGTAGTATTATTAACAATGAAAATGTATTCCAGAATGAAAAACACTGAGAAACTAAAAATTGTTATTAGAAATACGGTGAAGTAGCAAAAGGCGCCAACAGGAGGTTCGGGGGGCGAAGCCCTCCGTATCAAAAAAACGAACTCAAAAGATAATAAATGTTCAAACAATATTTAAAGTTAGGTTTTCACTTACAACGAATTCAGAAAAAAACCACACGAAAAAATTAAAACAAGATACCACACCGAACGCAGCAACTAATAATATTAATTCATTTTAATTTTACTTATTGCGGCTGCGGCACTCACTTTTGCAGCTTTTACCTCTGCTTCACTAAACGAAAAATATGTAAACGATATAAACAAACAGACGTATGACTGGTATAACTCGTGGCGCGGCGTCGCGTCTGCGCAGTCGTCTGAAATTTGTGTTGGTAACAGTGAGCAGATTCACACAATATCACTGCTGCCAACATTGTAAATTGTCAAATTAACTGTTCTTTTTAAAAACATTGATTCAGTTATCCTTTCTGCGTTACATTATTTTTCTTATTCGTACTCTCAGGCCAAAAAGCGTATTACAATATTTTATGTAAGCGGAGCACGTTTTGCTCGGTTTCTTGGCGCGCTTTTGAGACCCAAAGCAGAACATTACGTCAGCCAGTAGTTTTGCCGGACACGGCCGGCAAAGCGGCAAAGGATGCTTTTTCGTCCGCGCGCATGCCAACGCATGCGCCTCGGACTCCGAGGTCTCCTTTGCCTGCCGTTGCCTGTAAATCTACTGCCTGACGTATGGTCTGCTTTCGGTCTCAAAAACTCGCCAAAAAATCGAGAAAAACGTACTCCACTTACATAAAACATCGTGTGGACCACTAAAGCCCGTTTTACACTCCGTTCAGCAGACGTTAGCTTTCAACCTATCGCGATAGGTACAATTTACGCCGTTTTTAGAACTGAGTTATAAAAACAAATGAACATCTCTTTTGTCAAAATAGGAAAAAGATTTTCTTGATCGTTTTTCGGATAATCCCGTTCGTATGCATCACTATATTTAGGTAGGATTATAGAAAGGAAGAAAAGAAAACATATTTAAAAATTAAAAAAACATACGTATAGTATAGTTTATTTACAAAATTTCTATTAATTATTTTATAATTTTTAAATACTTAAAGATATTCAAATTAAATGAATTTTACATGCTTTAATAAGTATTGTGATACAAAAAGTAGTATTTTAATGCACGTAGTTAAGATAATTATAAAACATTACAAAATTTATAAAAGTGTCTGTGGCACATATTATTTACAATTTTATTATCTTATTAAATGGGGTATTTCATTTCAAGCTGAATAGTTAAATCGTAGTTTTTATTTTTCTTTAAGTTATTTACACTTACAAAACTAGATATTCAAAAATAGATATTTAAACAAGATATTAAGGCTTAGCTGAATATTGATTTTTAATATCTACACTGAGAGAAATAGATGGTAAGAACTTTACTATCTTTGATGGTAGAGAGGTTATGTTACACTCTACCATCAGAGATGCTACACCGTACCATCTAGATGCTACATCGTACCATCCAGATGCTATCAGATGCTACATCGTACCATCCAGATGCTATCAGATGCTAATCCATACCATCCAGATGCTATCTCGTACCATCTAGATTCTTGTCCGTATATTTAAGATCAGATATGGTATCTGGTACCATCTAGATGGTACCCCGTAGCATCTATTTCTCTCAGTGTAGATGTTAATCGATAGTAACCTATAATAGCTAGATATTTGTCCCTATGATAAATGATAAATATGTTACGCGCTAACATCTTCATGTTACGGGTAAACATCCATTTTTCAGTGTATATGTATGTCATAAAGTTTTTATTTCATCGCTTTAAAAAAACTTTCTCATGTCTCGAGATATGGTATGTGATTTCCTGATCCACATGTATGTCCATATGTTTATAGGTATGTGTTTCCCTCTTATGCATTAAGAATTGATGATAAAGAAAATACCAAATATAAACAAAATCTATGATTCGTCAGTTTAGCAAGACATGAAACGCCCCAAATATAGGTAATATCAATATAATATAGTTATAAAAGTTTTGAAAAATTATAAAAACATAACTATAATAATACTCAAATTAAAGATACTACAAACGTAGCTTATATGTTAGAGTTTGCAATATTATCAACTGGAAAACTTTAGTTGGTAACCAATAGCTAGCTGAAATATTATCCAATTTTTGGTCACGGTTTTGGCTGCTTGAGTTTCCAATATATTGCATAATAAAAAATTGTCCATAGTTTGGTTTGCGTACGTTTTTTCCAAGATTTGTCTCACAATATTAGTCCAAGAACAGTCCATGCTCGAGAAAACCATTGGAAAATGTTATTATTGAATTGACATAATGGACGTAGTTTGCAAAACTTTTTATTTATGTCATCTTTTGTCTCTGAAGAAATGTAAAGTATTTTTGCAGAAAGTGAACTAGAAAAAAAATTGCATTGTTAATAATAAGTTACAACTTAGGTATTGTAAAAAACATTAAATTACACAAAAAAAGGGAAAGAGCCATAATTTATTCTGTAAACTCAATTGCATTTTTTCTTTGAATTTAAATAAAGAGAATTAAAATCAACGTTACTAAATCTGAGATTTTTTTTTTGTTGATACATGATATACAGAATTTGGTAAATTCATTTAAGATTAAATATTACATAGCATACAAGTGAGTAGTAAACGATTACTTGAGTAAACATCAATGAAATATATTACAAATTCTATTTAAAAAAAAGGTTTTTAGATTATAGAGATTTGAAACAATTTATTTTAAATAGGCGAATGTGTAAAAAACATATTACCTTTCTAAAAGAAAAAAGAAAGTAAACAAGTTTTATTTGGAAAAGTAACTAAGTGTCATCAATAATAATATAAGAAATTAAATGGATAAAAACAAACGTAATTTCAGAGTTTCTGATAAAAACGTTTAATACATGTCTAACTTTTATTCAACATACCCTAATAGCACTGAACGTTATTTAACTTCCAGGTAACGTTACTTTTTAACGTCCGGGACGTTAAAATGTAACGTTGCTGAAGGTCGATTTAACGTTAAAATGTCCACGGCCATTTAACGTTCACCTGGAACGTTATAGAACGTTACTTTGGGACCTTCAAAGGACATTCAAAAATGTTTAAAGATTAAATAACGTTAATACTGTGCGCAGTAGTTTTCTATCGCAACTAGAGCTGCGCAGTTGATTTTAGTGGCCACTGTTCTTAAGAAGCATTGAGATTATCAACATTGAATATAAGATCTGAAAAAAAATTTCAGATTTTCCGCACTATTTTTCCGCAACCCGTACTGCGATTTTTCGAATGTCCATTGAAGGTCCCAAAGTAACGTTCTATAAGTTCCAGGCGAACGTTAAATGGCCGTGGACAGTTTAACGTTAAATCGACCTTCAGGAACGTTACTTTTTAACGTCCCGTACGTTAAAAAGTAACGTTACCTGGAAGTTAAATAACGTTCGGTGCTATTAGGGATAGAAATGAGAAGAAAAAAAAGTACCATATTATGGTAAAAAAATCGCATTTTTTGTATTATATGGACCAGATCGCGAAAAAGGAAACCACGGAAAAAAAATTTTACTTTCAAATTCCATGGGTTCTTGATTATTTGCAGGCTATATACATATCAAAGTATTGAATGAAATAAACGCGGTGACCAGGATTCCTCAAGTATGCTTCGTCTGAAATGCAAAAATGAAATTGATTTGCATTTATTATAAGATTATCCTGTTAGTGATCGAAGGATTTTAAGAAAAAAAAATATTTGACAAAATGGCGACCTGTCAAAATCAAACGTATGATTTTCGTTAAAAAAAACGGTCGATTTTGAGCTAAATAAAAAAAATTTTTGCATAAAAAAAAATCCTTCGATCACTAACTCGGCTTAGATGTATAAATTAAGGATACCAAATTTCAAGTAAATCGGTTTAATGGTTTTCGAGTAATCATGGTCACCGACTTTGAAAATGTCATTTTGAGAAAAACGCATTTAAAGTTTCAACTTACTTTTTTGTCAAACACTTGAAATGACCTTTGCACCCCATATTATTCCTTCTTTCCTCAAAATTATGAAGGGCAGGTACAAAAACTGTAAATCTAAGCGTAAAACAAAAGAGGAATAGGCCTGAAGCGCCAGTTGTAACTGGTGCCTGGTCTGAAGCTACCTGGCGCGCTTTTATATTATTCTGTATATCTCATTCATTTTTCACCGAAACAACTTAAAAATTTACAGACAAACTTCTAAAAGTATATAGTTTAAGAAAATGGAAAGAAAAAAAATCGATTTTTTGAAAATTACAACTGGTGTTCCCCCCTTAATACATTATATTTAAAAAAAGCGACGCGAAAATAGCGCAAATTGTACAAAAAATAGAAAATGTCACCCATGTTGGATCAAACTTTATCTTATTGATTAAAATTAATAAAACCAGTATGTGGGGATTTTTGGGGTCGGTGATAATGAGTTCGCTCATAATTTTTCAAGATTCAAAATAGCTGATGTATAATGGCGGACAAAAAAGCATAATTTTCTACAAACTTAATGAAACACAGTATTTATGGATTTTTGAGATCGATGATAACGAATTTATTCATGAATTTTCAAATTTTTAAATGACAAATGCAAAATGGCAGACAAAAATGTTAAATTATTGATTAAATTAATGAAACTCATTATACATTCTTATCATACTATTTAAGGTCAGGATTTATTCATAATCTTGAAAACGTTGAACCTAGATTCAAAACGTACATCTAAATTTGAGTATTATTATCATTTTTAAAAATTTTAATTTTTTTCAGACATTTTGATTTTTCCATTATCAACTTTAAAAAGTCATGAATAGATTTATTATCAGCGACCCTATAAACCCCCATACAGTGAGTTTAATTAAGCATTTCTTAAAAAAAAATTATTTTTGTCCGCTATATTAGCGATTTAAAATTGTTTTTTGAAGGTTCTAATTCAGACCCGTCTGACCAATTCTGATCTCGAATTCGGATTTAGCTCTTCAAAATTCGTAGGAATATATAGGTCTTGTTCCCAGATCAAGATATTTTTTTTGTGTGGCTGTGTATTCAGAGTGTTGTTGCTTGCTTGAAAGTTTATATATTCTATTGTAATGTTTTAATTGTTTAGTCGTAAGATAACCGAATTAATGTTCATAATGTAAAATAAAACCATGGTAGCCATTTTTAATACCTAATTTCACTTTTTACATGAACATAAATCGCACAGGTAACGTAACAGTCTTTTCGTGTAACGTAACAGTCCAAACATTTTTGTTTCTAAAAAATTTAAAAAAATTTTTTTTAGTGTTATGGACATTTATTTTATTACTTGCATTCAAAAGCTACAAAATTATCTACTACACGTTAAAAATAGTTCACTAGAAGAGCAGGCTTTTTTAACAATGTAGGACAATTCTAAAGCTTACTCCCAAAACTATGTAACGTAACAGTCCGTACTAAAACATTCATAACTCTTAAATAACAAAGCATACGGAAATGTTTATATTAGTAAAAAATGTTATTAGAGAAGCATACTTTTAGATGCATGCATAAAAGATATTAAAACAATTCAATTTCGTGTGGTTTTGGAAACTTTTTGTTGAAATGTGCGTACAAATGTAACGTAACAGTCCGCGAGCTGGTCCATATGCTTCACCAAAAAACATAATTTTATACAAAAATTTTTTTAACTAACTAATGACTAACTTTCCTTTTGAAAGTTTACTTTAAGTTGTACCATAATAAACAGTTTTTCTTGAAGTTATAAGAACTCAAAGTTTGTATTACAATATTTTCGTAGTCGGGGCTATTATGGTACAAAATATATTTTTGTTTATGAAATAAAGAAAACATTTTATTTTTTGCCTTAAACTATGTAAGAACCTTTTAATAGATATCCCAGAGAAAATTTTTTAAAAATCGCTAATTAGTAATTATTATTATAGAAATTATTTATTAAAATAAAAAGTTAAATAATAAAATTCTTCAAAATTTGTATTTTACAAAAACAATTAAACCAAAGCGCAGAAACCTTTTTTACTGTTTTAATAAAACGAATTTTCATAAAATAATTAAAATAGTTTTGTACCAGAATAGTCCCGCTATGTGCTAAACTTTCATTTTTTAACAATTTTTTTCTTAAATTCTTAATAAAAAGTTAGCCTATTACGTAAATATAGTCCCAACTAAATTCTCAACGCACATACCTTAAATATCTTTTACATTGAATTTGTCAATATTAAGATTAAAGCAGATTTTTAGAGAACTTCCAATTTTTTAATGAAATTTGTATGTATATATGAATTTTTTCCGGATTTTTGACAAAGAATTTCTGTGGCTGAAAGGTAAAACAGCACAAGCGCCATTTTATCAAAGAGATAACATCAGATTCATATACATTTAGACATGCTTTTTAAAGTTTGAGACTTGTAAAATGAGTAAAACATTTATTTACAGAGAAAATAATGAATAATATAATAACACAAGTCCATTTTTGTTGTCGATAGAATAGTATAACGACACAACTCCATTCAGGCTGAGAAAAACAATTGACGCTTTAAAAAAATCACTGATTTTACAAAATGTTTTTTAAGTTATTGATTAAATTGACTTATCATTATGTATTTATATAATATACAATAATTATAATATATAATAAAAATATATATAAACCTAAAAATGCCTTATTTAAGCAAGAATTTAAGAGAAACAAAATCATAACCATTTTTTGAAAATGACATTTAAAAACAAATTGAAGTTAGTCAGATATTACAATTTAAAGTTAAAACGACACAACTCCAACAAAATATAATGTTACGGTGAAAAAATATTAAATTTCTTTAAAATCGAAGCGTTTTATTAAATTTGATAAACGTATTTTAAAAATCCATCAAATAATAAGACTTAATGCAAAACACCAAAAACATTTGTTGATTTTTCGATTTCACAGAACTAAGAAAAAATTAAAACTCGTTTATCTCGAAACCATAAAAATGGAGTTGTGCTCTTTTACCTTTCAGCCACAGATTTATTAGAAACAATACTGTTATTTTTTTTGTAAAATATCACACTATATTTACAAATAAAAATCATATTTATAAAATCCAAAATAAACATTTTAGAAATAAAAAACCAGCTTGTACCACAATAGCCCAAATGTACCAGAATAGCCCCGTTCGACAGTAGGAAGAGGATAAGACATTTCTTACTGTTTATTCTTTTAATTTAAAAAAAATTCTTCCAGATAGGTATTATTCGTATCTGAATTTGGGGTAAAAAAATCGCATGTGATAATTGTTAGTTACCAACTGAAATGAATTGACAATTACACTTACGGCTATACATTTTCTCCGCAAATGTGATTCTTATCTTGTTCTTCTTTTTGACGTGAAGGTAATCTTAAGTAAATTGACAATGGGTGCTTCCAAAGTTATTGATACACAAAATGACAGCAAATATGATGCTACCAAGTTTCCAAAGTATATAATTAGCTAAAAATAAGAAAAAGTCATTACAATTAGGTTTACAGGTAAGTATAATATTAAAAAAATCAGAGTAGTTACATCGCTGGCTTAGGACTGGCATAAAGCTCTTAAAGGAGGGTTTAAGAGAAAAAGTTTGGCATAGTTACCATGGAACCTAGTAATTTCAAGGTACGCCAGAACGTGTAAGTTCTTTTTCTAACCAGTCATAAGCGTGCGGTGTAACCACGCTTAATAAGTCATAATTCTAAAGAGTAAAATGTTATAGCTATATAATATATGTGTAGGAGTTGTGTCTAAACTGTCGAGCTGAACAGACGTGTTTTCGTTTCGTTCTGTTATCTAAAGGTTTTAGTTTATATTTACGGTGTTTGCATTAGTGTAGTGGGTATCATTGTCTTTCTAAAGTTGTGAGAACAATTATTATCTGTGAAAATGACTACTAACGAAGAATTAAAAACTTTATTACTGGATATTAAAAAAAAACTCAGCAACAAACTGGATACAGTGGAAAGTGATGTTAAAATACTTGTAAAAGAAAATGCTGCCCGTACAAAAGAGAACGCTGACATGGGTAAAAAAGTAATCGATCTAGAAAAAAAAAATAAATCCTTGGAAAATAAAATTCTTTCCTGTGAATCGAAAATTGAATTCCTCTTGAACAGGGAAAGAGCTAAAAATATCGTTTTATTTAGGGTCAAGGATACGCTTGATAATAACGAGAATTTACTTAAAATAGTAAGAGAAATTTTCCAGAAAGCAGAAGTAACCTTGGAGGAGAAAGATATAGTAGCCGCAAGGAGACTGGGCAAAATTGTCGGAGCAAGACCTATTCTAGTAACTCTAGATAACCAGGAATGCAAATCTATGATCTTTCAAAAGGCTAAAAACTTCGGTAAATCTAGTATTGGCCTCTCGAATGACCTGTCTAAAGAAAATAGAGAAAAGAGAAGGAAGGAGTATAAAAATCTTATGGATTATAAACAACTTTTGGAAGGTCGGGGCAAATTGGTTTCGATCAAGGGCAGATACCTAATTATAGACGATAAGTACTACGATGTGAACAGCGCTTCTGAATATTTACACTCACTCAGTGAGAATCCCGTTGTAATTGAGGATCAGCATAATAATAAGGTCAGTGACAGTGAGGACTCTAGTCAAGAATCCACCCCCAATCAATTTAATAAGAGATCTAGATCTCAAAATGCCAAGAAAAAGGAGAAACTACGAAAATAAGAAGTCCAGCGGACATAAATAGTAACGGAAAGATTGTCAATTATTTCCGTTAGCCGAATCAAAGTAAAAACAAGGATGAGTCAATGGTGTCATAACAGTCTACAAGTCAGACGAGGATAGTATTTTGGAATGCCAGGGGACTGCGGAACTTGCCGGATCTATTACCATCGATAAATGAGTCAGATATTGTGTGTATCAACGAGACCTGGGCTATGTACAGTCCAACTTACTAAATCGCATCTTATCTAAGGGGTTTTGAAGTTATCTATAGTGTAGCAACAAGGACAGCAACTAGAGGAAGAGCGAAAGGCGGTCTCATCATCGCATTTCACAATTGTAAATATACTGCTGACAAGCTTTTTATATCAGATGAGTGTATCTTTGTTAAATTTACAAATAAGAATTTTAAATTTATAGTTGGTTTTGTTTATGTCGGGTCAAACTCTGACTTTGATAATTTTTTATCTATTCTTGATGATCAAATTAAGATTATTTTGTATAAATTCCCAGAGCTGCCACTGTACATAGGGGGTGATTTTAATTCCAGAGTGGGGAATTTGAATCAATTGTCGTACGAAATCTTATTAAAAAAATTTATTTATTGATTATGAGAGGGTTAATTTGGACAAAAAACAAGATAGTAGGGGTGTTAAGTTGGTAGCTGATATGGAGAGTAATGGCCTCAGTCTTGTTAATGGCAGAGCCGGGAGTGACAAACCGGGTAATTTTACATTCGTTAGTGGTATTGGTGTTCGGCAATCGACCTGGTATGGTCGGATTTAAGTGGAATGGAATATATAATTGATTTACAAGTAAAATCTATTGTCACTAAATCTGATCATTTTCCGGTCATTCTCAGTTTGTGTAATGTTGTGAATATACCTCACAAAAATCCTGGCCTAAAATGGAAAAATGATTTAGAGGATAAGTATTCCGATCTCATGCAGTCCTGGTTATTTTATTCTAGCGAAGTAGATATTATGTACTATGAAAATTGTCCAATAGATGTATTAGATGATAAATTAATTAGTGTAATTACTGATAAGGCTATGGAATTGGGCATGGTCAGAATGACGCATAAGATCGGAAATGTATCTAAACCGTGATTTGACGCTGAGTGTGTTAGAAAAAAAAGGTTAATAAAAAATACCCTTAAAATGTGTAAAGTCAATGAGTTCAGAGTGCTGGAAGAGGTGCAGTTATACCTTGGGTTGAAGAGGGAATTCGAGAAACTTAAAAAATTAAAAAAAGATGTGTATAACAATAATTTGCTAACACAATTATCAACGGTACAAAATTCAGTTTCTTTCTGGGAAATTATAAATAAAAATAGATTCAAACCACCTTTATTAGAACACATTGATTTAAAAACTTGGCAGGAATATTTTCGAGTGGAGCTCGCAAAACAATCTGAAAGTATCTCATTAGCTCATGAAAGATATCTTGTGTTTTCAGGGGACAGAAACCTAGTCCTTGAGTCACCTATCATGAAAGGGTAAGTTATTTGTAGTCTTAGAAAATGTAAGAACAATAAAGCTCCAGGACTAGATGGAGTCTCTTTTGAATTCTTGAAAAACCTGCCTGATGTTGGTATGGATTATTTAACTTTATTGTTTAATCGAATCTTAGAAACAGAGGAGGTTCCGAACTCTTGGTCCAAAGTGTTGCTTAGAATGATTTTTAAAAAAGGAGATTTAAAAGACCCGGACAATTACCGGCCAATAGCTCTAGTAAATGATATAACTAAAGCTTTTACACAGATCTTACTAAATAGAGTAAATGAATGGACTGAAAATAATTCAATTTTGCCGGAATATCAGGCAGGTTTCTGGAAGAATAGGAGCTGCATTGATCACATTTTCACTCTCAATTCAATCATTCAGGTGCGGTTAAAGAAGCCCCGAGGGAAGCTATTTGTTCTGTTCGTTGATTTTAGGGGGGCCTTCCCTTCGGTCTCCCACGACTTGCTGTGGAGTAAGCTTTATAAATTGGGAATTGGTAAAAAAATTATTGGAATATTAAGAAATCTTTACTCTAAAGCTACCATAGCGGTCGGGGGGCAGTCGGGGGTCTCGGAACCAATAGAATTCACGAGAGGTGTTCTACAGGGCGAAGTTATGAGCCCGATTCTATTTAGCCTTTTTATCGCGGACTTCGAAGAATTTTTAAAAAATGAGGGTGTCAGGGGTGTGTCGTTAAACCATCTGATTGAGATCCTCCTTTTGGCCTTTGCAGACGATATAGCTTTACTCGCTGATTCATTCGTGGAATTAAAAAAGATTTTGAGAGCTCTATTCAAATACTGTCAATTGAATAATTTAAATATCAATATTAATAAAACTAACACAGTAATATTCAGAAAAGGTGGATATGGACATGATAAAAAATACAATACGTTTTATTATGATAATGAAAAAAAAATTAAAATAGTTTCGAGCTATGTCTACTTAGGTATTCCCTTTTCAAACTCAGCAGTGTTTCGGAACGCCGCGAATAATGCTGTTTCCAAAACGAAGTTGGCTTTAAGCACGACGAACTCTTTGATTGAAAGGTTAAGACTCAGAAATTGGTACTCAGTCAGAAAACTGTTTAACAGCCTAGTTATTAGCGTCTTAATGTATGGGTCATTAATATGGGGTTGGAGATATCTCGGTGAACTAGAAAAAATCCAGAATACATTCTATAAGAATATTTTGCGTTTGCCCAGGAATACACCAGGATACGCTATTAGATTAGAGACCGGTTCCTATAAACTGTCTGTCTTAGTATTGAAACACACGCTAAACTACGTTGAAAAAATCTTAAACATGAATGACCTTCGATACCCCAAATTATGTTTTTTAAAACTTCGAGCTATGTCGGACAACAAAGACGGGGATGATAAATACAACTGGTTTTTGCGAATCGGAATAATATTTCAATGTATAGGTAGGGAGAATGAGTGGAAAAATTTAACACTGAACTCTTTGCAAGTAAACAAATTATCATGGATTAATAAGTACAAACATTATTTATATATAGAGGATATGAAAAGCTTGAGTGAGTCCCGCTCACTGTGTGTTCTTCCTCATTTATCAATCGCTGATAACCTACAAAAATATTTTCTTATAAATTTACCGCTAACCCATCTCAGATTGGTAGCACAGTTAAGGTTTTTCAATAAATATCAAACCTCTCTATGGTTTAATAATAAAATTTATAAAGTAAAGGAACGAGGGACATGCAGCGGGTGTTGAATGTTGGTTGTCGATGTGCTCTATCATATATTAGTCCAATGTATCTTGTATGAAGAGGAAAGAAAGAAATTTATATGTAATGCGTGTGATGAAGTGACTACTAAAAATGCTGTTGTCGATATTTTAAATGATCCTCGTCCTGACTTAGTTAATAATTTACATTTGTTTTTTAACTCTATTGTTGATAGACGAAATGACACTATTTAATGTAATATATATTTTAGAAATTTTATATGTAAAAGATGCAACCTCTTTGTATGGACAAAAGTCCTAAAACAAATAAACTATTATTATTATAATATATGTGTAAGAATTATAACGTTATCAAAACGGAAGAGAATGGAGACATTTTTTAAAAGAGTAAGCTAAGTAAAAAAGTTAAAAACGTTTCTTTGTGCTCTTTCAAGCACTGAAAAATCGGTATTCTTACTTAAAGAGTAAAATATTTTTACATATATATTAAGGATTTAATGTTCTCAAAATAAGCAGAATATTCTTAAAATAAGAAGCACATTCTTAAATAAGGAAGCATATTACCCGGCAAAAAGGGTTTAGATGTAATTAGGTATATTTCAGATATAATCAGATATATTTGTGAGAGTAAAATTCAATCCCTGGAAGGTCGTAAAATACATAAAACAAGTAAAATTGGTTTGTGTATTTATTTATTTGGCCATTGCTACGTTTCGATGAACTGTTGTGTCATCCTCATCAGGCTAATTTTGAAAAAAAATACAAAATACACTAAGATTTAAAAATTGCACTGTTACTTAATCACATAAAACACAAATTATAAATAATTAACATTTTTTATAAATAAAAGAAATAGTTGATCCGTTGGAGCCAAATTGTGTAGGTTTTTGATTTTTAAACAAAAAAACAAAAAACACTAACCACATAAATTAAAACGTTTTTTATTCTACGTTTCGTCAACATTTCGTTGACCTCTTCAGGCTGTAAATACAAAATATACACTTGAGAAAATATTTTTAACAAGAACAAAACACACTTTATAAAAAATACAAGTCTAATGAATTAATTACCTTAAAAAACGGAAACGTCAAAATTAAAAATAAACATCACTAAGTAGTGACACCGTCAAACGTGTTGTCATGTTAAATGCAAGGGTCAAACTGACGAAAAATAATACAGAAATTACAAATTCAGAAAGACTAAGGAAAATAAACGTAAACAGATATTGACAAATATTTTGAGCATAAAACTAACAAAAATCCAAACTTCGTCATCAACTTACATTGTACAAACAATAATCACGAATTCGACTTTAAAAGTACTAGAATTGTAGATTTCGAAAGAGATTGACGTAGGCGTCGAATTTCCGAAATGATTTTTATTAACCACGACCCTAATAGCATTAACATTAAGGAAAATATAGACAATTTAAACAAAAATTATGAGTTACTTCTACAGAGAAAATTCTCCGTTTCTTAATTCTCATTCACCAGGCTCATTATTTCAATTTCTTGTTTATTATTTTGAATTTGTCAATATCTGTTTACGTTTATTTTCCTTAGTCTTTCTGAATTTGTAATTTCTGTATTATTTTTCGTCAGTTTGACCCTTGCATTTAACATGACAACACGTTTGACGGTGTCACTACTTAGTGATGTTTATTTTTAATTTTGACGTTTCCGTTTTTTAAGGTAATTAATTCATTAGACTTGTATTTTTTATAAAGTGTGTTTTGTTCTTGTTAAAAATATTTTCTCAAGTGTGTATATTTTGTATTTACAGCCTGAAGAGGTCAACGAAATGTTGACGAAACGTAGAATAAAAAACGTTTTAATTTATGTGGTTAGTGTTTTTTGTTTTTTTGTTTAAAAATCAAAAACCTACACAATTTGGCTCCAACGGATCAACTATTTCTTTTATTTATAAAAAATGTTAATTATTTATAATTTGTGTTTTATGTGATTAAGTAACAGTGCAATTTTTAAATCTTAGTGTATTTTGTATTTTTTTTCAAAATTAGCCTGATGAGGATGACACAACAGTTCATCGAAACGTAGCAATGGCCAAATAAATAAATATACAAACCAATTTTACGTGTTTTATGTATTTTACGACCTTCCAGGGATTGATTTTTACTCTCACATATGTATTAACACGGAAGGGAATTTCTTTTTTACTATTTTAATCAGATATATTGTAGATATAATCAACTACATTTCAGATCTAATGATGTATGATTTGATCTATTCAGATATAATCAATTATTAAACATACATATATATATATATTGAGATATAATTAGATCTACTATTATATCTGTTTATATCTAGGTAGATATCGCCTAATGTGAGGTCAGATCTAACTAGATATATTTGAACATAGTCATTATAAATAAATTATAAATTATTTATAATTTAAAATTGAACAGTAATATACTTAGAATATACATGTAGATATATAAGGTATGTATATAAAGTAAAATGTGTATTGAAATCTAATAATTTCAAATCACGGAAGAAAGTTTAGATATGATTAGATGTAGTTTTATTTATATTTAACCTCGCCCATACTTATTGATATACATTCAAAAGCAAATTGTATTCGAGATTCAATATAGAGCAGTGGTTAAGAGCTCTGGATTAGAAGTCGTGTCTAGTAGTTGATACCCCTGTGATAAAGGTTCAAGTCTCGGGGTGGTCACTTTGTTTTTAATTATTTATTACAAATGTTTATTAATTATATCGCCCAGGCCAGCTTCATAACTTTTAATAATATTTATAATTTTCAATAATTTTATTTATAATATTAAAAAATTTTGATCTGGTTAAATCTAATTATATCTGGTCAGATAAAGACAAAATCCAGATATGATTATATATAATCAATTATATCTATTTATATCTGATTATATCTAAACCTTTTTTCCCGGGTTCTTAAATTAATATTTTCTAATACCCTTAAGAATGTGCTTCTTATTTTAGGAATACTATATCTCTAACATAAGAAAATTTTATTCTTAAATAGGCACAAAGAATAATTCTTAAAGTAAGAATAACGTTTTCTCAGTGAGTGTATAAACACCATTTTTGAGAAAATTGTAAATTTGATCATATTGTTTAAAAATCAGATATATTTTGGACATATTTTTCTAAAAGTTATAGTCTACTACAATTATTAGCCATGTATATCGACGCCCCCCATTAATAGAATGTTTAGAAAAAAGCCAGTGGAATACAATGTTAATGTAAAAAACAGTAGAGAATCATTTTTATTAAAAATTTTGTGAAATATGATTTCTATTAAATTGTTTCTTAATTAAAATGTCTATTAAAGTTACGTGTCATTAAATGTTAATCGGGACGAACTTTCAATGTAATGTTTATTTAATCAAATATGCAATTATATTCTATTTCCATCTTCAATACTATATTATAATGTAAATGCAAGGTTAGATACGTAAAACAGATTTTTTTTTAAATTTTTTACCTAAAAAGTATAATCCCGCTCAAATTTTTTATATTATTTTAATTAATAATATTTTGTTAGTTTAAAATATTAAAACCTAAATTTATAATTAAATATAATTTGAAATGATTTACTAAAAATAGTACAATTAAAATTTAATATTTTTTAAAAGTTAAACATAATTATTATTTTTCGAGAAATTTACTATTTTTGCCATTAAACAATTTAATTCGAAGTGAATTTTATCTAAATTATAATGAGGCATTCTTTCCCAACTGGGCCACACCCCTTTCCATTTTTGGTTTTATGAAAAAGCATTTATTATAGGTCAAATTAAAGCTAAGAATGTCAGCTTTTTAAAGCCGAGTGGGATTTTTAAAAATTTTTAATATCTAATTCAAAATGGCAGATTTAATGAAGCAAAGCATAAATACGAATCACTAAATACGAATAAGACAATAACTTTTCAAATTTCAAAATGGCGGATACAATATGGCGACCAATTTTTAATCATTCATCTGAACCACTTGGAATTTGGAACTCGGGAGTTATTGACGTCGCTAAATGCGCATATATGACAATCACTTTTTTAAATTCAAAATGTCGGACCCAGTATATTGTTAATAACCCTTAAAAGTCACCCCTAAAAAAAATTGAAAATAAATAAAAAAAAAAATCTCATATTCAACACAAAATTTTTGTTCAGTTCTAAATCCATGGAACTGACGTAGGAGGATGTTCCCTAGTTATCTTTTATAAATAAAACTTTTGTTTGAGTTCTAAAATTATGACAGTGACGTAGAAGGTTATCCCTTAGTTATTAAAGATGATAGCCATAGGTAACTACCCTTAAGTAACCTTTGTTATCATCTTGAATAACTAGAGAATATCGTCTCACATCACTTCTATGTCTTTGAAACTTAAAAAAAATTCTTTGTTAAAAATGTTAATTTTTTCAAAATTATTTTGGACTATTTTTTATAGGAGTAAATTTGAAGAATAGCTAACCTTTATTTTCATACTTAATAACTAGGGGAGATCTTTTCACGTCACTTCAATGGTTTTCTGGGCTAAAATTTATTTGTATTTGATAAACTATTTAAAATTTATTCTACATTTTCGTTGATGACAAAAAAAACTTTATAAACTTGTACTCCATTTTACGCTCATAATTTAAATGTAAAATAAGAAAAAAAGTTTTTTAAATTTATTGTCGTATTTTCTTAAGACCAAAAGTGTTTTTTTTAAATTATATATATTTGTGTATGAACTTTAGAATCACTCAAACTTGGTAACTTCCAAGTTGTAAGTGCTATAAAACCTTTTTTTAAATAGGGCGTTTATATAAAAAACTGGTAGGGCCCTGCCTAGTTTTCCACATCTAGGGCGTTGATGTGCAAAAGCGTTACAGCCTTGTAAGGCGCTAGCCAGTTTTCCTGACAAGGGCCTTACCAGAGATAAGGAAAACTGGTAAGGACCCCATGAGGCCCACATCATAAATTCCGCACGGGATATGGCGTGTGGATATCCAACTTTCGAAGCAGCGTTTCTAGTATAGTGTTTTGTAATTACAAGAACAAATTTCTAAATTCTAACATTATGTTCTTCCAAATAAGCGGAATTGTGTAATAATAAAATTGCATTTACAATTCATTATTCCTATGATTACTTGTCTTTAATGTTTTTATGATTAGCAGAGAAGTAAGTTATTATTGAGTTTTTGTGTATGCTTTTGTATACTTTACGAAGTTGTGTGACAGATCGATATGATCAAGTTATCTTCGTTTTTTTATTTGAAATGCTGCTGTGTGGGTTTTTTAAAATATTAGTAATGTTGTGTCACTAAAGTCCTTTGTAACTTGAAGAATTTACTTTGTCAACTCTTAATTTTGTCTACCTCCACGTGGTTACGAGTGGGTTAACATTTAAAAAAAAGGTAAAAGAAAAAAAATTCATTTTAAAAATTTCCATCCGCCTTATTTGATCCGCTATTTTAAATTTTGAAAATATAACTTTATACTCGTAATCAACGATTCCAAAAACCCTTGGGTAACGAATTTGAACTGAATCAAACTAAAATTAAAATTTTTTATCCGACATATTAAATCCGCCATTTTAAATTTTTAAACTCTACCTTCAGATTAGTAATTAGCGACCCCAAAAACCCTCACGGAAGACAATTTAGGCAAATCCGACAACATTTTGCACATATTTTAAAATATGTGCATGAACATGAAAATTTTGCAATGAATTTCATGCCACATTAGGTCCGCCATCTTGAAAATTTTAATTATGCCTTTCATATATTTAAAGTAAACATAACTTTTATGCACTTTTGGTTACAAACATATGCTTACACTTTCTCTGGGTGAAATGAAATATCAAAAAATCAAAATTGAAATTTTTTGTATGTTTTTTGACATTAAAACCGCCATATTTAATTTCGGTTTTAAAAAAAATAATTTTTGATTTCAGATTCGAAAAGAGCACACTCAAAACCTAAAGAAAATGTACTTCTGGTAAAGATTAATTTTTTATGTTTATAATAACGTAGCTTGAAAATAGATAACAAACTTTTGGATTTTGGACGTTAATGGGTCAAATACACAAAAATATCGATATCTCAAAAAAGAGAGCAGCTAGGATTTCAAATTTTCCAGATTCTGAACCTACAAGAGACCTAGAAACACCCCATACAACCCGATTTTGGATCCATTTTCATCACACTTTTTGGTCCTTCAAGACAACCGTAGACTTTTAGTTTAGCCTTCATATCATTTTGTCTAACTAGGGAATATATTCCTACGTCAGTTCAATGGATTTAGAGCTACACAGAAAATTTTTGCGGGAAATGATAATATTTTTCAGAATCATTTTGAATTACTTTGCTTAAGGGTGACTTTTAGGGGTAGTCCACCCGTGATATCATCTTGTCTAACTTGGGAACATCCTTTTCCGTCAGTTCCATGGTTTTAGAACATAAAAAAGTTTTTTATGAAAAATAATAATATTTTTCAGAATCATTTTGATGTACTCTGCTTAAGGTTGACTTTTAGGGGTAGTTTATCCAAGATATCATCTTGGCTAACTAGGGAATATCCTCCTACGTCAGATCCATGGTTATAGAACAGAACAAAAATTTTTTACGGAAAATAATACTATTTTTTTATTATTTTGAATTACCCTGCTTAAAGGTGTCTTTAACGGGTAGTTTAGCCTTCATATCATTTTGTCTAACTAGAGAATATCCTCATACGTCAGTTCTATGGATTTAGAACTGAACAAAAGTTTTATGTGGAAAATGATAATATTTTTTAGAATCATATTAATTTACTCTACTTAAGGGTGACTTCTAGGGGTAGTTTACCCTGGATATCATCTTGTCTAACTAGGGAATATCCTCCTACGTACACTGAGAAAAAAATGCTATTAAATCAATTACATATTGGTTTGATCTAACAAATGGCATATTCAATATCGTTCGAACAAATATGTAATGATTTTAATAGTGCGTACTTTCATTTTTAATATTATTAAAACTATAGCATATACTATTGCTTATATGCATGATGCTATAAAATGAATGTTGCTGCATTTTAAGTTTTATAGACTGTTACATTAAAAAGAAATAGTTTAGTCCTTTCATTTAAGAAAATTAATTTATTGAACCAAAAGCAAAAGATATCTGTAAAATAAAAAAAAATATCGGTCTTTTTCTTATTTAGCTTTATTTTACACCGGCTCAACCCCTCCCTCGGTCTTGAACTGTTGTACACTACCTAATTTCGCAGTACATATTTTTTTTATTTCAGAATATTTATAATTTCAGTGAAAAATATCAAGCTGTAGCAATATCACGGAGACGGTCACCCATATAATCTCTAACCAGTAACCACGCTTGACTTTGCTTAACTTTCGTGATCGCGAGGCCAGAGCCGCTCCGCAACCTAGTATTGAGGATTGAAATAATTCTTTTTTATCTTTAATATAAGCTAACGGTTTCAGAATATTATTTTACCATGTTCTCAAGATTTTCTTAATAATTATAATAGTTTATGAAAATGCCCCTTCATTCGTCAAGTTATCGTTTTCTCTAAAGATCCTTTAAAAAATTGTATTTTTGAATATATGTGACCGCATCTTTCGAGTAAAATGAGTTTAAAGTTTTTCATTAAAATATACTCGATTACTGGGAACGTTGCATATTAATAATTACCCAGATAGATGTTTCTTATGTAATTTTTTCCGCCAAATACGATTTTCGTAATAATACAATTGTTTAAACATCGCTGTTATTGTTATAAACAAATTATGTTGCAAAAATCAAATGCTTAAAATTTTAAATCAAATTTAAACAATTTCTAATTGATCTAGAGATCTGAAAATTTATATGTACATTCAGAACTAACAACAATACCATAATTCACAATTTATTATTGATCTATTTAACTAGGTCGCTAATGACGGGTATACATCTTAACTCGTCTCTGAGAGTTAAGATTTAATTTTTCTCAGATAGTTTTGATATTCATATTTAAGGTTCAATGCAATAATTATTTGTTTAAAGCAGGAATAATTGTATCAAAAATTTCCAAAAAAATAACAATTTTACAATTTTAAAAAATTCATAACCTTTTAACTATTGATTTTAATCAAAAATACCAAGAATCATTTTTCTTTTAAAAATACCTATATTTTCATAAAAGAATTTTATCAGAGTTGAGTAGTAAAAGTTAAAAATTTTGTCGGAGTAATCATTTTTTTTTTAAATTTGCTTGAAAAAGTAAAAAAAAGGTTTGTTTTTGATCAGGATTGATCGCATTACATTTTTAAGACCTAGAAGTACACGAAACCGTCAAAAACCAAAAATCGATTTTTTTGGTCATAAGTACCATTTTCTCAGCGACGCGGTCACATAATGTACTTTGTTTTATTTTATTTTATTTATTTTTTATTTATTTATTTATAAAGTTCCTAGGTTTTAAATTAAAAAATGCAAAAATGCATTTTATTATTTCTATTTTTTATATAATACAATTCAATAAATAGTTTTACCGATCTATTAAATGTACTTTCAATTTTATAGCATCTGCATTTGAACGTATGTGAATATGCCGTTTATAATAACAAAAGCAGATGCTATTGATTCAAAAGCATATTGCATCATCTGAAATATATATTTGTACAAACTGTAAATAATATTTATTGATATAACAAGTTATATTTATTTTAAACCATATAAAATAACTTTAAATTAACTATTTCTCTGTATGTTATAACTACTTTAAATAATTCTTTTAAAAACATCATGCTTTTAATTTAAAAGTATGAATTGTTATATTTTAATATATATTAGTGTAATTGATTACAGATATTATTGAGTAAAAAGAATTGAATTTAATAGCATCGGCACTATTGATTCAACAGTTTATTTTTCTCAGTGTAGGTTCCATTGTTTTAAAACTACACGGAGAAAAATTGATTGTAACAGGTATAATCTGGATTATACCAATTATAATATTTTAACACTGACGGTGGGACAATTGACAGGATTATAAAACAACTCATCCTAGTATTATAGTTTTGAAATTATACCTGATATTAGTTTGGATTATAAAATATGAGTTAGTTTATTTATTAATCAGTAGGATTTCACATCTAGCAACAAAGATAACTTTAAATACCTACTAACTATGGTTAACGGTAATAAATAAAATAATAATAAAAAATCCGGGAAGGGGTGCCCCACATGGGAATTACAATAAAAAATTTGAAAACTTATTTTTGTGAACAAATATATCGCCTTAGGATGACCCACTGGAGCTAATTTCTATGTGGGGAGAGGGGCGACTTGCATCCATGTGAAAATTAAAATCAAAGAATTGAAAAATTATTTTTATCCACAAACATCCCGTTTCAGGATAATCCGCCGGGGGTCATTTCTTTGTGGGGGGAGACTTGTACCTATGTGAAAATTAAAATAAAAAATTGAAAATATACGATATACTTGTTGACAAAAATAAATTTTCAATTTTTCAATTTTAATTTTCACATGGGTACAAATCTCCCCCGCATAGAAATGACCCCCAGCGGATCATCCTGAAACAGTATGTTTGTTGACAACAGGGGCTGCGCAGCCAACATTTTTCAGGTGTGGAATTTTTGGTAAAGGGTTAAGTAAAAAAAAGGATAAAGGAAGTATAGAAGGGTGGGGAGCGAAAGCTTTTCAATTTTTCGTGTATAGAATTCTAACTAAGATTAAATTCCATGTATAAAGTACTCCATAGCTTCCATACTGCTTCACGGAGAAAAATGGATTATAACAGGTATAATCTGGATTATACCAATTATAATATTTTAACACTGACGGTGGGACAATTAACAGGATTATAAAACAACTCATCCTAGTATTATATTTTTGAAATTATACCTGACTAGCGATGTCAATTCGCTCGCTAACGCTCGCTCAATTATATTTATTGATAAAGAAATTGCTTATCTAAGTTTAAATATTGAAAACTATCATGAACTTATTATTTATTGTATTTTTGTTATGTTTAAATCTTTTGAAAATTATATATAAAGATTATAATTTTGTTTTAAGAATTTTTTATTAATTAGTAATGATAACATTATTTATATTAAAATAAATTGTTTAATATTTTTGTTTAAAACAAATAATATACTAAAATTGTTTTTAATAAGGGAGTGTTATAATATTACGTTGATTTATACAAAGTTTTGGATAAATTAGTTTTATATTAATATAAGTATTAAATAAGTGTCAAATTCATGCTTCCAAAGTATAATTGAGCCGCCGGGAAGAAGAACTCGATCTACGCTCGAAGGCCTTGTCTGTCTCTTTTTTCGTGAGATAAAATGATGGAAAAATTATCTGGAAAAAAAAATTCAAGAAAATAAAAAATGAAAAATCGTAATCGATAGAGCATTTGAATACGCACATTTTTTCTCAATACAATTTTTTTGTCTGACTTTTATTTATTAAGATAAAAATTATAAATTGAATTTATTTCTTGATTGAAAATAATAAAATTTTAATAATCAACTCGTGATATCTCAGAAACCAATGGATGGAAAAAGTTTCAATTCCACTTATCTACTCTAAAAACAATGCAGATTCTACTAAGTTTGTGGAAATGATAAAAAAAGTTTAATTTGTTGGTGATTTTTAACAATAAAGTAGTCGCTGTCGTTACTTGGTCTTTACTGACTTTGAGCAAAAAGTCATAGTGAGGAAGTATTGAATTTTGTAAACTTAAATCATACAAGTTATTCAATAGGGTATTAGAAAGTTTTACCAAAAAGAATTTTTTCGATCCCTTAATTATTTCAGCTTTTATGAACAATTTAGTTTGTCACTTATTTTATGTCATGCGGTAACTAAAATCAGCTGACTGGCTGAGCTCCAAGCTGTGAGTGGAAGAAGGACGCATGCAAGCGTAAGAGAGAGAAAGCGCCAATAAAGACTTACAAGCAGTGTTTGTCTCATGAATGTAAGTTTTTAAATTATAAAATTTATCAGGAATGAAAAAATATTAAATTAGTCTAGTTCAACTTTTAAAAAGTTATATAAGAAGCTGTTCTCAAAATTGGTTACCAAAAGGAATGTAAAAAAAATATAGAAATTTTATTTGTAATATTTTATTTTAAAAAAATATTATTTAAGACAAAGAATATATCATTTAAGAATGATCACTTTTACAATGTTGACAATTTTCTTAAAAAATTATTGTTAAAAAATTATTTTCTTTAACAATGTTTAGAGCTGTCTTGAAAAAAGTTATTTTTAATAAAATAATTATTGTACATCTAAAATTTTATTAAACACGTTAACGAAATGTAATAAATTAAAAAACTTCTTTAAAAGGAGCTGCCATTTTAACAATATGTAATTTTAAAAAATTGTTGCATATCCTGTAGCTCATTAAAAATATTAAATAAAATTTAATATTATTTTGAAATTCATTGATTTATTTAATTTATTAATGTTTATGAAAAATTGTTCTAATTTATCATTTATTACATATTAATGTTTTTATTTAAATTAAAATTTAAAATAGTGATACTTTTTCATTCCTAATATATTTTATAAATTAAAAACATCCATTCAGGAAAAAAACACTGTTTGTGAGTCTTTATTGGCGCTTTCTCTCTCTTACGCTTGCATGCGTCCTTCTTCCACTCACAACTTGGAGCTCAGCCAGTCAGCTGATTTTAGTTACCGCATGACATAAAATAAGTGACAAACTAAATTGTTCATAAAAGCTGAAATAATTAAGGGATCGAAAAAATTCTTTTTGTTAAAACTTTCTAATACCCTATTGAATAACTTGTGTGATTTAAGTTTACAAAATTCAATACTTCCTCACTATGACTTTTTGCTCAAAGTCAGTAAAGACCAAGTAACAACAGCGACTACTTTATTGTTAAAAATCACCAACAAATTAAACTTTTTTTATCATTTCAACAAACTTAGTAGAATCTGCATTGTTTTTAGAGTAGATAAGTGGAATTGAAACTTTTTCCATCCATTGGTTTCTGAGATAACACGAGTTGATTATTAAAATTTTATTATTTTCAATCAAGAAATAAATTCAATTTATAATTTTTATCTTAATAAATAAAAGTCAGACAAAAAAATTGTATTGAGAAAAAATGTGCCTATTCAAATGCTCTATCGATTACGATTTTTCATTTTTTATTTTCTTGAATTTTTTTTTCCAGATAATTTTTCCATCATTTTATCTCACGAAAAAAGAGACAGACAAGGCCTTCGAGCGTAGATCGAGTTCTTCTTCCCGGCCGCTCAATTTTATAAATACCGAAAACATACACTGAGAAAAAAGGTTTAGTTTTACAAACAATATTTCTTAGTTGGCCATTGTTGGTTGTAACAAGAATATTTTTATTAGTACAACAAAAGGATATGGTTGGCGTAACACATCAAGTTGTTTCGGACAACAATATTATTTTGTTGCTCTTATTTGGTTGAACCAAACACAATTTTGTTGTGACAACCAAACATAAATATGAAATTGAAACAGCGTTCTTATATGAGTTCTCATCTGCGTACGTATGTACAAACACATGTGCGAACACACGTACGAACTCATGTGCGAACACACCTAAGTATTAAATTAAATATTTTAAATTAAATATATTATTAAAAAAAAATTCTCGCCAACGCGATTCGAGCCCATCTAACCTGAGCCTAAGTACGCCTTAAACCCCTCGGCCACTGTAGTTATAGAAACAACTTTACAAAATCTTAGTCATGTTTAATACATAAATTTCTCCGGAAAGACATGACTAAGATTTTGTAAAGTTGTTTCTATAACTACAGTGGCCGAGGGGTTTAAGGCGACAGACTCTTACCTGAACCTCGGCTCGGTATAGACGTACTTTTATGGCATTCGGGTTTCGCTCCGAAAAATAACCGAAAAATAGAACGACTAGTCCTATTTATTTCGGCAAAATTTGTGTAATAATTTCAAAAGTGCAGTGAAATAAATACCATTTCTAACTCAAATTTTTCCGTGCACAATGACGTAATGTCATTGGAAAATGGAAATTTATTACCTACAGCTATTACAGCTAGTGCGACAATTTGTGTTACCGACGGTGATACTAACACCCCCCATGTGAGTGCAAAAAACAGTGTAAATAAAAACAATACATTAGTGAATGATCTAGTGAACCTCGTTGCTAAAAAAGCAAAAAATAACCGTCTAGATGCTGCAGCAATCGATAAAATAACAAGAAAATTAAGGGTGCAAAAGATCACCAGTCAGCGAAATAAAACGAACTCCCAACAACATTCCAAAAAAATATCACCCAAATTACTGGGTAAACCAAGAAAAACACCTACGAATCATCTTGATACTTCAAAGAAACCTATAGATGATTTCCAAACAAATCATAAAAACGATCTCACAATGGAAACTGAAGAAGAAAACTACCAAGAATGCCTTAAAAAAGTGAACTTAATGGAAACTACAATCCAGAATCTTACCGCAACTGTCCAATCACTAACTGCTCAAAACAATGAGCAAAAAAAACAAATAACCTCGCTTCAAAACCAACTATCATCAAAATCAATAAAAAAAGATGCAATCTCTCAACATGGGACAAACAACAACAATAACAGATCCAACCCGATTACATCAACACCAAACCCAGGAATAAGCACGAAAAATACCAATCAACATCAACTTCAAACCAGTATAAACAACATGCTGACTGACCAGGAAGACTTCTCATCATTCTCAACAGAAAAAGGCCACTTATCAACATCAAGTACAGAAGGGAAAAAGTACAAACCACCACCTATAAAAGTGATAGGTCATTCCAGCCAGGTATCAATTAATATTATTAAAAATCATAAAGATCTTCAAGGGTCCTTTTTAACTAAAAGACTAGGTGAAAATTATCATTCGATAAAAACAGAAAATATTTCAGATTTCAAAACAGTTACTACTCTCTTAAAAGACAGTAAAATCAATTTTTATTCTAACACCCCTAAATGCGAAAAAGAACAATTATACCTTCTAAAATATTTAGAAGGAGATTTTAATGAATCAGAGATCCTTGAAGATCTAATGACTCAAAATATTGAAAATGTACAATTCACAAAAGTCGTTAGATTTAAAACAAAAAAATCGTCTAGAGAAAATTAAATTCTCCCCATTTTTGTGGTACACCTCTCTCCAGAGAGTAAAGCGGGCCAACTATCAAAAATTAATAAAGTACTTTACCAATCAATCAAATGGGAGAAATTAAAAACTAGTGACTCGGTACAATGTTTCAATTGTCAAGGTTTAGACCACACATCGAAAAATTGTAATTTACCATTTAAATGCGTTAAGTGTGCAGAAAATCATGCTAGAGGCGAATGTAGTATTAACAATCTCAACCCAGATTCTGCTATCGAAAATATAAATAAATTAAAGTGCGCACTTTGCAACCAATTTGGCCACCCGGCATCCTACAGAGGTTGCACTAAATTTATAGAATTTCAAGAAAAAATAAAAAAAATGCGACTTAATCAAAAAATCGAGAGAGAAAAGAAACTCGAAAAAATAAATAAATTTGTTTCCCCACAACTATCCTACAGCCAAATATCAAAAAATAACCTCTCCAACTTCCAAAACGTACCACCTCCTCACAAAGAAATACAGAAACACATGGCAAATACACCTTCCATTCATTCTAATTACAATAATATCACAGAAAATCCTATCTTTACAGCTTTCCTCAATCAAATAAATCTATTAACAGAAACCTTAACAAAAACCACTCAAAAAGTAGACAGTCTCTGCCAACTTCTTTTACCCGATTCTTTAAATCTAAATGACCAGCAACCTTAACGTAAATTCCACCCCAATAAAAGACTTATCCTTTACAGCAATAAACATAAACTCTTTAAGATCACACCATAAAAGACTTAGCCTTACTAGATTTTTACAAAAACACGTACCAGACTTTGCATTACTTAGCGAAACAAAGCTCACTGAAAAATTTAAACCCACCTTCAAAGACTATGCTATTGTTAGAAGGGACAGACCCGACTCGAAACAAGGAGGAGGTACAGCTATTCTTATTAAAAATAACATAAAATTTAAAATTGTCTACCCAAACTGCTTAGTGAATACAAAATGTATTGAAGCTACAGTCATAAAGATTAACATTGCAAATTCACAATCACTCTTTATAATTTCAATTTACTCCGCTGGTAACTGTAAAAAAGAATTTATTACTGAATTAGAAGCACTATTTAAAGAACTTAACTTAGAAAGTACAGAAAACTATTATATTATAGCAGGTGATCTTAACGCCAAACACAAAAGCTGGAAAAATGATACAGAAAACAAACGTGGTATATCACTAAATCACTGGCTAAATAACAACGAAACCAAATTCAAATTAAATCTATACGGTTCAGAATATCCGTCTTTCCCAGCATCCAAATCATACCTAGACCTCTGTATAGCGGATTGCCGCATTCAATTTAAAGACTTAATAAACAATAACTTAATTACCGTCCCTATAAACAGTGATCACAATGCCATAAAATTTAAAATCTCAATAGATAAACTAGCACACTTAGAACTCAATGCACACCTTGAAAAATTAAACTTCGCTAAAGCTAACTGGAATCTCTTTGAAGATATCCTACTCTCAAATAATTCACTAGAAATCCCCAATAATTACAACCTAACCTCTGACGAAATTGACTACAATATCACAAAAATAAATTCAGCAATCTCTGAAGCGATAAAAAAATCAGTACCCACAACTAAAAAAGTTAACTCATCTGAAAAATTTACTAATAAAAAAATTAAAAAACTGCAAAAACACAAAAGCTATATTTTAACACAAATATTCAACCTCCAAAACAAGGGTTTTTCTAGTAATAGTTCTCTATTATCTTCATATAAAGCCACTCTCACTGACATAAAAAATAAATTAAAAGAAGAACTAAGCAATTCAGTAAATAACTATTGGGAAAACACAATAAAAAGCATACCTCCTGATAATCCTACAGAATCGCTTCCGCAAATAAACAAAATATTTAGATCAAAAGGATTATCTCCTATTGACACCCTAAAAATATTACCTGAAAATGTCCAGTTAATCTCTAACGCAGGTATATCCCCTGACAACCTTCCTACAAATAAAGAAAATAATAAAATAATAACGAACCCCATTGACAAATTAAACATATTAGGAACACATTTTGAATCCATTCACAATCAAAATAAAGATTTAGGCAAAGAGGCCCACAAAAGAATTGTCGAATCAAAAGTAAATAATCTTAAAGAAAAAATTGAAAATGATAAATCAAACAACACAACATTCGTTCAATTCTCTGATTCAAACACAGCAGATAATCCTTCGCAAGATTACATCAAAGATTATTTTACTTCCTATATTGACCTAGCATTAATTTTTAGGAAATTAAACAATAAAAAGTCCTCTAGTTTCGACGGAATTCCAAACATAATTCTTAAAAAACTACCCTCTAATGTAATTCGCAGCTACACGATACTTTTTAATAATGCCCTCAATCTCGGGTACTTTCCAATAGATTGGAAATTAGCCAAAGTTATAGCATTGAAAAAAAAAGATAAAGACGGTTGTAATCCTTCTAGTTATCGCCCTATAAGTCTCCTCCCTAACATAAGCAAAGTCTTCGAAGTCATAATTAACAAAGCTCTAAATAAATTTTGCAACGATAACTCAATAATACCTGAACAACAATTTGGATTTCGACACAAACACTCTACTATACACGCTATCAATAAACTTACTTCCGACATATGTTGGGATCTCAATGCAGGCAGATGCACAGCTGCATGTCTCATAGATCTAGAAAAAGCGTTTGATACCGTTTGGTTAGATGGATTATTCTTCAAATTAATACAGAAGTCATTTCCATATCATCTTATAAAAATAATATGGAATATGGTGCATGGAAGAAAGTTTATTGTTTCGGACGGTATAGAAAACTCAACACAAACATTCTTGGTTACAAACGGACTACAACAGGGAACAGTAAACTCCCCCCTTCTTTTCAACATTTTTACTGCAGATATTCTGAAATTATTCGAACTCAATAATGCATTGGCAAAAGCAATATCTTTTGCTGATGATCTAATAATATATATTTCAAATCTAAAATCAACAATTTTGAATAAAATGCTTCAAGATATGTTCGAAAAAATTCAGAATTATTATCACACTTGGAAACTAAAAATTAATATCACAAAATGCGAAACAATTCTATTCAGACCCACTTTGAAACACGCACACTACAATGTTACTAAAAACTGGAAAAATTTCCAACTAAAAGAAAATAAAAATTCCAACACTTTAGTCCCCCATAAAAAATCAGTTCGCTACTTAGGAATATATCTAGACTCACAACTAAACTACAACACACACATTAACACTCAATTATCAAAAGCTTCAAAATGCTTTAAAAGTCTTGCCAGATTATTTTATTCCAAATATCTAAATCATAGAGTAAAAATTCTCTGTTACCTATTACTTATCAGACCAATAATTACTTACGGTTGCCCAATTTGGTTCAATATCTCCCCACAAAATATGGAAAAAATTAGAAAATTTGAAAGACAATGTCTCCGAGCATGTCTTAACATGTACAGAACACCACAGTCTGACTACCAAAAATTTTACAAGAACTCTCATTTACTCAACACTGCACAAATAAATCGAATTGACATTTTCATTTTGAAACTTTGTCGTAATCACTTTGCAAATTCATCCAAATCACAAATAAACAGCCTAATCTTTGGTCCTTTCTATCCACAACCTAAGTACCATAATAAAGCTATTAAGACAGGGTTCACACCCCCAGAAATATTTACCTATCTGGATAGCGAAGGATACTTACAAGACAAAAATAATGTACCAACTATCTATCACATTAAAAATACCTCGAACACAAGAGCATTAAAATATGACCCTAACAATATTAGCTCATCAGATTACAAATATTGTACTTCATTACCACTGAAAGACCTATTGTATAACCATAGATACGTAAATAAATACTGGTGGTTAAATAAATAATACTGAAAAAATAAAGTAGAATAATGATAATAATAGTTGTATATACTGTAAATATCATTGTAAATATAAAAAAAAGAAACCAGCTACGCTATACTTCACTTTTTCTTTTCACTGTATGTATTGTATATATTTTTTTCTCTCTTTAATTGTTAACTTCTTTTCTCTCTCTAGGTTATAAGTCTTTTATATTCAATATAGCGAAAAGCCTGTTTTTTTTCTCTCTGTCTTTAACAAACTGTATGTAAGGCTTAACAACATTATATATGTATTATGTATCATATCATCATAAACAATCAATGCATCATACCGAAATTTTGTATCTTATCTCAATTAAGATCATTGTTCTTTTTGCAGGTCCAAGAGACCAAGAAAATTATATTAGTCATTGTGAGCCGAAAGGACTTTTTGACTTTTGAAAATCTACAAATTGTATTTAGGGTTAACGTTTATACCTTTATCTTTCATTATTATAATAATATCTTATGTATTGGACTCTAGAAAATAAACGTTTTATAAAAAAAAAAAAAAAAAAAGGGTTTAAGGCGTACTTAGGCTCAGGTTAGATGGGCTCGAATCCCGTTGGCGAGAATTTTTTTTTAATAATATATTTAATTTAAAATATTTAATTTAATACTTAGGTGTGTTCGCACATGAGTTCATACGTGTGTTCGCACATGTGTTTGTACATACGTACGCAGATGAGAACTCATATAACGGAACTTAATATAAGAACTTACATGCGTTCGTACCTACGTTCTCACATAAGATCTTATACGAGATCTAAACTCTTTTTAGTCGAACTTGCCCGACTCTCCCCTAGGGGGGTATTCTTTTAGATTTAAAGTAAGCGTCTTCATGTATAAAAATATAATTTATACAAAGTATAAAAGGATTCTTATAGATTTTAAGGCGTCTTTATTTATAATAATATAATTCTTACGAAGTACGGGGTACGTTTTAAAGGCCTTTTTATATATAATATTATAATTATAAAAGTTTTATATATTTTTTTACTTTCTAACATTTTTCTAAAATTTCTAAAATTATATCTGCTTTATTTTCAAACTTTTTTTTTAATATTTCGCTTTTCTCCTTCTGTTCTTTGATAATTGTAAAAACAAAAAAATTAAAAATAAATTGTACAATTTTATTTATTAAATTTTGTTTTAATATAAACTTAATTTAATAAAGAAAAAAATGTGGGTGTACTTTTGAATAAGTGGAACCTATGATTTTAATAGAAATGTTTATTTCTACGTTTAATAAGGTGAATACGAAAATTATAGTGAAAAATAGCGTGAATGTAAAAAAATTCCAATTTTTCATTTTGCAAAACGTGGGGGTAAGATGGGGTACCCCCTGGTAGCAAGATGGGGTAGTATAAAAATCAACTTATTTTTGCCTACAAAATTCGCAAGCACCTTTATTGATTTTATAAAATAAAATTAAAAAATCAGTGGAATACGTAATTTCAATTCTCTCATGTAAAATTAAATTACAAAGTTAACCTCGAAAAACAATATTTTTTATAATAGAAATAAACAAGTTTTTACCTGCTCCTGTATTTAAAATGTATTATTTCCATAATAAAACGTTATAAATAGTATGTAAAATCACCAAAAGATTTTTTTTCATAAAATAAAGAAATGATTAGTTTTCAGTACCTTATCTTATTGTGCCTTCACTTTCTATACCCCGTTTTGTTCCCACATACGGAAATAGATTAAAAAATTAATTTCTCAAAGTTAAGTTTCGAAATAGAAATAAACAAGTGCTTAACTTCAAGTGTAATCATAATTAAACATAAAAAAATTATACAGTATATAAAATGTTGTTATTAAAATAACAAACACGTTTTAAATAAAATGCAAAAATGACAAGAAATTAGTCAAAAATAGTTTTTTTTCAGGTAAAAAATAAAAAAATTTGTTTCATCAATCAGTGACTTGGCCAATTAAAAACTATTGTAATGATGCTATGTTATGCAAAAAATGATTATGATTGGTTAATTGGTTTCTTAATTAAGGCAGGTACACCGTCTTGCCCCCAACTCCGTCTTGTCCCCATTTCCCTGAATATGAATAGTAGGTATTAATATAAAAATTAGTGTTATATTAAATACATAGTATACAGAATATTAAATTCAGCAAATATAAGAAATAATGTTTAAACAATAATAACTTATACTGCCTTTTAGTATAATGTGTAGAATAGAAATTAGAAGACTACACCAAATTCGAACGGCATTGCCTACTGTTATTTAATAAATGTTTAAAAACTATTAAAAATTATATATTCTTTTTTAACTGTAAGTAAACCGCAAATAGAATAAATATTTTAAACAATTCATAAGTGTTTATAATCTTGTAATGAAATGTTTAATTAAAAAAATTTGTATATATTTAAAAAGAAAAGAAATATATTATTTTAAAATTATACTACTAAGCTTAGTTAGATCCCACACTGCATTACTGCGCATGTGTAATTGCCATAGAGTATTACTGCGCATGTGTAACTGCCATAAACATATAGTGCGCATGTGTCATGAACATAATGATCAAATGCGCATAAGAATTAATGATATTGACTTACTGCGCATACAAATGGACCATTTTGATCAACCCCTACCGGAATCTGTGGCATTAGTGGGGTATTAGTTAATTCCCTCTTAATACTCTTTTAATACCATTTTAAAGCTGTGTAAATGACTTAAAATCAGTTTTAAGGACTTTTGAATAAAACATTTGGAATCACTTTTTTCAAAATTTTTATTCACTCAAAAATTTTCAAAGTCCAAATCGAAAAATTTTTGTTTTGGAAAAAAATGTTTCGCAAATAAAAATTTTTCGATTTGAAGTTTGAAATTTTTTGAGTTATAAAAATTTTAAAAAAAGTGACCCTAAATGTTTTTTTCAAAAGTCCTTAAAACTGATTTTAAGTCATTTGAACACAACTTTAAAATGGTATTAAGAGGGTATTAACTAATACCCCACTAATACTACGGATTCCGGTAGGGACTGCGCATGCGTCACTATTATGGCACACTACTACACTTAATTGTATAAGTACCTACGTTATAAAAATGTTAATAGCTCAAAAATATTTTAAGTAAATTGATTTTAAAAGTTGCTTATAAAGAAAAGTAGTGAACCCATTGGAAGGGGAAGAACGACTGAACGACGAATTTCTGTTGACGACAAAGGTTTCGTCTTAATATAATAAGAGATATTAGTTTGGATTATAAAATATGAGTTAGTTTATTTATTAATCAGTAGGATTTCACATCTAGCAACAAAGATAACTTTAAATACCTCCTAACTATGGTTAACGGTAATAAATAAAATAATAATAAAAACCCAGAGAGGGGTGCCCCACATGGAAATTAAAAAAAAAATTTGAAAACTTATTGTTGTGAACAAATATTTTGTCTCAGGATGACCCACTGGAGGTAATTTCTATGTGGGGAGGGGGCGACTTGCACCCATGTGAAAATTAAAATCAAAGAATTGAAAACTTATTTTTATCAACAAACATCCCGTCTCAGGATAATCCGCCGGGGGTCATTTCTATGCGGGGGGAGACTTGTACCCATGTGAAAATTAAAATAATAAATTGAAAATATACGATATACTTGTTGACACTCAAAGATTCCATTCGCGAAGTATACTGCACAATTTCGTTTGTGCGTTTCCTTAAGTCGCTTATAGTACTTCGCGTAACATTGTAAATTTTATTCAAAGAAACGGTAGTTGCACCTTTTTCGAGTTGTTTGATGAACTCCATTTTTTTTGTAATGTTATGTTAACTGTAAGTAAAAAAACAAAAACTTATCTCAGAATGCCGACGGTTAACAGAGGTGCCGATTAACAGAGGGCCGGATAATCGATGCTCTACTGCATTTGAAAACAATAAAAAGTACATTATAGATTATAAATGGTATAATACAGATTATATTCAGTATGATATTTCTCTTAATAATCCAAGACAATGACTTTTGTATAATCCATTTTTCTCCGTGTAAACAGAAATTTTTTTGCGGAATATAATAATATTTTTCAGAATCATTTTGCATTATTCTGCTTAAGGGTGACTTTTAGAGGTAGTTTACCCTTGCTATTATCTTGTCTAACTAGGGAATATCCTTCTACGTCAGTTTCATGGTTTTAGTACTAAACAAAAATTGTTTACGGACAAAAACCCCACAACCGAACCTGTTCCCCTAATATTTTTTAGAATTATTTTGAACTACTCCGCTTAAGGGTGACTTTTAGGGGTAGTTAACCCTTGATATTATATTGGCTAACTAGGGAATCTTCTCCCGCGTCAGTTCCATGGATTTAGAATTAAACAAAAATTTTATGTGGAAAACGATAATATTTTTCAGAATCATTTTTAATCACTCTGCCTAAGGGTGACTTTTAGGGGTAGACCACCCGTGGTTTTATCTTGTCTAACTACGGAATATCTTCCTTCGTCAGTTCCATGGATTTAGAACTAAATAAAAATTTTTTACGAAAAATGATAATAGTTGTCAGAATCATTTTGAATTACTCTGCTTAAGGGTGACTTTTAGGAGTAGTTTGCCCTTGATATCATCTTGTCTAACTAGGGAATATCCTCCTACGTCAGTTTCATGTATTTAGAACTAAATAAAAATTTTTCTGAAAAATTATAATTTTTTTTAGAATCATTTTAATTTACTCTGCTTATGTGTGACTTTAAGGGTAGTTTACCCTTGATGTCATCTTGTCTATTTAAGGAATATTCTCCTACGTCAGTTTCATGGTTTCAGACATGAACTAAAATTTTTTACGAAAACTGATAATTTATTTAGAATCATTTTGTATTACTCTTAAGGCTTTGCAAAAAGCTCGAAACTCGAACCCCGACCAAGCTGAGCCGAGCCTAACAGTCTTCGAGCCCAGCCGAGTTCAGCTTGGCTTCGTCGGGCTCGAGCCAGTCGGGTTCGAGCCGGGCTTTCTGAAATACCCAAAATTATTCGAGCTCTCGTAAATATTTCGGACCGAAAACTTTGGGCCATGAACGGGACACGAACATTTCTACAAGCGCAGTACAATTTCATGTTCCAAACAAATGCCCACTATTGTTCCAAGCACCAAAAACATGCGAAGTAGTGTTCCACGCACTAAATACATGCGCACTAGTTTTCTACGCACTAAATACATGCGCACTAGTTTCCTACGCACTAAATACATGCGCATAAGTTTTTTACGCACTAAGTACATGCGCAGTGGTATTGCACGCACAAAATACATGCGCACTAGTTTTTTAAGCACTAAATACATGCGCACTAGTTTTCTACGAACTAAATACATGCGCACTAGCTTTCTACGCACAAAATGCGCCAAGCCAAGTTTGCTTGGTTCGCGCCCCGGGGAGCCTGGGATTTTTCAGAGCTCGTGAGGTAACTTCATTTGGTAGGTAGGACGTCAAAATATAGTGATGTGCACTGTCGGTAACCGACTTGTGCAGGTCACTATAACTGGACTGTCGATAAACCGGTTGTACTTAGGAAGAAGATTTTCTACAGTTTTCCCTCTCCACTGGCGAGCAAACTCAATATACCGGGTGGTCCAGGAAAATGCGAGTACTCCTAATTTTCAAGCCGTTCAGTAGACGCAAAAACACTTAGCGATTGTTTATAAAAGTACAAAAAATTCTAAGAATTCCCTACGGGGGACACTCAATGGGCGTAAAGTCGATAAACGAGTGTATAATAACAACACTAGTTTTCTATGCACTAAAAACATGGGCACTAATTTTTTACGCACTAAATACATGCGCACTATTGTTCCAAGCTCTAAATATATGCGCACTAGTTTTCTACGCACAAAATACTTGCGCTTAAGTGTTCTACTCACTAAATACATTTGCACTAGTTTTCTACGCACTTAATACGTGCGCAGTAATGTTCCATGCACTAAATACATGCACACTATTTTTTTACGCACTTAACACATGCGCAGTAGTGTTCTACGCACAAACATGTGTTTAGTGCGGGCAACACTACTACGCATGTATTTTGTGCTTGGAACACTAGTGCACATGTATTTAGTGAGTAGAATACTACTGCGCATTCATTTAGTGCGTAGAAAAATAGTGCGCGTGTATTAAGTGCGTGGAACATTACTGCGCATGTATTTAGTGTGTAGAAAACTAGTGCGCATGTATTTTGTGCTTAGAAAAGTACTGCTCATGTATTTAGTGCGTATGCAACTATTGCGCATGTATTTAGTGCGTAGAAAAGAAGTGCCCATGTATTTAGTGCGTGGTACACTAGTGCACATGTATTTAGTGCGTAGTAAAATAATGCGCATGTATTTAGTGCTTAGAATACTACTGCGCATGTATTTAGTGCGTAGAAAACTAGTGCGCATGTATTTAATGCGTAGAAAATTATTACACATGTATTTAGTGCGGGCAACACTACTATGCATGTATTTTGTGCTTGGAACACTACTGCACATGTATTTAGTGAGTAGAATACTACTGCGCATTCATTTACTGCGTAGAAAAATAGTGCGCGTGTATTTAGTGCGTGGAACATTACTGCGCATGTATTTAGTGCGCAGAAAACTAGTGCGCATGTATTTAATGCTTAGAAAAGTACTGCGCATGTATTTAGTGCGTAGAAAAGTAGTGCCCATGTATTTAGTGCGTGGTACACTAGTGCACATATATTTAGTGCTTGGTACACTAGTGCACATGTATTTATTGCGTAGAATACTACTGCGAATGTATTTAGTGCGTGGAACATTACTGCGCACGTATTTAGTGCTTAGAAAACTAGTGCGCTTGTATTTAGTGCCTATAAAACTATTGCGCATGTATTTAGTGTGGAGAAAAGTAGTGTCCATGTATTTAGTGCTTGGTACACTAGTGCACATGTATTTAGTGCGTAGAATACTACTGCGCATGTGTTTAATGCGTAGTAAAATAATGCGCATGTATTTAGTGCTTAGAATACTACTTCGCATCTATTTAGTGCGTAGAAATCTAGTGCGCATGTATTTAATGCGTAGAAAATTATTACACATGTATTTAATACGTAGAAAATTAGTGCGCTTGTATTTAGTGCATGGAACACTAGTGCACATGTATTTAGTGCGTAGAATACTACTGCGCATGTATATAGTGCGTAGAAAACTAGTGCGCATGTATTTCATGTGTAGAAAACTAGTGCGCTTGTATTTAGTGCGTATAAAACTAGTACGCATGTATTTAATACGTAGAAAATTAGTGCGCATGTATTTATTGCGTAGAAAACTAGTACGCATGTATTTAATACGTAGAAAATTAGTGCGCTTGTATTTAGTTCATGGAACACTAGTGCACATGTATTTAGTGCTTAGAATACTACTGCGCATGTATTTAGTGCGTAGAAAATTAGTGCGCATTTATTTAGTGTGTAGAAAACTAGTGTGCATGTATTTAATGCAAAGAAAATTAGTACACATGTATTTAGTGCGTAAAAAACTAGTGCGCATGTATTTAGTGCGTGGAATACCACTGCGCATGTATATAGTTCGTAAAAAACTACTGCGCAAGTATTTAGTGCGTAGAAAACTAGTGCGCATGTATTTAGTGCGTTGAACAGTAGTGCGCATGTGTTTTGTGCTTGGAACACTAGTGTGCATGTATTTAGTGCGTGGAATACTACTGCGTATGTTTTTGGTACTTGGAACATTAGTGCTTATGTATTTGGTGCGTGGAACACTACTGCGCATGTATTCGAGTCCTCGAATATTTCGGGTTCTCAAATCATTCGGGTACCCGAATTCATTTGTGACCATATTTTGGTCGGGGGCTCGTTATTTTTTTAATACTCGACAATTTTTTCGAGCTCAAGCTAAGCTCGAACCCGGCTCGACTCGGCCCCGAAAAAAACCAGCTCGGCTTGGCTCGACATTTCAAGCTTTTTGCACAGCCCTAATTACTCTACTTAAGGGTGACTTCTAGGGGTAGTTTACCCCTGATATCATCTTGTCTAACTAGGGAATATTCTCATCCGTCAGTTCCAAGGTTTTAGAACCAAACAAAAATTGTTTACGGAAAATGATTATATTTTTTAGAATCATTTTGAATTACTCTGCTAAAGGGTGACTTCTAGGTGTAGTTCACTCTTGAGATCATCTTGTCTAACTAGAGAATATATTCCTTCGTCAGTTCCATGGATGTAGAGCTACACAGAAAATTTCTGCGAGAAATGATAATATTTTTCAGAATCATTTTTAATCACTCTGCCTAAGGGTGACTTTTAGGGATAGTCCACCCGTGATTTTATCTTGTCTAACTACGGAATATCCTCCCTCGTCAGTTCCATGGATTTAGAACTAAACAAAAATTTTTTACGAAAAATGATAATAGTTGTCAGAATCATTTTGAATTACTCTGCTTAAGGGTGACTTTTAGGGGTAGTTTGCCCTTGATATCATCTTGTCTAACTAGGGAATATCCTCCTTTGTCATTTCGATTGATTTAGAACTACACAAAAAATGATAATATTTTGTAGAATCATATTAAATTACTCTGCTTAAGGGTGACTTTTAGGGGTAGTCCACCCTTGATATCATCTTGTATAACTAGGGAATTTACTCCCGCATCAGTTTCATGGTTTTAGAACTGAACAAAAATTTTTTACGGAAAATGATAATATATTTTACAAGCATTTCGAATTACTCTGCTTAAGGGTGAGTTTTAGGGGTACCCTTGATATTATCTTGTCTAACTAGGGAAAATCTTCTTAGGTCATTTTCATGGTTTAAGAAGTGAACAAAAATTTTGTGTGGAAAATAAGATTTTTTTTGGGATTTATTTTCGATTTTTTTTAGGGGTGACTTTTAAGGGTTGTTAACAATATACCGTGTCCCGCATTTTGAATTTAAAAAAGTCATTGTCATATATGGACCAGATCGCGGACTGTTACGTTACATTTGTACGCACATTTCAACAAAAAGTTTCCAAAACCACACGAAATTGAATTGTTTTAATATCTTTTATGCATGCATCTAAAAGTATCTAAAAGTATCTAAAAGTATCTAGTATAAAACTATCTCTAATTACATTTTTTACTAATATAAACATTTCCGTATGCTTTGTTATTTAAGAGTTATGAATGTTTTAGTACGGACTGTTACGTTACATAGTTTTGGAAGTAAGCTTTAGAGTTGTCCTACATTGTTGAAAAAGCCTGCTCTTCTAGTGAACTATTTTTAACGTGTAGTAGATAATTTTGTAGCTTTTGAATGCAAGTAATAAAATAAATGTCCATAACACTAAAAAAATTTTTTTAAAATTTTTTAGAAACAAAAATGTTTGTTACGTTACCTGTGCGATTTATGTTCATGTAAAAAGTGAAATTAGGTATTAAAAATGGCTACCATGGTTTTATTTTACATTATGAACATTAATTCGGTTGTCTTACGACTAAATAATTAAAACATTACAATAGAATATATAAACTTTCAAGCAAGCAACAACACTCTGAATACACAGCCACACAAAAAAAAATATCTTGATCTGGGAACAAGACCTATATATTCCTACGAATTTTGAAGAGCTAAATCCGAATTCGAGATCAGAATTGGTCAGACGGGTCTGAATTAGAACCTTCAAAAAACAATTTTAAATCGCTAATATAGCGGACAAAAATAATTTTTTTTTAAGAAATGCTTAATTAAACTCACTGTATGGGGGTTTATAGGGTCGCTGATAACAAATCAATTCATGACTTTTTAAAGTTGATAATGAAAAAATCAAAATGTCTGAAAAAAATTAAAATTTTTAAAAATGATAATAATACTCAAATTTGGATGTACGTTTTGAATCTAGGTTCAACGTTTTCAAGATTATGAATAATTCCTGACCCTTAATAGTATGATAAGAATGTATAATGAGTTTCATTAATTTAATCAATAATTTAAAAGTTTTGTCTGCCATTTTGCATTTGTCATTTAAAAATTTGAAAAATAATGAATAAATTCGTTATCAGCGATCCCAAAAACCCATAAATACTGTGTTTCATTAAGTTTGTAGAAAATTATGCTTTTTTGTCCGCCATTATACATCAGCTATTTTGAATCTTGAAAAATTATGAGCGAATTCATTATCACCGACCCTAAAAATCCCCACATACTGGTTTTATTAATTTTAATCAATAAGATAAAGTTTGATCCAACATGGATGACATTTTCTATTTTTTGTACAATTTGCGCTATTTTCGCGTCGCTTTTTTTAAATATAATGTATTAAGGGGATGTGATGGATTATGACTTCACTGTTTTAGGCAAAATTTTTCTGTAACTTTTCTGCCAAAATATTAAACATTTTGTCACGAAACTTGGTAGAATTACCTAAAATATTATTAGGAAGATCTTTCTGAATCAAAATTAGTTTTGAAAAAAATGCAATTTTTTTAAAATTGTCCAAAAGTAATTTTGGGCCAAAATTCGAGCAAATTCGGGTCAGAGAGACCTTCTTAAAAATGTTTTAAGTAAAAGCACCAAGTTTCGTGACAAAATATTCAATATTTTAAGAGAAGAGTTACAGACAAAGTTTACCTATACCAGTGACGTCATAATCTATCACATGCCCTTAATGTATGTATATTTTTAATGTTCAATCAATTTGTGTTAATTTCAGATTCAGTGTATCAAAATACATAGCAATATATGGTTTTTATTCACAGATCAAGATACTTTTTTCGGGTTGTTGTGATATGGGTGAAAAAAGACTGTTACGTTACAAATTGATTTTGGCTCTGAAAACAGAAAGAATTAAATATGTTGCTGATTTTATATTTTATTTAGAAAATAACATAAAAATGCTCGAAAAAAATTAAGTCATTGTATTTAGTTGACGTGATAGATTTTGCGTCAAAAAACTTTTTGGGATTTTGGACTGTTACGTTACATTAAAAAAAGCGGTCGAATTCTTTTGCATTACAAATGTTGTAAAAATTTTTTTCTTTTAAGTATTTCATTTAGTTACTTTCAGTTAACCTAACTCTATCCGAAAAAAAAGAAAGTACGTAAAAAGTAACATTTATTCAATAAAATGCAACTTTTTGTTTCGTGCTACGTTTTTGTTCAATTTTATTAATCTCGATACTACAAAGAAACAGGCCTGAGTTTTTGAACAGACAACTGATTTCGCGTTGATATTTATTTCATTCAATACTTTGAGATGTATATAGCCTGCAAATAATCAAGAAACCATGGAATTTGAAAGTAAAATTTTTTTTCCGTGGTTTCCTTTTTCGCGATCTGGTCCATATGCGTATTCAGCGACGTCGATAACTCTTGAGTAACAAATTCCAAGTGGTTCAGATGAATTTTTAAAAATTAGCCTCCATATTGGATCCGCCATTTTGAAATTTTAACAGATATTGTCATATTCGTTTTTAGTGACCTCGAAAACCTTCGAGTAACAAGTTTTAAGTGATTGTGATGATATTTGATTACTTTTTTACAATTAGTACAATTCAAATTAATTCTTTGTTTCATTAAATCCGCCATTTTGAATTAGATATTAAAAATTTTTAAAAATCCTACTCGGCATAAAAAATCTGAATTCGTAGCTTTAATTTGACCTATAATAAATGATTTTTTGTCAAAACCAAAAATTTAAAGGGGGTGGCCCAGTTGGGAAAGAATGACTCATATATATATTATGTTTGTGTATATATACAATTTTTAATTAAAAAAAAAACTTTTATTGTCATAATTATTGGCTTCTAATGTTGGTCGAATCATTGTAGCCAATGAACCAATCTTTTATTTCCCATTTGGGAAGACGAAACTTTAACGAATATTTAATTTAAAGCTTTAGTCAAGTTTGGAGAGAAACCTTTAACGAAATTTTAATTTAAAGCTTAGTCGAGTTTCGAGTCGAACCTTTAACGAAACTTTAATTTCAAGCTTCTCTCAAGTTTCGTGCTAAAGATTTACTCAAGGCGGGCATTTAAATATTTATACAAGCTTTACTCAAACTTACTTCTAAAATCTCTGAACTTTGAAAATAAAGCTTTAATAAAATTTTATTAAAATTTCGGTACTGAGTGGGCATAATTGAGAGGCAAATGTTGGGGTTAAGCATCTGGCGCTTTAATGCATGTGTAAGATATCTGTCTTTTTTTTATTCTTTTAAAAGTATACCTACATTCTTTTGTGAAATTTTTGTTGTTTATAATTGAGTATTTAATATCGAGGACCATTACATTTAACAAAATAGTTATTTTCGTTTCGTTTTTTATCATTCGACAGAAAAACAACTCAAGTGACTTGTTATAAATAAATGTTTTTTAAATAATAGTTAGATTGATTTTATTAAACTTTTTTTAGTCAAAACGTGTGATTTGATAATGCATCATTAGTTTTAAAAAATATGAAATGTAAAACTATGTATTGCGACGTCATATTGTGTTAGGCTCACTTCAGCTTCAGATTTTTTCGAAAATCGAAGGAAGCTAAAGTACGCCGGACGAAGACGAATATACATCAAGCGTGTTATATGTGTCTTTATATTTCAAACTGTAAAGATTCCATCAGAATGCTATACAGATTTTGGAAAACAATATAAAAAATCCATTTATAAGAAAAATTTTGAAACAAATACATTATTAAGTCTTTTAAATGAAAAAAATCCTAATTTGTGTTGACAGAATATTCTCAAAATAGAATATTAAATTAGTGTCGGGGGATTAAAAATTCTATTTTAATAAACTTAAACATGCAGTTTTTAAAATTTTGTAGCACCTTATTCAAATAACCCGCTTAAAAAAGTTAATTAATTTAACTTATTTTTAATAAGATTAATAAAAAAATTATCATTTTTATTCAATTTTTTTTTACAATTCCAAGAGAGTTACGTCGAATGTTTTCTTTACTTTAAAAACAAGAAAAACAATCAGAAAATAGTCCAAATAATAAAAATCTGTTATTCTATGTTAAATTTGTACACAGATGGTTGTAGTTGCCTACTTATGGTCTTTATAGATTTCGGGTTTTTATTATACAAATAAATAAATGAATATTTATAATTTTTTTACCACAAGGCCATTATGTAAATGGAATGGTCCATCCAACTGAGTACTGGTGATCATCATAATCACTGGATGAACCAAGTACGCACAATAGGTTAGCCTTGAAAGTGGATACATAAGCCTCAAAGAGAGAAGACCATCGATTATTGGCGCTGATCCTGAACAGCATTGAATCACGATGAAAGCCACAGCCATTGACCAAGCTGTATGGCCTAATGATGCGTATATGGAACTTGTCATAACACTTAAGTTTCCAGGATAAAGACCGTAAACTACGGACAACATTATTGTTGTAGAAAGTAACCAGCAAAGTAACTTTAGGTACTGTAAAAAATCCTTTTATTAGTATAAGTTTAGTTATAAGATTTAGACAGCTTAAGGGTGAAGTCATATACGAAGGACTAAGGTATCAGGGGATTAGAATAGACCAATCAGAAAATATTTTCCAATGTGACCAATTCACTGATCTCTATAATAACTGGATAGCGCATAGGCAAGCCAAATCTGTGATCTATTGAAAACCGTCTTCATTGGCCCCGACTGACGCTCGTGTTTCTTCTGCAACTTTCGGATAGAGCTGACTGTCAGCTATTGTCGGTTGAGTCACATGGGTGTTTCACGTGCGAGTGTTGACATTTTATTTTCTATATAGTTTTAGATAATATATGAAGTGACAACAAATAAAAAATATATAAGACTATGTAAAATGGTGTACCAGTGCATGTACTGTGGGAAAAAAACTTAAATAGGAATCCGTTTTTTGATACCTTAAGTATTGAATTTCTGGAAGGTTAAAGGTACATTCATTGTAAATATTGTGCTATGTAAATAAGAATTGTAAGAAGAGTTATCATATAAAATGTGTTTATATGTTGCCAAACTATTTTAATTTTCTTTTTTTAAAGATAATTATTTAGTTTTTAAATTAAATTTATTTAGAAATGTATAGTTTTTTTAACAAAATGCTATTTGAAACATTTTTGAAGTAATTATGATGTCTGTTAATTTAATTTACAGATTTCCTTTAAACGATGAACATCTTTTAATTAAGTGGTTAAAAAATTTAGGATTACCTACAGATTATAAGAAAGTCAAATATTTGAGGCTTTGTTCTGATCATTTTATGGAAAACGAAATACATGTACATAATAGAAAGTTGTTGCGTGGAATACATCAATACGATGCAAGTCATCCATAATTTTATTCGTAAGTACAAGTATATATTATTAAATGAAATTTTAAAAATCTTTAATTTATAATAATTGATTAAATGTAAAGTTCATACAAAAAACAGACAGTTTAAACATTAATTTCAAATTTTCAATTTATTAAATATATTAATTTTTAAAAAATGCAATTTTATTTCATTTCTGTACTCAAAAATGTTTTGCAGTCTCCATGTACCTTATTCAAATCATTGAATAATCATATGTTTGACAATCCCGTAGAAGAAGTCAATCACATTTATTTGTTGTCGAAACAAATTTGTAAAATATACATAAAATTACGCATGTTTGCGGCTACAAAGTTATCTACGTTCAATATTACAGGCGGTAAACGTAGACATTATATGACTCGACAAATTATTTGGCAAGGTCAATAAGCTTCCATGCCATGGAAAAAAATTAATATTTATTTAAAACATGTCTTATTTAAAAAATTATTATTTTACTCAATTGAAAATGCGTTTTTAATGTTATATAAACAAAATATTTTCACTTATAATTTTAAAATTCAAGACAATATTTATTATAACTTGTTAAACAGTTACTTTGTTTCACTGTTTCGTATCTGTTTTTTTATAAAACATTATTCTTCTTATATTTGCTTTTCTTAAAAGCTGCTTACATTTACTATAACGGATTTTTAATTTTAAGAATGTGCATTATAATCTACAAAATACTTTTTTTTATGTAATACCTGATAACAGAATTAATTTTAAGAGATTATTTTGTAATACACTTTAAATATGTATATGTATATAATGTAATTCATATCTGCTTTTCTACTGTTACTCTGTACATTAATTTATTAAATTGTTATCTCATCATTGTATTTATATTGTTAACAAAAATTAAATTCTTCATTTCTCTTTGTATAAATAATAAATTTTGTTTTTAAATATATAGAATAATTACACACTTTATATTTCTTTTTATAAATTATTTCTATCTAAATTAAATACTTTTTCATCTAAAACGTAAGAAACAGAAACATACAAAACAAATATTATATATGGTACGTTTATATTTAAAATTCGCCGCGAAGTACGAAGATTGTCGAATGAAGATCCGAGCGGCGCTCGGGTTAAAAAAAAATGGCTGACCATATCACAGGCGGCACTACAAGATTTGCATAGCATACGCTATCCAGTTATTATAGAGATCAGTGGACCAATTATCTGATTAGTCTATTCTAATCCTTCGAATGTGACTCCACCCTAAGAGCGTTAGAAGATCTCAGACTTATAAATTATTTGTAAAAAATTCAACCTTTATGAAGTCGAACGATCAAGCAATGATGACAGTTTGTTTATAAAAATAAAAAATGTTAGGCACAAAATGTACACACGTGTGTCAATTTCAAAGTTTTAATCTAAAATTATGAAAAATTAATTTTAATAACAGCAAAAGAATAAACTTTATCCTCTACACTTAAGTTCTAGAACTAATTCGGAAACAGTCTTATATTTCACCTATTATTTTCAGAAACTTTTTCTCGTCATTCTGGCATCTTTTTTACAATGAAATGAAATAGAACCCTGTACAATTTTTTGCAGATTTATTTTGACTCAACAATTTGACATTTTATAATTATATGCAGTAAAAAGTATAAACGTAAAATTGTTTTCTACATAAGATGAAAGTCAAAATGAGATACCCTACAAAAAATTTTTGATGAAATCCGAATGAATTCCAGACAAAATTCCGGACAAGTCCGGATTAATTCCAGATCTGGAATTAGTCCGAAAGTTTCCGATTTAACGTAGGTTTTTGGCACGGAATTTAGTCCGATCTTATCCGAAATAAGTCCGGCCGTATAAAATCCGGATTTAGTCCGGTACAGTCTGGAACAAATCCGGTCCTAAGTGTTGGTTAAATCCGGATGTAGTCCGGTACAGTCCGGAACAAATACGGTCCCAATCGTTGGTTGAATCCGGATGTAGTCCGGTAGGGTCCGGAACTAATCTGGTCAAACTTTTTTTGGAATCTGGATTTAGTCCGGCTTCATCCGGAATTAGTCGGAAAAGCAAAAAAAAAAAATTTGTTTAATTGTTCAAGTAATTTTTAAACAATGTTTGTAACTTAACATTACACAAGTATTCATACATTTATTACAACGATTATATAATAACATTTATATTAAAGAAGAAAAATCGCACGCATGAGGGGAATCGAACACGGGATGTTACGCACGCAACGCAGAACCTAAACCGACTGAGCTATACGAACTCTGAGGTTCAACTTATTAAATCAAACATACTTGTAATCTGCGGATTAAATCCGGAAAGAGTCCGGTAAAGTACGGTATAATCCGTCACTAATTCTTAATTCAAAATAAAACCCGGAGTATATACGAAAATAGTCCGACATTCATTTTACAATCCGGAAAAAGTCCAGCACAGTACGGATATAATCCGGCACACGTTTGAAATCCGGAAAGAGTCTGGTTTAGTATGAAAATAATCCGACAATCGCTTTCAAATTCGGATAGCGTCTGGTTTAGTATGAAAATAATCCAGCATTCTTTTTACAATTCTAAAAGATTTCGGCAAAGTACGGACATAATCTGGCACTCGTTTTTAAATCCGGATAGAGTGCAGTTTATTACACGATAACAAGGGAGATATAGAAAAACCCACGTATATTCTGCCCTACAACGGAAAAACACACGTAAGTGACATTTTGGTGAAAAATGAGTTTTTGGTATCAATGGATTCGTGAGAGAAAACTGCATCTAACTGTACTAATTAAAATTAAAAATATTAATTATTTATAATGAATAATTAACATTGAATATATTGCAATTTGCGAAAAATGAGAAATTACAACGGAAAAAGATGCATGAAGTTCTTTGCGGAGTCCAAAATCTGTAGGAGGTATCAAATACGTCACAAAATACATAGTAAAAACACACGCGAGGAACTTTGCGGGTTTCTTACGTTGTAAATGAGTCGAGCTCGGCATCTTCTGTCTTTGTTCCGCTCGAAGATTTTACAGCAGAAAAATACGCAAATGATTTTGCGTTGGATTTCAACTAAAAACACTACGCATGTGCTTTTTTTAATAGGGATTGTTTAAATAATAAATTTTTAATAGCAAAATTGGACATAGCGGATATGATTTACCCATATAGACTCACTTTTATTACTGAAAAGTGACTATAAACATAAGTTCTAGATGCAAATGGTTTTCCTTGAATATCTCCGTTCGACCTGTTTGTGGCTTACGTGTCTTTTTCCGTTGTAGGGCAGTACTGGACCCTATGTATCGGATTCCCGAATATATCAGATATTTTTGCCGGCCCTTTGAATTTAAATGTAATTTATTATTACCCGAATAATTCGAATTCCCGCTTATATCGAAAAAACTTCTCAGACTCTTGGAATCCGATATGTGAGGGTTTTACTGCAATTAAAAATTGATTCGAAACTTATCTATAGTCTAAGTGAAATCCGTTTTTAGACCGGTCAAGTTCGACAACTATCCGGCACAAAACTTACAATCCATTTTAAGTCTGGTTTTATCTGGAATTAGTCCGACAATCCATTTAGAAATTATTTTTAGTAAAATTGAAGTCCGTTTTTAGACTGGTTAAGTCCGGCAACTGTCCGGCACAAAATTCACAATCTGTTTAAAGTCTGGTTTTATCTGGAATTTGTCTGGCAGTCATATATGAAATTATTTATAGTCTGAGTGAAATCTGTTTTGTGTCCATAACATCCGGAAGTTATAGGGCGTGAATTTTAAATCCGTTTTAAGTACGGTTTTATCTGGAATTAGTCCGGCAGCCCATTCCGAAATTATCCTTATAAATAAAATCAGACTTTTGTCTGTACATAGCACAGAATTGAACATTTCTGTTATATTTTTGTTTTTATACTTTAAATTTTCCGAAGATACCATCGACAAAAATATGTCTGTATGTATGTATGTATGTATGTATGTATGTATGTATGTATGTATGTCGTCAAAACTTCGACCAGGCATCACGTAAAAACTTATTGACCAATTTAAGTAAAACTTGGCAGTATTTTAGGATTTAGCTTAACTTAAAATTTTGTCCATATTAGATTAAAAAATATTAATATGAACTGAAGTTATGATATTTTTTGAAATATTCAAAAATCCAAGAATTTAGATTTTTTGTTATATTTTAATCAATTTGACTTAAACTTATTAAATGATTATTTTTATTGTTTCTGATTAAGATTTTATCGTCAAATAGAAAAATTTCGAATTAAAAATTTAAAACATTTGATTAAAACATTAAATTTTCCAAAAATAAAAAACATAATTACTACAATCAATGGTGTTTAACTTTGATACTGGTTAATTTTTAGGTCTTCAATTCAGATTTTTTTATTTAAATTATAAATTTACTTAGCTATTTGTTAAACATAAAAAAATTATAAAATTATATAGTTTTTGATCATTTTTATTATTTTTTTTTTGATAATAAGTTTTTTCATATAATTAACTCCCTAAAAGAAATACATACAGTCGAACTTCCGAAGAGTGAACTTCCCAAGAGTTAATTTTCTCCTCTTGTGGTCCCTTTCCTCATGTTTTGTTATGCGCAGACAGGACAAGATGGCGACAATCTACATAAAATTTCCCCTCATTTGCCTTTGTCTCCCATAAGTTAATCCCCACCAAAATTAACTCTTGGGAAGTTCGACTGTAAAACGACAACATAATTGACTCTAATTTATAATAATTCTTATAAATAAAATCAGAGTTTTGTCTGTATATTGTTTCAATTCTCAAATTTTTAACATAAACTTTCTTTTTGAGCATCAAAAAATCGAAAAACGACAATAAAAAATTTCATGTCTGTTTGTCTGTCTGTCTGTCTGTCACAGAACTTTGTACGCCAATCACATTTAAATGACTTAACCGATTTAAACAAAATTTGGTAACTCATTAGGTGTTGACCCAAGTAAGGTTTATAATAATATTTGACTATATAGATTTTAAAAAATAAATATCAAAATCAATTTTAAAAGAAACAATAGAAAATATCAAACACTTATTTTTTCGATTTTGGAAGAAAGGAATAAAAAATAGACAACACTATTTTTTTTTGGTTACGACGAAAAATAAAATATCGAAAAAATAAGTGTTTTATATTTAATAATGGAAGGAAAAAATACTACTAATAGAAAATATCAATTTTTGAATCTGAATTTTTTTTACGTAAAAAAATGAAAAATCAGGTAATCAAAAAAATTGCATTTAAACTTGGTATAGGTGTGTATTATAGGTTCGTAACTCGGATTTCATCAGAAATAAAAATTGGACCTTATTAGGAACAAAGGGATTATAAGGGAAGCTTGCAATGAAAATTTCCAGAAAGCCTGCCTTGGGAACTTTTTAAAAACTTCACTTGGAACTTTCTTAGAAACTTCGCGGAAGATTCTTTTAAAAAATGCCCTTGGAAACTTCCTGGATGCTTCCCGAAAACTTTCTTCGAGTACTTCCCTTGGAAACTTCAGCTGAAACTTTGCAGTTGTTTTTTAATTTAAATAATAAATAATTTTATAATACACTATTTTGTAATTTTTAAAATCAACAATAGCAAATCTCTTTAAATGAGATAAATTGTTAATTATTTAATAGTATACGTCACTGTAAAATTGTCAGCTTTCAAACTAAGAAAAGAGGAGCATCTCTATCTTAAAACATTATTTATCATTTTAAGTTTAAAAATGTAACTGAAAGCTTCCAAGGGGTGTTTCCTGGAACTTTCCTGAGGATGTTTCAGAGAAGTTTCCGGGAATATTCCAAGGAAGGCTTCCAGGAAATTTCAAGGAAGTTTTTAAGGGAAGTTGCCAAGAAGTTTTCAATAAGTTCCGAAGGAATGTTTCCGGAAAGTTTTCAGGAAGTTTCCAAGTGATGTTTGCGGGAAGTTTCCAAGAAATGTTTTATTAAAGTTTCCAAAGGACATTTCTTGGAAGTTTCCAAGGAAAGTTTTCAACGGATGCTTCCTGAAAATTTTCAAAGGAAGTCGCCGGGAAGTTTCCAGGAAGTTCCCAAAGAAGTTCTTAAGGAATGTTTCCGGAAAATTTTCAGAAAGTTTACAAGGGAAGTTTAAGGAAGTTTCTTAACCCATACAGCACAATTCCTTGCCTGAAGTTTGAGCGAAGTTGGCACTGCAAACTTCGCAAGTTTGCATTTGACATTTATAAAAACTTGACCTAACCAACAAAATGTCCGCTTGTGCAGAAAGCTTGACGGGATAACTTGCGGCAAGTATAACCTGGTTAGTAATTGAAAACTTTCCTCGCAAGTTTCAGGAAAGGTTCTAGAAAAGTTTGAATTAAAGGTAAAAAATTTTTTTTTTGCGGATTGAATGAATTTGTAACACATTATTGTGACCCCTGTGGGAGGTTTAAAAAAATCTATTGCGCAGCCCTAGCTATTATAGAATTCAACTGCGCAAGGCCTAAAGTTGAAATTTGCAGTGAAAGTTTCCAGCAAGTTTCAAACGTCAAACTTTCTGCACAGGCGGCCATTTTGTTGGTTAGGTCAAGTTTTCATAAATTTCAAATGCAAACTTGCGAAGTTTGCAGTGCCAACTTCGCTCAAACTTCAGGCAAGGAATTGTGCTGTGTGGGAAAGAAGTTGTCGGGCAGTTTACAAGGGATATTTAAGGGAAGTTTCTAAGGGAAGTTTGTGGGAAGTTTTCAGGATGTTTACAAATGAAGTCTCTAGGAATATTTCCAGGAAATTACCAAAAAGTTTACAAGGGATGTTATAAAAAAGTTTCCAAAGGAAGTTTCAAGAAATTTTTTAGGAAGGTTCCAATAAGTTTTCAAAGAATGTTTCTTGGAAGAATTCAAAAAGTTTCAAAGGGGGACTTCAGGGATTTTCCAGAAAGTTCCTAAGGAATGTTTCCGGGAAAATTTCAAGAAGTATACAAGGGATGTTTATTGAAGTTCCCAAAGGAAGTTTCTGGGAAGTTTACAAGGGATATTTTAAGCATACATTTTAATCTGTTTTAAGTCTGCTTTTATCTGGAATTAATCCGGCAGTCAAATCCGAAATTATTTATAGTCTAAGTGAAATCCGATTCTAGTCCGTTCACATCTGGCAGTTGTCCGGCGTAAATTTTAAATCCGTTTTAAGTCTGGTTTTATCTGGAGTTAGTCAGACAGTCAATTCCGAAATTATTTATAATTTAAGTGAAATCCGATTCTAGTCCGTTTACATCCGGCAGTTGTCCGGCATAAATTTTAAATCCGTTTTAAGTCTGGTTTTATCTGGAATTAGTCCGGCGGTCAATTCCGAAATTATTTATAGTCATCGTAATGTCTCTTCCACGTTCGTTCACCTCCGGATTTCAGTGATTTTGGAGATTCATTGATTTGGAAATTTTCTTGGAACATGCGGAACATTCAATTATATTTTATATGCGACTTTTCTGTTTTTTAATTCCGACTTAGGCAGTAAAATATCTGCAAAAGCATTTATTTTCTATTAGTAGCTAGTTGATCTAATTAAAAGAAATTAGGAATCTAAATTGTTTTTATAATTCACTTATGTTTATTGGATGGTGACATCTAAAAAGGTTTGCAATGTATCTTAGAAAAATAGAAAATTTTATTGCTTTTAATTATAGGAAGTCTGAAAATAGTTGCATTAAAAATAATTCAAATTCTGAATGATTTTCTATTACTTTTTCTTCAAAAGAACAAGTTAACGAGGTAACCGTTAAAAATAAAATAATAGAAGTTATTCAAAATCTGAATTATTTTTAATGCACTATTTTTCGACCTCCTAATTGAAAGCAATATAATTTTCAATTCATTTGAAATCCATTGCCAACCGTTTTAGTTGTCTTCATCGAAGAAATATTTTTGCATTAAAATCAATTCAGATACTGAATTTTCGTCATTTAAATTAGCTTTCTCAATTTTCTAAGAACATCTCCATCTATTTAACTATTTTCCATTTCTTCCTTTTTACCGGAATACGGAAAAAGTCTGGCATATCTTTTACCATCCAGAAAAAGTCAAGTGATAAGCAAGGAGTCCGGTGAAGTTTAGGTATAATCCAGTTCTTAATACAGAAAGTGTCCTGTTCAGTGCCAAAATTTTCCTGCATTCTTTTTACAATCCGTAAAGAATCCAGACAAATACTGTTTTTATCCGTCACATAGGTTTTTAAATCTAGATTATAGTACGATTTAGTACATTGTCACGCTGATTTAAAGATCACATTATATTTAATTTTACTTAAAAGAATTATATAAAATATTTGTTTGCAAAAAACGGATTTCGGTTTGACTATTACTAATTTCGGAATTGACTGCCGGATAACTTTCGGATGTGAACGGACGAAAAACGAATTTTACTTTGACTATAAGTAAATTCGGAATTAACTACCGGATAAATTCCAGACTAAACTAGACTTAAAACGGATTGTGAAATTTGTACCTGACACTTTCCGGACGTGACCGGACTAAAAACAGACTTAAAACGAATTTAAAATTTATGCCGGACAACTGCCGGCTGTGAACGGAATAGAATCGGATTGTATTTAGACTATAAATAATTTCGGAATTGACTGCCGGACTAATTCCAGATAATAATAATAACTTCCGAATGTGAACGGACACAAAACAGATTTTACTCATACTATAAATAATTTTATATATGACAGCTAGACAAATTCCAGATAAAACCAGACTTTAAACAGGACACGAATTCTCTTTAGCGTCAGCGCTATGGTAGCCTTTTGGCCTTACGCAGTCAATTTCCCCGTGGAAATTACCTGCTTAAAAAGAAGTACTAAAAATTTTGCGTCTTCAGAACGACTTGAAATTAAGAGTACTCGCATTTGCCTTGACCACCCAATATTGTGTTTTTTCGACAGTGGAGATGGAAAACTGTAGAAAAACTTTTGCTGAGTACAAAGGGTTTATTGGTAATCGAGTTCTAATGGTGTGCACAGGTCAATTACTATGGTAGCACTTTTTGCTATTTAGCACATAAATTTTAAAGATTTTAGTTTAGTAATTATAAGAATTTATCACTTGTTAAAATAATATCGATGAGAAATAAAAATTTATCAATCTTCCAAGTCAAGGTGTTGAACAAATCTGTCGATTAAGATTTATAGTGTTGATCGCAAGTAAATTCTAATACTTTTCTACGTTTCTGAAAAGGACAGCTGAGCTGTGCTAAAAAAATAGTTGCATGGAGCTACGATAATTATGGTCAGATTGGTCATACTTTATTGCCGATTTGGGAACTGCCATACAGTTTTGTGTTGTAGCCATACGACTGCGTGATGGAGTACTTGATATTTCGTCGCTTGGGCGGAGAAGTAAGCCAATTCAGCCAATAAACAAGAAGAAGAAGAAGAAGAAGAAGAAGTAATTCATTTAAAAAAAAGTACAGCATTGGTCGCCACGATTCTGACTGTCTGAGTGATCTAAAATAAAAAACGAAAAAATCATTTTAATCTGTGTCACTGTAGCTACAAGCTGAACTAGGATTATTTGAAAATAATATAAAATAAAAGTTTTACGCGACTTTGAATTTTTATTTCTAAAAAAAACTCTATTTTGGGCCTGTTTTCTGGTAGAAAAAGAAAACGACGTGACCTTCTTTAGTTATCCTAGTTCAGGTTGTAGCCCCAAATGTGCTAAACATACCCTATAAATTTCAAGGTGATCGGTCAAGTCGTTTTTGAGATATCATGGCGACCAGTTGAAAAAAAGTGGTTTCGAGAAAAACGCGTTTGAAAGCTCAAGTACGAACAAGGCAGTGAATTCGGAACCATTACTAAAACAACAGTTATATTCGAAAATTTATTTTAGGAAACTAAAGTTTTTCTAAATGTACTTATTTTTTACTTATATAAATGTGTATGAAATAATAAAATTCGCGGATAAAAAACCAAAGCGACAAAGCTTCAATGCTATTTGAAAGCTCGACTGCGCGCTCGAACATCATGCCTTCTTACGGTAAAAATTTGTTAACAAAGACGAATATGTCAAAATCGGTTTACCCACATATTCTGCACATGTAATAGATGCGATATAAGAAAAATAAAAAAATTCGATTTTTCAAATCTATCACACGGGTCAACCCCCTTAAGTTGAAATTATTGGGACATGAAGTTCGTTAATGACAGTTATTTTTCTCTTAAGTTAAACTTGAATATTCAATAATTAACTTCTGAGTATAAGTTTTCACTTTTTGAATGATATTGTTATATTTATGTCAAGCTAAAATAAGGGAAAAATTGTGGTATCCGAATTGGCATGTTCTTCAACTGTTATCTGGAATGGCACAGTTTTTAGTACTACACTGAATTGGCTTAGTTCTCCATTCATACGACGATTTATGAAACCGCGAGTTTGTGTCAAACTTCTACATAACCTGTCAACTATAGGCAAATGTCTAATCTGATCACAGAATTTTTTCAGTGTGTCGAAACGTAAAAAAAGTATTATGTGTTTTTGAATTTTGTTCAACACCTTGACTTGGGAGATTTATAAATTTTTATTTTTTATTGATTTTAGATTAAATTTATCGCAAATAAAGTATATAATATTAATATCTTTAGAATTTAAGAAAAATGCAATTAAAATCTTGTACGAGAAAACTAAAAACCAACTCTATTAGATAGCGTTTTGTCAATGATATCTTGTCAAATCGCTTTAAAGTATGGTTAAGTTGATTTTTATTTTTCTGGTGCAAGGTTGTAATTATGAATTTTTCTAAAAGTCTAAACATATTAATATTATGTACTTTATTTTCAATAAATTTCATATACAATTTTTTTAATTAACGTGCTAAATAGCGAAAAGCACTACCATATCGCTGGCGCTAAAAAGAATCCGTGTATACTGTTATATGAGAAATTCCATATGAAGTGATCAAGGTAAAAAAAATTGTTTGCCAATTATGCTTAAATTCGAAGTATTTATGGTGCATATAGATGGTAATTTTTGAAATTTTTTTTTTCCAATATTTTTCGAGTGGGAGGGGAGGAATTTTTCTGAGTTTTATGGTACAACGCAAATTTCAGTAATTTTTTTCTGATTAACAATTTAGATAAAAAATTTGCTATTATCAGTTTCGATAGAGTTTTTCATGGCCTTTCAATTAATGATATGTATTAAAAAAAAATAATTTTTTTTTTTCATCAAAAAAAATGAATCAAGTAAAAAATAAATATATATATATATATATATATATTTTTTTTTGTTAATCGAAAGCTAAAGTTTTTTCTATAAAGGTATGTAGATAAAAAAGTTGGCCTAGAATGTTTAGGTCATGAAAATAAGAGTTTTAGAGCGGAGCGCTGCAGACTCAATGCGATCTGGAGGCATCAGCGATCTAAAACTCTAATTTTCATAGCTTAAACATTCTAGGCCAAATTTTTCATCTACATACCTTTATAGGAAGAAACCTCAGCTTTCGATTAAAAAAAATCGTGTCCTTCACCAAAAAAAACTTAAATTTATTTTTGACTTTCATTTTTTTTTGTCAAAACATTTTTTTTTAAATACATATCATCAATCGAAAGGCCATGAAAAACTCTATCGAAACTGATAGTAGCAAAATTTTTTTTTTATCTAATTGTTAACTAGAAAAAATTAACCACGGAGTTAGCTCAGTTGATTAAGGTCCTGGACTCTACGGTCACGCCAAGTCAAGCGTCAAGCTTGCTTGGTTCGCGCCCCGGGGAGCCTGGGATTTTTTCTGGCTGTGAGATTACTTCAGTGGAAGGCAAAGACGTCGAGGTATAATGATATGCACTGTCGGTAATCGACCTGTGCAGATCACTAGAACTCGACTGCCGATAAACCGGTTGTACTATGGAGAGGTTTTTCTACAGTTTTCCCTCTCCACTGGCGAGCAAACCCAATATCCCGGGTGGTCCAGGCAAAAGCGAGTACTCCTAATTTCAAGCCGTTCTGTAGACGCAAAAACACTTAAGAGAATATCCCCAGCGCAGTAGAGGTTCATTTTTTCACAGTTTTTCAATTTTCAAACTTAAGAGAATATATTTCAAAGTACTGAATTCTAGGAACTCCCTACAGGGGACACTCATTGGGCCAGAAAGGTCGTTAAAACGAGTGTATAATAACTAAAAAAAATAAATAAATAAAAAAAAACTAGAAAAAATTATTGAAATTTGCGTTGTACCGTAAAACCCAGAAAAATTCCCACTCTTCTACTCGGAAAATAATGGACAAAAAAAAAATTTCCAAAAATTACCATCTATATGCAACATAAATACCTCGAATGTAAGCGTAATTAGTATTACGATGAAATAAATTATTATACTAATAGATGTGCATAATAGTATATAAAATAAACCAGAACATTGTGTTATATAACAGCACATTGTTAAAGTCGCCTGATATTCTAGAGTGTCGAAAAAATAATAGGTTATAAAATCAAGCTATTTATTTCCATGTATTTTCTGTTCTTTTTCCGAATCAGTGCTGGAATCTATAAGGGTGCAAGTTGATGCTGCCTGTTTAAAAAACTGATAAGTCTGGTTTTTCAACACCTTTAACTGGTCAAAAATATTTAAATTTATTTTAAATATTATAATGTATGGTCGTAATAGAAAATTTTCACAAATACTACTGTTATAGTTTTTTTGTTCTTGTACTTATATCCATAAAAATTAAAACTTGTAATTTTTATAGCCTTAATATTATTATCAAAAATAACATAATATTATTATTTATTGAATAAAAATAACTTACTCTTGGAATGTAAATTTTGCAATTAGTTTTGAAAAGAATGTAGCCAGTGATTGTACCAATAAAATAGGGTCCAGCTCGTAACCAAGGCTTATCATATAGTTCATCAAAAAGTGCGAATGGTTCTTGAATTCTGTACATATGTAATAAAGACAAATTATAAACGTAAATAAAAGAGTCATTATAAATTTATAATTTATTGAAACTATTTTTTTATTAATTGACTGTAAAATATTAATATTTAATTAAGAAAGATCGATGGACAAACAAGCAGTGGTTTTCAAACATTTTCCCTTCTTTATTTAAAATTTGCACTTTGACAATTTTTTTTAAAAAAACCCAACACTTTTTCCAACAAATCGTGATGTTTCGCAAAATCGTAGGGAATAAGAAATTTAAAAATTATAAGTTTTCAGCGATTAGATGTTCCTTCGAGCGGAAAAACGAAAACTGAGAATACGGGATTTGCGACGCAAGTAGGTAAACTTCGCGCGCAGTAAGTCTTTTGAGATATACGTGTAACGTGTCGCAACCATTTTCTGCACTAAGTCTGTAAGTTTTATTCTCAGTTTTCCTTTTTCTTCTCGTGGAAACATCTAATCGCGGAAAACTTATAATTTTTAAATTTCTTATTCCCTACAATTGCTCCGGTTATATCCGTTTCTCATGTGTCAACAATTTTTAATTATTATGACAGATAAAAAACAGATTAAACCGAAGTGATTCCGGTTAAGTTTCGGATTAAAAGCGGATACAAAAACCGTGTACGATTTATACTAGAAACCGATAAAAACCGATTTCTTTCTGGTTTCTATCCGGTTCTTATCCGGTTTCTATCCGTCATTCTAAGCAGGGAAAACACATCTCTGTGAATACACACGTTTGTTTTTCCCTTTCGAAATAGAAAGGAAATTTGTTCCTGCAGAAAAACAAACGTGTTTTTTGCCTTCCAGTTCGGAAAGGAAAGAAGTGATAAGGTTTTGAAGGAAAATTGGTAGCACAGAAAAACTTTCGAGACTTTTCGCACAGAATCAGTTAGGTTTGCAGCTAATTTGCGCAGTAATTTATGGTGGCTCTAAACTGAGAAAAAAGAATTATTGTCATAGCAAATTATCAGTTGTCGCAGCAAAAAATTTCAGCAAATATAGCTCCTGCAAGTCATTGCCGGTCAAATTCCCGAATACCGCTGTCCCGAAAGTCTAATTTCCAGAAAATCCAAATTCCCGAATGCTTTTTTCACGAAGACCTTTTTCCCGAAGGTCTATATACCCGAAAAATAAAAAATATTTTGTTATTGTATAAGAGTTTAATGTAATAAATATTGTGTAAAAAATACATAAAATAAATATATAAAAAATAAAAAATATATAAATAAATTAAAGGGTGATATAATAGGACAATTTCCGTAAATAATCTAAATCTTCTCCATTTCTGTGATAATCATCGTATTTTAATACGATGCCCCGAAGTCTTTTTTGTGAGAGTAGCCACTTTTTTTTGGCGCTGCTTTTATTGCTCGTCCTAAGCTGAGTTCAACTACAGCAATATCCGAGTCTGCCTGTTCCTTTTGAATTTCCGTTAGAAGAGAGTAAAGGTCTGGGTGATGTCTCCCAATCACAATAGAAAACCTATTGTGCCATCCTTCGCTTATATTATTAGTACGATGAAGACCTTGCACAGTAGCTGTATATTGGTTCCAAATATTTATTGAAAAGCGAGGAAGAACGGCCTTTCTTCGCCCCCGCGCTCGTATACCATTTATGTAATTTTCGTCAAAGTAATTTAATACGGGCACAAGTTCTTCAGGGGCCTCAGCGAATAGAACTTCAAAAACACTTTTTACGTGATCGGGCGGTACAAATGCAAGTGCCAACATCATATGGGTATAATCCCTCACATCTCGATTTGTGACGTTGTTGTAGGCTTCTTGTAAACCTGCAGCTTGTACACGACGATATGAAGACTGGCCTAAATGAAAATTGCAGCAAGAGATCTCAGCTTCGGGATACACTTCAGCGCAGGAATTTATAATGGTGAGTTCGAAATCTATCATGATTCTCTGAGGACGGCAACCATCAATCCGGTATTCTTGGATGCTTGTGATCTGACTCCGGGGCATCCTTTATAATAATAACTTCCTCTCCAGGTTTACTGTCTATTGTAACTACACGAGCAATGCATGTCTTTCTTCGAACACGTACACAATCCCAGTAACTTTTACCTTTCAGACGTTTCGACCGTTGATAAATATATCCATTCATTACCAGCTTCGTTCCCAAATTTACGGGCATATCCATTATTATATTAATATAAAAATGTTAATTTAAAATGTTAATATAAAAAATTCAGAAACACAACTACAAATTTAGACATAATCAAATGGAGTGTGAAAACTGCCAGCGGTCTGTAAACATTTGCATAGTTACCATAGCAACAGGACTACTCTACGTTTTTGTAAATTTCTTATTATTATATTTTAAAAATTATTCGAGTAAATTTGTCTTCGGGAAAATGATGTTCGGGAAAATAGTATTCGGGATTTTGTCTTCGGGAAAACGGTCTTCGGGAAAAATGCATTCGGGAATTTGGGTTTTCGGGAAATTAGAATTTCGGGACAGAGGTATTCGGGAATTTGGATTCAGGAATTTGACCGGTAATCGAGATGGTTATATCGAGTTTCGAGTGTACAACTATTGAAATCGATGAATAAGTTCAAAAGCAGATACGATTGAATCTACAGTACGTTGAATAGAATCAAAGAATGATGATTATGATATACTAATGTAATTTGAATATTCTTTTATCGAAATTTGATAAGAAATTAAAGTATCATTAAACTAAAATGACATAAAAGTAGGGGAGACTGGGGCTAAGACGGACGGATTTGTCCTTTTGCAAGAAGAAACATGTGAAGATATATTTTTTGAAAAAGTATAATGTACCATTTTAAAGCTTGTTTCTTCAACTAAAAATTAGAGGTGTTCCATTAAAAAAATAATAAATAGTTTTGTTGGTAAGTCGTTTTAAATATGACCACCTCGAAAACGAAAATCCCAAAAATAGTGGGGTTTAACCGGACACCTTATAGGGCTAAGTCAGACACTTCAAATTTAGCCAAGATTAAATAAATATGCATTTTTTCAATTTGAAAACTCAATAAGAGTCTTTACTGATATATATTTAACTCATATAATACAAAATATGTTATTTTTTAAGACATATTGTTGAAGTTAATGACTAATAGTAACTGTATAAAAAATGTCAGTTACAAAAAATGTCAAAAAAGGCTACTCCTTGTTTTCAGACTTACTATTTGGATCGCTGCAATACTTCTTTTGAGAAATTATATTATTAGTGGTTCACAGAAAATCACTGTGAGTTTTCCGTCAGCATTCAATACAGGAATTTTGATTCGTCCGGTTTTAACCCACCGGGTCATCTTATCATACAGGCGCAATATAATTGTTCTTTTAAAAGTATTTGAAAAAACTTTTTTTTAACTAAATTCTATATACCTCAAGCTATACAAAATAGTTAGCAAATAATAAATAATAAATTTTAGCGAAAAAACACGATTTTCCACAGTTAGACGGACACTACTTCTATTAAAGTAATGAAATGTCATTAAAACCTAGTGACGTATATACTTCACATATTAACACGTTGACAAAGTGTTTAAACGCTGTAAAAGACTCCGAAGATTTAGAGATATTTGACTTGTCCGATTTAGCCCCATGTCCGGTTTAGCCCCAGTCTCCCCTATTATAAACATTACAAAAATATAAGTTTCCATTTTCACTTGTTTTGAATAAAGTTATTCTGTGTCTCTTTTAGCGAGAGCATATTGCTGAATAATAAAAACAAATGAATTTAGACTGTGTGCCTTTCAAACTAAGGATAATATAACAATAATTATTTTTCTATGTTTGAGCGTGAAAGGATTTGCACTGACAGATTGAAGAATAATGTATTTATAATTCAAATTTTCCCAGAATTATGACGTCAAACATTTTTGAATCGTAAGCAAGTTGTCCACTTGGTTTGCGTGACAAAACCTACTATACCGACTTTTATTTCGACAATTCAAGGAATATTAAATGATCTTTTAAATCAAGTTGAAATCATTCAGATTAAATTATTTAAAATTTAAAATCTGTAAAAAAATATCGGACATTTAGCCCCCATCGGACTACTATAAGCTACAGAGGTCCATGTCAGATATAATTTTCACAGATTAATGGAAACGCTTCATTCAGCTATGACTATTTCGTCTTTATATTTCTAATTCAAATTTTCCCAGAATTATGACGTCAAACATTTTTCAATCGTAAGCAAGTTGTCTACTTGGTTTGTGTGACAAAACCTACTATACCGACTTTTATTTTGACAATTCAAGGAATATTAAATGATCTTTTAAATCAAGTTGAATTCGTTCAGATTAAATTATTTAATATTTGAAATATGTGAAAAACCAAAAACGATATCTTCTTTCTTATAAAAAAACGAAGAAAATTATATATAGTAAAGTTATTTTGCCTTAAATATGAATCTTCTAGTAACAAAATAATTTTGAGGTAGTTTTCCACCCCAGTTGAACTTTTACGTATGAGCCAGCTATGTTGTACTGTCTAGGTTTAATGTATGTACATGAATCAATAGTTAAGTTTAATGTTCATTTAACATATTTCTCTTAAAATGTTATCACCCGGAAAAAAGGGTTTAGATATAATTTTAGATATATTGTAGATATAATTAGATACATTTTAGATCTAATGATATCTACTATTATATCTGTTTATATCTAGGTAGATATCGCCTGATGTGAGGTCCGATCTAACTAGATATATTTGAACATAGTCATTATAAATAAACTATATAATTAATTTATAATTTAAAATTGAACAGTAATATACTTAGAATATACATGTAGATATATAAGGTATGTATATTAACCCGTAGTGGTCACACCTATAAATGGTCACATGGGGCGTTCCGCACCCCAAGCCGCAAAAACGCTATCATTCTACTTCTTTATGATATATCCATATATGCCATGTATTATGCAAAAAGTATATTTATTTTGAAGATTAAAGGTTTTTATGCGTGGTTTCAAAGACATTGAACGCAAAGTAGTCCTGGGGTGTCCTACACCCCGGGTGACCACAACGGGTTAAGTAAAATGTGTGTTGAAATCTAATAATTTCAAATCATGGAAGAATGTTTAGATATGGTTATAGATGTAGTTTAATTTATATTTAACCTTGCCCATACTTTTTTTGCGTAGGGTGCGAAAACCTGCTTTCAGGTACCCTATAGCTCGTACTATAGGGTTATGCGGGGGTGGCGATGTTCTGCCGACCCGCTAAAAACACACCCTTATTTGGGGCCTTAATACCACTCCCGGCTAGCCCTTGTTAGCTGGCGTATCGCCTTCGTTGAGTGATCTTATACCCCTTTGCTATCGCCTAGGCGATGTCTTGCCTCGACTTACGGGCACTACCTTTCTTGGCGGCCATCGAGATCTTTAACCTTCATAACATGTTGTATGATGGTTTCGATGTGCCGCTAATTCTCCTTAGAGCTAGCCATTAACAGAATCATGTTCTCCGGTCTAACTACGGAGGCTCCATCGTGTGCAGATAAAGAGCGTGTGCCGTGCATCGTCCTCCAGGAACTGACAGTACCATGATCCAACAAACAAGGTCTAGCCGTAAAGCAGACCAGAACTGAACTTTTTCGCGCAACCACGGACGGCAACCATCTTGAATTGGTCAGCTGATCAATGGAAGCAGTTTTACCGCGTAAATTTTACCAAGATGTCGGTAATGAGTGCTGAACGTTGATTGGATCACTTTTTTTTACTTGCGCGTGGCGAGACCTTGTTAGTTGGATCATGGACAGTACGCACACTTTGCACTTTCTTTTCTTTTAAAACGCTCTAGGTACGAGTTAAAGCACCCGTGACCTGAGAGTGCTTGCGTTCGGTTGTATGAGACTACCCCATGCTTTCGGTTAATCCAAGTGACGAGTGTTGGTATGAACCGATGTGTCCAACGACCTTTTTCCTCTCCGCTCCATCTTGCTTGCCATCTTTCGACGAGTCTGCTTTTCGCATCTCGGCGGATTTGGTCTTTGCTGGGTCTATTGTCATCCGTATAACGGGTGGACATTCTATCTTTGAAATAGAGGAAAATTTCCTCCCTTTCTTGCGCCAAAAGGTCTGCCGGCGGGACGCTTGCAAGGACCTGAGCAGCACTCGCAGATACTGTCCTATAGGCACAGATTAACACTTTAACACAATTTTTTGCATAAATATATAAAAAAAAGTATAATTACTAAGAAATTGGTTAACACATAAAACGTAGTTAACAAGTCAAGGGAATAAAATTACAAATTTGGTCATTTTTAAAATAAAAACTTAAAAAACAATTACAAGACACACAGAACCTCAACAGACTTGACATCGTAATCGAAACTAAATAGAATTTACAAATTTAAATATTACAAGAATAGAAAAGTCAATGAACTTTGAAATTGAAAACAAAAACAAACAAACCAGAAGTCATTAACCTACATTGAAAGTTTCAGAAATTATCTCAATCATATTTTTCTTCCTGAGATTGTGTACTTCTCCTGCTTAAACTTAATGTACAGCTATCGCCAGATATGCTTTAACATTTTAACACGTAGGTCCAATGGAAATATGTTAAAGCATCTCTGGCGATCAGTGTACATGCTCCACCTGACCTCGAATCCGTCTACTTTGATCCGGGAAAGTTCATATTTACGTCTGTCTGTGACCATGAGCGCTTCAGTTTTCTCCAGGGCCATTTGAAGACCTCTGACATCCAGCCAGATATGATGCCATGCCAATAACAGATATTAAAAAATCGTTAGACACTGTTTTTAAACAAATATTAGCGAGTATATCTTAATAATTTACTTCTCCCAATTCTTGGTGTAGCTATAACGGCTGTTTGTTAAACGTCTACCAGCGCAGCGAGCGTATGTTATAATGGTTAGAGCATTGGGCTTTAGGCCCAGGGGTTGCGCGTTTGAGACCTCTCAGCTTCAAATATTTTTAATTTATAAGTTGAGAGTTAGTATTAAGTTGTGTATGTTGTATTCGCAAAAATAAGATACAAAATGTTATGAAACATTAACTTGTTCTTTTGTACCAGGCGTCTTCGCTTTGCTATTATAGTAAAATTTTTAGCTTTTATAGCGTTAGAAGCATCTACGCTTCTAAGGCAAAACATTTTACTGCAAAGGAAAGAGCTCCACGCTTTTTCGTGGTGAAGCTGGTGCAATGAGAGATTTGGCCACGCCTATTTATCCCCTCCGTTTATCTCATTGCACCAAGTTTACCACGCAAAAGAATGGAGTTATTGCCTTTGCAGTAAAATGTTTTTGCCTTTGGAGCATAGATACTTCTAACGCTATAAAAGCTAAAAATTTTACTATAATAGCAAAGTGAAGACGCCTACTACAAAAGAACAAATTAGTGTCATGCTACAAAGGTTAGATTTTTCGCTCCGTGTGTGCATGCAAAAATACAGCAGTATACCAAATTTTAGCCCGCTAGCTCAAATCATGGCAAAGTTAAAGAAAAACAATTTTTTTTTCGAAAATTTGAAGTTTCTCCTTGTTAACGCTATGAAAGTCATATCAATTTGAAGTATGTTCTGTAAATTTTTGTGTAATCTACACTTAAAAAAATATGTGTTCCAAATTTCAGCTCTCTAGGTCCAGTAGTTTAGTCGCTAAGGGGGTGGTTTTTGGCTACAGACGCGAGAGTCTTGCAATAAGAGATCCGCCGAATACCGAATATCAACTTGATACGGTTTAAAGGGGTTAGGCTTCTCAATAGGACAGGAACTATAAAGTCTCTATTGTAGGCAGGAAAATACAATTGGCAATTATATCTTAGTTTATAACATTAATTTTGACAGATTCCCACAATTAGACAAAAAATGAAAGAGAATCGCTATCGTACTAGCATACAATGCACATTAGAGTGGTCCAAAAAAAGGTCACTTTTGGAAATTTAAAAAAATTCTTGCAGTTTCATATTCTGCATACCTAATAACGGCTTAACTAATTTTTTAAAAAATTTTAAATTCGTAATTGACGCTGCGCATTGCATTTTTCTCTCTTATGGGGTTTTAGAGAAATTAACACGTAAAATAAATACACTTTTTTCAATGTAACATTCAACTTCTTTGTACACATTGTAAAATAATGCTACTTTGTAAAGTCGTTGAAAAAGAATGAAATATTTTGTTGCAAAAAAGTAAAATCAGTTTTTTAAATATTTGCAGCTGTTATTTAGTGTCAAAAAGCACCATTTTGGTACTTTTCAGCGATACTTTTCTGTTATATAATATTAATTTTATTGCTTGGTCTTGAGCACAAATGAAAATTCATATTCTTGAGATCAGATTCTGTAAAAATTGGAAAAGTTGATAAATATTAATGGGCTCATTCAATGATTTGAAATTTGTACTTTTTGAATGAAAGTTGGTTTTACAACTATCATAAAAAGTAGCCTGACGATTGATACTGATGAAATTGTGAAGGGTTTGGGAAAGGAGTAGAAGCTGCAGAAAAAAATTTTCCTTTTCTGGGGACTTCGTACCTGCTCAGCAGGCGACCTATTGTGTCTGGTGTGCAGAAAAATATTGAAAAATTAGGCGTTAAATTCGTCACTACTTTAAACTACCAGGCCTTTGAAGAAATAATCTCCAGTAAGCTTCCAGTAAAAAAAAACTGGAAGAAAATACGACAATTTTTAAGATCGATGCGCAGTGTCAATTACGAATTAAAAATTTTTTTAAAAAATAGTTAAGCCGTTTTTAGGTATGCAGAATATGAAACTGCAAGAATTTTTTTAAATTTTCAAAAGTCACCTTTTTTTGGACCACTCTAATGCACATATAAGTGAGTCAAATCTGGATCACTACACATACTGTGAACGTAATTTGAGAACCTCAGAGACAAAATGAGCCATTTTGTTACAGTTTCTATTTTTCCAGAAGCAAGCAGATCCAACCACACGTGCCTAGAGGTCCTCAGAGACAGTTCCACATCAAAAAACTTTCTTCTTAATTCCTCATAAATTGGATGACAGACTAATAATAAATGAAATGCGTCTTTTTGTACTCTCATCTAACACTCTTAGCACCATCGGTTTGCATTAAAATTGTATCTCTCTGTATCTAAAATTATTCTACACGAATGGGTACCAAGAAGTCGATGTTGAGCAATTCAAGCTTAAGTCCTCCCAGTATCACCCCGCATCACAGTCCAGAAAGAACGGTTTTAATTGAAGAGGCCAGTTGTATTCAAGGCGAGAATCAGAATAAAGTTCCAATTCTTTCAATATATTTAAGCAAATTCTCGATAGTCTACACGTTGGCATACTCAGTATTCTTTCTAAAAATGACAGAGCCATTTTAAATATCAAATATGCCTGTGGCATTTTTCCGTCTCAATTCTGACTTCATAACCTGGGGTCGCTATCGAGAGTCCTAAAACTCCTTTATAGAACTAAATTTGAGCTTTTTCTAACGTTTTACAATATCTTAATCCCCATATTTTTACCTCGTATAACAATGTGCTAAGCGCGGTACTGCTGAAAAGCATCCCTCGTGTACCATGAATCAGATTTGACTGCTACTAAAGAATGAAAGACTATGTTTGTAGCCATAAGACACGATTTTAAAACCTCTATCGCTTTATCCCGAAAAACTCCTGAGTTTGAAAAAATGCATCCCAGATATTTATATCTTTTAACTACACAGAGAAAAATATATGCTACGGGGTAACATCTTGATAGTACCAGGTACTATATTAAATGTTACGTAAACGGACAACAATCTAGATCGTACGGGGTAACATCTGACTGTAAGGGATAAAATATGGATTATAGGGATTAACATATGTGACTTGGACAGTGAAAAGGGGGCTTACGTGTCAAAAAATCGTTTTTCATTTTTTTGCAGATTCTGATAGATTTTTTGACGCTCTTTCACGTGGTGTAAACCAAAAAAACAATTCTTTTTTGACACGTAAGCCCCCTTTTCACTGTCCAGGTCACATATGGATTCTATCGTTTATCATCTGCGATGGTACCGTGTAACATAACCTCTCTACCATCAAAGATAGTATCATTCTTACTATCTATTTCTCTCAGTGTACTTGAATTTTTTATCCAGCGTATTGAAACTCAGGATACCTTCTAAGAACACCTGATTGAAATACCAAAATCTTCGTTTTCTCTTCATTAACAGTGAAATCACCTTCCTGATAGTTTAAATATAAAATACGCAGTTTTTCCGTAAGTCCACAATTAATTCCGCTGAAATTACTAAATCATCAGCGTACGCTAATATTATCAATTCATAAATATGGTTAATTGAGACTTCTCTGATTCCATGTCTAGGAAAAAACTCTTCAAAATCTGACAATGAGATGAATAAAGAAAACAAGGGAGGGCTTTATAGGTCACCCTGTAATACCCCTTGCGTAATGTCCACAGGTTTAGAAAGACCCTGAGAGGGAGGGATGCACAAATATTACAGCTTTATCGTACATATTTTTACTTATTCTTATCATCTTTGCACTCATTCCCAGACGAAATAATTTATTCCATAACTTATTGTGATTGATAGACGGGAACATGCTCTTAAAATCGACAAGGCCGCAAACAATTTGCCTTCAGATCTGCGCAGATGGATTTGTACAACGGCATTTAAAATAAAAATTTTTATTAAGGAATCCCCTATCCCCTCTAAATCCTGACCGGGATTCTGGTATTAAATTAGTAATATTGACCCATTTTTGAGGCAAAATAAATTAAAGACGGTATATTAACTTTTAATAAAAAAAAATTTTACTTTCTAAAAACTATTCAAAGGGTACATAGATTTCATTGGGGGATGTAAGGGGCGAGAGGTATCGCAATTCTTGGATTATAAAAAACACTTTTTACATAAGAAAAACAAAGTTCTTTTTAAAAAATCATGGAAAGTAAAATCAATTTCGATGAAAGGGGAGGGGTGAACTTTTCTATATTCTGAAAACATTTTGTGTTTCGTGCAACAGAAATGTAGTCATTAAAAATCTTGAAAGGGTAAATACATATCAATGGAGGGAGAAGTGACGTAACAATTTTTGGGTTCTGAAAATAATTTTTTAAATTGCAAACAATAATTTTCAGTTTTAAAAAAATTGTTAAAGGTAAAATAAATTCGAATTCGATGGTGGCGTTTTTCTCCTGCAGCCAGCACAGTAGAATCGGGGTGATTCTAAAAAGAGAATCATTTTTAATATTAACAGACAACTCCCTTGGAGAAGTCATCATCTTGACTATATTGTCGAATTTCACTTTGAATGTGAATAAGAAATGTTAATTATAAATTAACATTATTATATTTAGCTGTCATTTTAAATAACAATTTTATCAACGGGGGGCGTCGATAGGAAAATACGGATCTCGTACCCAGATTAGGGAACTTTATTTTTTTGTAGGGCTTTGTATTCTTTCAATTCATTTTACGCCATTAAAACAATTAATTAATGCAATAAAAAGTACCGTAAAATGGGGTAAAGTCGGCCTGACATGAAAAGTCGGCGAGTCGGAAACCTATTTTTAAAGTATTTAATTATCCTTTTTTTAGGAAGAAAAATTAAATATGTTGTTTTGTTTTTGTTAATATAAATGTCAAGCTTAAATTTAAAAAATATCTGACACAAATTTATTTGTAAGTTCTAATAAAAATAATATTTTTGTGTGAATAATAATTTTGTGCAAAATCAGTTTTTCTAAAAATTTTACTTTTGCAGGGAAAAGTCGGCCATGGTTCGAATTTACAAAAAAAATTGTAAATCATTTTGTTTTCTCACTTGTTCATAATGTACAAAATATAAGAAAAGAAAATGCTGTCCCTAAACTAAAACTTAAAAGTGAGAAGGGTGGAAGATATTATTTCTCTAATTTAAAACTTTAAATAACTCAGATTCGTTACTTTTTATTTGTTCAGGTTATGTTAAAAATCTGACTAGGAAATTTTGTCAAATTATAATAAAACGTTTAAATAAATATATATTTCATAGACTATATATTGTATTTTTAACATACTTTATTTCCTATGATTCTAGATAATGTTATTTTTGGTTAAACTAACATTTTCTACCTGTTTATAGTGGTGGCCGAATTTACCCAAAATTTAGGGGAAAAGTCAGCTATGACAAAAAGGATTATAGTGAATTACGGTACGGCCCTGATCGGCCTTGTAGAACGTGAACTGTTCGCTCTCGTCATTATTTATCGTTTTACGTTAAAAAGTGAGCTTTTATATAAAAGTTTATGTATCGGAGTGTGCAGAAACGTTCAGTTTTTTGATAATTCGATATAAATTGTTGTTTATTGACTGTTTTAATTGACTTTTTTTGATATTACTACACGTGCAAAGCGTGGTCGTGTACAACACATGTAATTGCGCTATTACTCGTGTATGACAGATTTGAACTGAATTTAAATGCTATTAGAGTCAGTTTTTTAGAGTCAGTGACTTAATTGAATGTCATTAGCGCATTGTTTTCGTGGTCCTTTGTAGAGTCATATTACTGACTGATTATTTAACGGATTCTTTTGAAATTTCTTGCACGTGTTAAGCATGGTTGCGTGCAGTGTGTGCAATCTTGTTGTGACTCGTGGTACGGCGGACCAATTAAACTGTGGAAAGTGTAAACTACTTGTACATCGGGAATGTGCGGGTCTTTCAAAGATTGATTATGATAAGCTCAAAGTCTCAAAAAAGCATTGGTTTTGCACAAAATGTGCTCCACCAGTAAGTGGCGACATCGGTTGCCGTAGGCCTTCTACTACTAGTGTCACAGAGGATAAAGTAGAAGATGCAGCGGAGAATACACATTCGTTGGGCCCTGCCGCTGAGAGTTTTATTACTAGGATTCTGAATACTGCTGTCACTAGAATGGAAACTGCGTCTACTGAACATATGACAAAACTTTTCAATAATTTTGAGGAACGCCAAAAAACCTTAAATTCTTCTCTTGAAACCACACTAAATGGAATCAAGAATAATTTGGCGGAAAATTCGAAAAAGATTGCAGGTATAGAGAAATCACTCCAATTTGAACATGATGAAGTTGTACAACTTAAAAATGAAATAAAAGTTCTTCAAAAGGACAAAAAGAAATTGTTATCGGAGTTTTCTCAACTCACAGTTAAGTTGTCTACAGTGGAAAATAAAATTAATGTTATGGAACAGTCCTCTAAACTGTCAACTCTTGAGATTTTTGGGTTGCCTTTTGTGGAGGGTGAGGATCTACCTGCAATTGTTAATAATATTGCTTTGGCTCTTAAAGTACAGTTTGTCAAAGAGGACCTCTTCTCGGTCTACAGAATCCGTTCAGCAACTACAACTAGCAGACCACCCGTAATCGTAGTTAAGTTCTCACGACAATTCATTAGGGATAAATTTATTGAACAAAGGAAAAAATGTCAAGTTTTTTCAACATCAGACTTGGGATGGCCGGATGAGCAGCGGAGTATTCTGTACTTGAGAGAATCCCTCTCTGCACTTAACCGACAAATATATAGTGCTGCACTTAATTTGCGTCGTTTAAAGAAGATTAAATATTTGTGGATCTCTGGAGGAAGGATCTTTTGTAGTACAGAGGATGGCGCACCACGTATTTCGCTTACTGCACTCAAAAATGTGGAAGACTTGTGCTAGAAATCAACGCTACGTGCGATCTGACCTTATGGACACTATAGTACAAATTATAAATAAATTTTGTGTCTACTTAATTTTGATTGCACTTAAAATTTTCTTAATGTTTTTTTTTATTGTACTTTTTTATAAATTTTTGCTACAGAATAATATTATTGATGGTAGTTACGGAAGATTTGATGCATCTTATACTAATAACATACACTTGCAATATTTAAATATTACGTTCTTCTATTTTTTAGGTAATTTAACTATTGACCTGGCTTTTGGAAACTTTTTTTGTGCAAAATTCCCCCTTTCAAATTTTTTGGAGATGAAGCGGACCTTGGATTGTGTATCTTATGTCATTCAGTGTATTTATTCTGTGACCTCAGGTTTTTATGATACTGAAATTTCCAAATTAATCAATGTCACAAACAAATGAGTTGAGCATTTGTCATGTTAATGCTCAATCATTAGTAGCACACTTTCAGGAATTTTGTCTTTTTTTTCGTAGTAATTTTTACCATATAATAGCTGTATCGGAGACTTGGCTTAAACCTGATTTTGTCTCTACTTTAATAGAACTTAATAATTATGTACTTTTTCGCAGGGATAGAGATATTCGTAGGGGTGGTGGAGTTTGCATATATTTGCATCATAGTCTTATGGCTTCCGTGGTGATGGTGAGTCCTACTTATGCTTACCCATCTGCAGACTATTTATTCCTTGAGGTGACTAATTCTAAGAACAAGTTACTCCTGGGAATCTGTTATAAACCTCCTAATGCTGGTTTTGGTACAGATTTGGAAAGTAGTATTTTTTCCTTGGTTCCGGATTTTGATAATTTTATACTTATGGGGGACTTCAATACTAAATTGAATTCTAACTCGAAACAGAGTGAATATTTAAAATCAATTATTAGCGCATCGGGTTTGTCAATTGTACCGCATAAATCTACTCATCATACTATCACTTCTAATACTCATATAGATATTGCAATAGTTGATGATCTTGAGAAAGTCACCTCCTTCGCTCAGCATCCTATCTCGTTCCTCTCTAACCACGACTTAATTAATGTAAACTATAAATTTACCACCAATCAAGAGAACAATAAATTTTCTTTTCCAAAACGTAATCTTACTAAAATTAATGAACAATTGCTTTCTAGTTATCTAATGAATGAAAATTGGAGTGATATATTTATGGATCACGATATTAATGGAAAAGTAAATAGATTAAATCAAATTTTACTATCGGTATTTGATAAATTGGCTCCTTCCTACGTAGCTGAGTCCCGTAAGAAATCAGTTCCATGGATGACAGCAGAAATTAGGGCACTACAGAGGGAGCGTAATAGGATGTACCGGGTAGCTAAAAGAGCAAAAAGTCCTCTACTCTTGGCTGAGTTCCGCAGATTAAGAAATCTTGCTAAAACGAGACTGAGAGATGCAGCGAATTCATATATTTATAATTCTATTAAAAACAAATCTAAAAGTGAAAACGTTTGGCATTTACTTAAGCGTCTTAGGTTAATATCTTCTAAAAAGGACAACATTGATACATGTTTTAAGATTGAAGACTTTATTACACCGTTTTTCGATCTACCTTCCTATCAGTGTGTGTCCAATGATGAGTGGTTGAAAAGTATGCATTTTAACGATAATGACTTCTTTTTTCATGATATCACTCCTGAATGCCTACTCAAAAATATTAATGATATACAGACTAATGCCATTGGGCCTGATAATATATCTATAAAAATGATAAAGCTTGCACTTCCTGTTATTTTTCCGGTATTACTGCATATTTTTAACTACTCTTTACAGATGGGAATTTTTCCTGATGCCTGGAAGATTGCTAATGTTAGGCCATTACCTAAATTATCTAATCCTAAATGTACAAAGGACTTCCGTCGAATTTCAATTTTAAGCGCTTTATCTAAGCCTTTGGAACGTATTGTTAACAGTCAAATTACTACGTATTTGGAAAGGTTTAAATTAATGGATCCGCTGCAATCTGGGTTTCGTTCAAAGCATAGGACAACTACAGCTAGTTTAAAAGTTACTACGGATATCAAAATTGCAATGGACAAGGGTGATATAACTATAATGGTGTTTTTTGACTTTACTAAGGCATTTGATATGGTTAACCATGAACTATTAATTGAAAAACTGAGTACCTTTGGGATTTCCAAGTCTGTAATTTGCTGGTTTAAATCTTACTTGAATTATCGTTCCCATAGAATCACTAATAGTCGGGGTGAATGTACGGACTGGTCTGATGTGAAGAGTGGTGTGCCAAAGGGGTCTATTCTCGGGCCCATTTTGTTCTCGCTCTTTACGTCTGACATTTGTTCTAATCTAAAGTTTTGTCGTCGACATAAATTTGCTGATGATCTTAAGATTTATAAATCGGGTCCTGTATCTTGCTTATCTGACCTTCTCAGGGAGGTTCAGGTGGATATTGACTGTGTGTCTGCTTGGGCTAATGCTAATGGACTTGTCATTAATCCATCTAAAACGAAATCGATTATTATTAGCACTTCTGGACTTCCGCGATATGACTCTTTAATATCAAGTTCCCCATTAATGATAGATGGTGTTACTATACCCTTCTGTGACAGTGTTGTGGATCTGGGTTTCACTCTTGACCGTGCACTGTCATGGAAGGATCACGTTAGCGGTATTTCGAGAAGGACCTTTATTATGCTACGACAGTTAAGAAATATTAAGGAGTCATTGCCACTTTCCACAAGATTGCTTTTAATAAAGAGCTGTGTTTTGCCCTTTTTTGACTATGGTTGCGTAATCTATGACGATGTTTCTGACGGTGTTAATGACATACTTGAGCGTGCTCTTAATGCATGTATTCGGTTTGTCTATGACCTGCCAAAAAGTACACATATTAGTGATTTTCGTCATAGGGCGGGACTTTTAACTGCAGCTAAACGATGGCAGTACTTTATGGGTAATGCACTGTATAAGTTGTTTAAAGATAGAGTTCCTGAATATCTGTGTGATTTTTTTACTCCGTATGATTGCCATGGTGATGCGCGGTCTAGACTCCGCACAAGGAAGGCTGTTCTGCAGATACCGGCTCATAGAACATGTAAAATGCAACGATCTTTTATGGTCAGAGGAGCTAGGTTGTGGAACAGGATTCCTTCTTATATTCGTAACGCACGATCTTTTGCAAATTTTAAATTATTATTTTTCCGTTTCTTATTTTCCTCAAGCCGGTCACTTGAGATTACTTTTTGGTAGTGTTTGAGTTGTTGGTTTTGTGCTAAATGCGCATTTATGCATCGTTATTTTGTTACTTTTATTTAATTATTATTTAGTTTAACATTTATTATCATTTATTTTCGTACATATCAATCCATTTTTTTTTTGTTTTTGTTTTGTTATTCTTGGTAGCAGCTCTTACATCGGTATTTGGTCTCTTGGCTGATGATAATTATATGATTTACGTTTGTTAACATAATGCTGTATTACTGTAATATCTTATTATCGATTTACCTTTATCTTTTCTTTTTTTCCTTTTTGTCAACGACAAGTCGATCAAGGTTGTAATTGCGAAAGATACATGTATACCTATGTTCAGATGGGGCTTTTTAGCCCTAAAAACTTTTTTTGAATAAATCTAAATCTAAATCTAAAAAAAAAATTCACTAAAAAGAATTTCACTTTTCCTGTATGATAAACTTTAAAAACAGGAGTCAGAGATTATATATACAAAGTATCAATAATTTCTTCTGTTTTATTAAAGCATATTTTGAAGAAAAACTTAGAAAACTGACCGATTTTACCCCATTTTACGGTACTAAGGACTCAATATTTTAATACTCATTATTTAATACAAAGAAAGTAAGTTATAATATTATTTATGTGAGAGAAAAAATTCAATCCATGGAAGGTCGTAAAATACATAAAACACGTAAAATAGGTTTTAATGTATTTATTAGGTCAATTGCGACGTTTCGATGACTATTTGCGTCATCCTCATCAGGCTAGTTTTTGAAAAAGCAGAAATACACCAAGGTTTAAAAAAGGAACACTATCACTTAATACAAAAAATAAATTACAAATTCTAAAAATTGCCTGATTTAAAGTTTAACGTTACATGGTTAAAAAAAAAATTAAAAACAAATTTTTATTATTCTTATAATTTAAATAAATTTAAAATCGTCATGATGGTAAAAGCATCTTGTCAAGACTGACTTTAAAACTGATTGAGTAAATTAGACAATATTTTGGTAAATAGAAGTCATTGAACTTTAATATATACAGAGAGACACGACGAATAGAAAGAGAAATTCAATCACGAGTTTAATCGGTCAATGAGAGGGAAATACATTTTATTAAGGTATAAAATGTTATATTTTTTGTTAATAGTAAAACTATTGATTCACATAAAGAAAGGAATATTCATCAATATTCGAACATTTTGTATGTTGTTGTATTAAATATGCGAGTAAAATAAACATGTCACACAGAGGCAGGTTACACCGTCTACCGTATGATACGCTACTTTCGAAAGCAATGAAAACATACGTAGAGGAGTGTTTTCAGTATTAACTACATGCGGATTAGTGTTGTAAGTACCAAATACATACGCAGTAGTATCCTAATGCTCAAACACCTGCGCAAAATTGTTCTAGCGCACAAATACATGCGCACTAGTCTTTAAATCATCTATAATAAGTGCAAGAATGTTTTGAATATTATTATTATTTTTTTTTTTTTTTTTTTTACAAAACAAGTTTAGGAGAGGAAAAAATGCCTTTACGCACTTGTTCGTGTGGGACTCAACCACGTGCTGTGGTAGTACCGCACTAAAACAACCTCTCCCATTCTTGCCTTACGTACTCTTATCCGCTTTTGCTCCTTCCGTCCTGAAAGGTAAGCAAGAGCGCGATTCTTTTGCTCGAGGTGTTTTCAGTTCACTGTTCTGTAGGTGTCCCTGTCCCTTGCTGCTGTTGTTCTTACGCTGTGGCCAGAAACGCTATTGGATGCTTTTTTAGAGCTACCTTCGTTATATTATATTATGAAGAACAGTGCTGTCGACCAAATTAAGTGAACACAGAAGGACAGCCATTTGCATACGAACCGTCAATGCTTCAGCTTGACGTTCGCAGTTTGGTATCTTTTTCAATTGGCTTATAAATGAAGCTTTAATCCCTCCCAAACAGCCTAGTATGAGAACAATTAATCGGATTTTATAACCTGGATATATTCGGCTCAGTTCAAACATAAGGTCTTGATATTTCGTCCGTTTCTCATCCTCCTTTTGTATGATGTTGCCCTCAGCAGGAGCCGAAAACTCTATCACACAAATGATCTTACTTTTATGATCCTGGAGTACAATATCAGGCTTAGTAGCTCTGATACGATGAGTTGTAGAAAAAGAAAAATTCCAGTAGATCTTACACTGTTCATTTTCCACAACGGATTCCTGATCCCCTTGGGCATACGGCAAGATGGGTTCTTTATCTATACCATACTGGTGTCGAAGGTGATAATACAACACCTTAAGCGCAGCATTGTGTCTTTCAATATACCTGCAACACGTGTACTTCGGACATGCACTTAGAATGTGACTAAGTGTTTCCGTTTATTGCTTACATGCTCGACAGTTTTTATTGTCGACAGGTATATGCATCACACGACTGCGGTACACCAGAGTATTAATTACACCATCCTGACAAGCGAACAAAAATCCCTCAGTCTCCGATCTCAAAACCAGCAGATTTAAGAAAAGCAAAAGTCAAGCCTTGAGACAATCCTATTTCACCTATGAGATTATAGAACTGCCCGTGAACAGGTTTGCTTTTATGTTCCTGTAACAAAAGCGCTTGTTCTGCCTCCTTGACACACTTTTTAAGCATCAATGGTGTTAACGATGCTAACCCGTGCTCCATATCACTGGCTTCAAATGGGAGACTAAGTTCATTTGCAGCTTTTTCTGCCGCACGATATAAAAACGCCCCAACATTTGCAATTTCATGATGGTGGACAAATTGCATAAGGGGATCTCTACTGTTCATCACCGAACATGCTGCAGCCAGTACAATTCTTCGATGAAGACACTCTAAATTTAATAGACCTCTTCATCCCCGGTCTCTTGGAAGGTAAATTCGTTGTTAAATTTATTATTATTATTATTATTTTTTACAAAACAAGTTTAGGAGAGGAAAAAATGCCTTTACGCACTTGTTCGTGCGGGACTAAACCACGTGCTGTGGCAATACCGCACTAAAACAACCTCTCCCATTCTTGCTTTACATACTCCATCCGTTCCTGCTCCCTCCATCCTGGAGGGAATAAGATGTTAAAGTGAACAGTGCTGCCGAACAAGATTGAGAGAGTTCAGAAGGACTTCCTTCTGCATGCGAACCGCCAATGCATCAGCCTGGCGTTCGTAGCCAGGAATCTTTTTTAATTGGCTCACAAATGAAGCTTTAATCCCTCCCAAACAACCGATTAAAAGAACATTCAATCGGACCTTATAACCTGGGTGCATTCTACTCAATTTGTTTAAAAATGAGGAATATTTTTATTTAACTATTTAGTTGAATATCAAACTTTCTTATAAAATATTATTTTGTTCAAACAATATTCTTTCTTTGCATTGAATGCCTAGTTCAACGAGTCGAGACCTGCTCTCAAGTGTCAAATTTCTAAACAAAACTGCGAGAGATTCTAAAACACATGGCTCTAGATTTCCAATTAAAATTCTCTTTCCTTTGTACTTTGTGTCACCCAGGGCCTTATGAGGGTATTTAAAATCAGTGCATTTTTGACTTTTAACCAGCCAACATCTTACGAGTTTCGTTTCTGTCCGTAAAGTTTTTTAAAGATAGTTTGAGTTCACTTTCTTTCCATTAAAGGTAAAATTGAAGCGATTCAGTGACTTTCTTTCTTGCCTTCGGGTAGTTGTGACTTCTCGTTACCTTCAGGTAAAAATTGAGCGTTACCTTCGGGTAGATAATGTCTGGAAGAGTTAACAATAATAAGTAATGTTTCCATTAACAAATTCCAGAGGTTCCTTTTCTTTTCAAGAAGTCTTGTTCTTATGAGTTCAGTTTTTTTGAGTATTCACATCTTTAAAGAGTTCACTGGATCCTTTAATTTATTTCAAACTTTTCCATTCAAAGATTCTTAGCATTCAAAAAAAAGGAACGTAAAGTTACATATTTGTGATGAGATCATTTAAATCTCAATTACTCTTATTAGTTTTAAACCCGTATAACATTTGGATGAACATAAACTGCTAAATTCTATTTTTGATGTTCATAAATATTTGTGAAAATAACGATATCGACATTATTTTCCGTTTGAGATCAGTTTCTTTAAAATAAAACATTTTGTGTGAACCTTTTTTAGTGCAAACTGAACGAATATTGGATTATTAATTATTATGATACCTTTATTGTGAATTTGAAACAAATGTGATCATGTGAATCTTTGTTCTTTATAAAATAAATGAAAGTGTTTCTATAAATGTAAAAAATTTCAATTCTTTTGACTTCGTCATTAACAGTGTCTTTTAACACAATTCGAACATGAGCTCCTGGTACTTGGTCCGCTTCTCATCCTCCTTACGATTGATGTTGTTCTTAGCTGGGTCCGACAACTCAATTACACAAATGATATTACTTTTATGATCCTGGAGTACTATATCAGGCTTATTGGCACTGATACGATGAGTGGTGGAAAAAGAGAAGTTCCAGTAGATCTTACATTGGTCATTTTCCACTACGGACTCCTGATTACCTTGGGCATACGGTAAGATGGGTTCTTCATCTATACCATACTGGTGTCGAAGGTGTTAATACAACACCTTAAGAATTGTGTCTTTCCACATACCTGTAACACGCGTACTTCGGACAAGCACTTAGAATATGACTATAGAACTTACAATATTATTCTTATTATTATTATTATTATTTAGTACTTTAGTATTTACTTCGTGCGTACGCATTTGTGCACTCGCATGGACCTGACTGCTGCGCATGTATTTATACTTTAGAAAACTGATGCGTATACATTTGATCATTAAGACACTACTGCGCATGTATTTAAGCATAAGAACCCTACTGCGCATACATTTGATCATTAAGACACTACTGCACATGTTCACTAAAACACGAGTGCGCATGTATTTGATCATTAAGACACTACTGCACATGTATTTGTTCACTAGAACACTAGTGCGCATATATTTAAGCATTAGAACACTACGGCGTATGTATTTGTTTACTAGAACAATAGTGCGCATGTATTTAAGCATTAGAACACTACGGCGGATGTATTTGTGCGCTAGAACACTAGTGCGCATACATTTGATCATTAAGACACTACTGCGCAAGTGTTTGTGTTCTAGAAAACTAGTGTGCATGTTTTTGAGCATAAGACCCAGTTGAAAAAACTTGTACATGATCTTAGACAAGTTCTTATATGATTTCTTGTACCTGATCAGTGGTATGAACTTGTAGAAGAACTTGTGTGGTCTCCGTCAAAGAAATTGGAACATGTTTATGTACAAGTTCTGGTATAAGGTCCCGTACAAGAACACTTACTCGTACAAGTTCGTGTACAGGTTCTTAAACAAGTTCATGTTTTCTATGATATGATTAAGATTTTGTATAATTACTTATATATAACAATGGCCATGAGGTACTAAAGTATGTCGTTAGATGAGTTATATGCGGGTTGATGGGTTCGAAACTCGTTAGTGTTAATTTTTTTGTTTTTAGGGTTCCGTACACCACAAGTGTACGCACGGAACCCTATTCGCAAGACTTTGTCGAAAATCGTATCCCCCCCCCCCCCTAACCACCAAACTATTTCACTTAGAAAGATCAAATTTGGCCCACATATGTATTTTCACGTGTAGATGAAAGGAAAATTATAGAGAACATGATTCTAGGGGTTGAACATAGCGTTGTCAAGAAAATAACAAGATTTTTGAGAAATTTTGATATTTTTTGGCTGAAATCTCTTGCCTTTTCTTTTGCAGCGCTATCACCACAACGGTCTCTATATTTTTTTTGTAATCTACATATGATACTACATTTTTTTACCAAATTTGAACTCTTTAAGTCAAATAGTTTGGCAGGTAAGGGGGGGATAAAGTCATTTTTTAGCAAAAATTCGTTTAATTTGTATCATTCTTGCCCTCTATCCGCCAAACTATTGTACTTTGAGTGCTAAAATTTGGTACACATATGTAGTTTGATGTGTAGATTACAGAAAAACTATAAAAAACCTTGTTGCAGGCTGTTATCATAGCGTTTTTGAGATAAAAAAAAAGTTTTTTTTTTAAAAATGTTAAAAAATGGTTGTAACCAACGATTTAAAAAAAATGCTTAAAAATTACCGTATCCCCCCTCCCATAACTTCCAAACAATTTGACTTAGAGAGTTCAAATTTGGTACACAAATGTATTTTTACGTGTAGATTACAGAAAAATGGTAGAGAACATGATTGTAGAAGTTGATCATAGAGTTGTTAAGAAAATAAAATGATTTTTGAGTATTTTTTATGGGTATTTGATAAAATCTCTGGATTTTTCGTTAAAAATGCAATCACGATCACGTTCTCTATAATTTTTATGTTATTTACACCTGACAATACATTCCTGTACAAAATTTGAACTCTCTAAGTAAAATATTTTAGAAGATAGGGGGGAGGGTGGTCCATTTTTTATAAAAAATTCATTATATATTCTATTTTATTTATTATATTATATGTAATATGTATAATATATTTATATATTATATATTTAATAGTATCAAATATATTAAAAATTATTTTGTTTTGTGTACGGAACCCTCGATTTTAGTGCGAGTGTAACTCGAACTTGCCCGATTTTTTGAACTTGTGCAAGAACCTATACAAGAACTTGTACAAGAGCCTGTACAAGAACATGTACAAAAACATTTACAAGAAGGTGCACAAGACCATGTACAAGCTCATGTATAAGGTCTTGTACGAGTAAGTGTTCTTGTACGGGACCTTATACCAGAACTTGTACATAAACATGTTCCAATTTCTTTGACGGAGACCACACAAGTTCTTGTACAAGTTCATACCACTGATCAGGTACAAGAAATCATATAAGAACTTGTCCAAGATCATGTACAAGTTTTTTCAACTGGGGACCACTACTGCGCATGTATTTGTGCTCTAGAACACTAGTGCGCATGTTTTTGAGTATTAGGACACTACTGCGCATGTATTTGTGCGCTAGAACACTAGTGCGCATGTATTTGTTCATTAAGCACAGTGGTCTTGAAGGACCAAAAAATGGGATGAAAATGGATCCAAAATCGGGTTGTAGGGGGTGTTTCTAGGTCTATTGTAGGTTCAGAATCTGAAAAATTTGAAATCCTAGCTGCTCCCTTTTTTGAGTTATCGATATTTTTGTGTATTTGACTCATTAACGTCCAAAATCCAAAAGTTTGTTTTCTATTTTCAAGCTACGTTATTATAAACATAAAAAATAAATCTTCACCGGAGGTACATTTTCTTTATGTTTTAAGTGTGCTCTTTTCGAATCTGAAATAAATTTTTTTTTTTTTAAACCGAAATTAAATATGACGGTTTTAATGTCAAAAGACACACAAAAATTCAAATTCTTTACACAGGGGTTTTTGGAGTCGCTGATTAGAAATATAAAGTTAGATTTTCAAAATTTAAAATGGCGCATCTAATGTGGCGGATGACAAATTTAAATTTTCGTCCGTTTCAGTTTAAATTCGTTACCCAGGGGTTCTTGGAGTCGCTGATTACAAATTTAAAGTTAGATTTTCAAAATTCAAAATGGCGGATCTAATATGGCAAATGAAAAGTTTTAATTTTCGTCTGATTCAGTTCAAACTCGTTACTACATATTTGGCGAAACTTGTATGTTTTAATGACGCAATGTTTTAAAGAAAATGTTTTTTGTTTACTTTTGTTACATGTGTCGTGTGGTTATCCAACTTTCGAAGCAGCGTTTCCAGTATAGTGTTTTGTAATTACAAGAACAAATTTCTGTGTTCTAACATTATGTTCTTCCAAATAAGCGGAATTGTGTAATAATAAAATTGCATTTACAATTCATTATTTCTATGATTACTTGTCTTTAATGTTTTTATGATTAGCAGAGAAGTAAGTTATTATTGAGTTTTTGTGTATGTTTTTGCATACTTTACGAAGATGTGTGACAGATTGATATGTTCAAGTTTTCTTCGTTTTTTCATTTGAAATGCTGTTGTGTGGGTTTTTTTAAGTATTAGTAATGTTGTGTCACTAATGTCCTTTGTTATTTGTAGAATTTACTTTGCCGACTCCTTATTTTGTCTACTTTTACGTGGTTACGAGTCGGTTAACATTAAAAAAAAAGGTAAAAGAAAAAAAATTCATTTTCAAAATTTCCATCCGCCTTATTTAATCCGCTATTTTGAATTTTGAAAATCTAACTTCATATTCGTAATCAGCGACTCCAAAAACCCCTGGGTAATGAATTTGATCTGAATTAAACTAAAATTAAAATTTTTTTATCCACCATATTAGATCCGCCATTTTGAATTTTGAAAATCTATCTTTAGATTCGTAATTAGCGACCCCAAAAACCCTCACGAAAGACAATTTAAGCGAATCCGACAACATTTTGTCGATTATTAAAATATGTGCATAGACTTGAAAATTTTGCAATGGATTTCATGCCACATTAGGTCCGCCATCTTGAAATTTTTAATTCTGCCTTTCATATCTTTAAAGTGAACAACTTTTATGCACTTTTGGTTAAAAACAGAATTATATGCTTACACTTTCTCTGGGTGAAAAGAAATATCAAAAAATCAAAATTGAAATTTTTTGTATATTTTTGACATTAAAAGCGCCATATTTAATTTCGGTTAAAATTAGTTTTTCTTACATTTACTCCACATAAATGATGATATAATAATGAAACTTGGAACACACTTGCATCTCACTATGTGAAATAATTTTTGTGTAGAGAGGAATTAATTCGACTAATAACATTTGAGTAAACCTCAATGACCCAATCTACCCCTGACCCAACTAGCCCCGGTCTCCCCTACTACGCCTGTACGCCGTATGTAAATTTCCCATTGGGGCGTGTATTGTACATATTTCACGTTTTGAAAAATTCTTTCCTTGGAATAATTTCGACCCTGAAAAGGGCCTATTGACAGATTAATTTGAGTTTGGGGTGTCAATAGCTTTTAACTCGTTTAGATTCCCATATGGCTATCCACATATAGTTCAATGTGTTCCCATATATGAACCTATTTAGATTCTTGTCACATAGGAATCCATATAGGAGTCATTTTACGTATAATGTCCCAAGTTCAAAATTTATCTCCTTTAAAAAAATTAAAACTTGGGGAATTTATTGTCCTACCTTGTGCTAATATAACCCAAAAAAAGTTTTGATTTTTTTGAAAAATTGGTAGGGATAGAGGGGGGTCAATTTCATCAAATTTGCTTGACAACGTCTTTACATGTGTTGGAAAAAAGCGGTGTTTTTTTTCCTGTAAGTATACCAAATTTCATAATGTATTTTTTTGTTTTCGAGATAGGTAGTTTAATGCAGTTACAGTTCACTGTAGTTGTTAGTGGAAACAATTCTTCTTTTCTCGCGTAGAAAAAAAAGGAGGGATAGAGAACGAGAGAAAATTATATAATTGACATAAAAGTAAATGTTTTGATAGATATTAAATTTCGAAAAGATTAGTCCTATTCTATGTTATTTATAATTGGATTACCTAACTAAAAATTTAATCCTATAAATTTATATTCAAATCATAAATTCTCTATTTGCGTAATCTAAAATTAACCTGCTTCACATAATCTGAATTTAGAGTATTAAGGAAGTTCTACCGTAAATCGAATAATCAAACATATTTTGATAAAACTTGGTGTACTGATAGATAAAGTTTCTAAAATTTTGTAGTTAAATTTTTGAGACCTGTAGGTTCTTGGGAAAAAAGTTATGATCGATATATATTTTTTCACTGTTTAACCTGTTTAACATTGATTCTTATGAGAATTCATTACTCTGTCGCATATATTTTCGTACTAAAAATTATTAAATGACCAGATAGTGATCAAAGTTTGTATAGTTAAACACAGATATCTAATGAGCCGATATTGTATTTAAAAAAGGACAATGGGTTCTTGTGAGAGTTGCAATTAATTAATTTGTAAAAATATTTCACGTTTTACACCATACAGTTCAGACGTTCTGACATTTTAAAATGTTGATTTTGATCGCACATGAAAAATAGTCATATTTAAGAAGTAAATAAAGTTAAAAAAGTTAATAAATACAATTATTTAATTACATAGTAGTAAAATTAAATTTAAACCTAGCCTCAAAATAATGGTCTCTGTTTTGACTAGTATTGTCATACGATAGAACTTCTTTAAGCTGTTTTTTACTTGAATCAGTAATGAATTCTGTATTAAGTTCGTAGCTTATGCATCCGTTCCGAGCACTGAGATATTCAAAGACTGTTTGTGGTCTCAACACCTAATTAGCAACTCAAAGTATGTGTCTAAAGATTAAGCTTACAAGTAACACTACTCAAGCTTAAAACTGTGATTGATTTCTGCCTCTAAAAGTCATGTAGAGAATCAAAAACTATATCATACGTATTTTTTACTTTGAAAAACATGCTGTTTTAAAAATTAAATATGATGATTTTTTCATGCCTTGTGCAAAGATTAACGCACAATGAATACACAATACACATGCGTCAAAGAGGCATTAGATAGAAAATAACTATTTCTTATGTAAATCACATAGAATAAGTAATATATGCAGTAGGGTGATTTTTTTTCAACAATTTTTTTTCAGTCCTCATCCGAAATTTGGTTGGATATATCGTAAAAAAATTGCCTGAAAGTTACAGCCCTTAATATTAATTTTGAGTACTCGCCCAAGGCATTAAAAGATTTTCCATGTAAAATATACGTAAGTCGACGTACTTTTTTCAAACTTCTATAACTTTGTCGCATTTTATGCTATTTCATTGCTGGTCTTGTTCTTGATTTACTCAAAATTGAACACTCTACAAAAGTGTCCATTGGCGCAAAAATTTTAGATTATACAGTACCGGCCGAATTTTTTAAGCCCATTTTTTAAGACTTGAAAACTTCTTTAAGCATACAAAGTATAATTATTAAAATTTTTTTATTTTTATTCCCTCAAAGTAGATGAAATTCTAAAGAAAATAAGACCTGAGTGAAGTCATTTAGTCCATTTTTCATTAAAATATATTTAAAAAAGTGGGATTTTTACTGATTCACAAAAATTCAAATTTCTGACGAAATAACTATGGTTTTTTGAAGTTTCTATTCTTGTTTTCAAGGTAATTTTCTAAGCCATAAAACTATTTTATACTCTCTAAATTTTTTAGAGTGAAAATTGAGCCACTCCATGTGGAGTGAATGTTCACTCATTGAAAGAGCGAATTTATTCACTCTATAGATAGAGTGAATTTTTCAGCTGATTTAAAATGGCGGCTCATCCACTTAGATCGAATTTCCCACTCCTATTTTAGATTGGGTAAATTAAAGCTTTTGGGAATTTGAATAACATTATAACTTTAAAGGAATAATATGTTATTTTTGAAAAACAAAAATAATAAATAAAAATAAATATTGAACCTCTTTAATTAATAACAAAAGTAAAAGTTAAGTTATGTGTCAGGATTACAAATAAATTATGGATTAAATTAACATTAGTCCCTGAAGAGGAGAACTGTTCGTTCTCGAAACGTTGGACTTCTTGTAAATAAACAACCAAATTTCAGTCCGAAAGTGTCGTTTTACTAAATCTATAATATTCTCGGACGTAAAAGGATTAAAATAATTAATTAATAACTTTCTGTCAGTACTGTGGTATTTTCGTATTTATTTAGTCTCAAGGATATTTGTTATTTATATTATTTTATAACATTTTTTTATATCATATTTACAAATACAAACTTAATACTAACGCTAAACTTATATAATTAAAATATTTGACGCTGAGGGGTCTCGAACGTGCGACCCCCAGACCTAAAGCCCAACGCTCTAATTTTTTTTTTTTCATTTATTTTTTTATAACATTCTGATATACATATAATCACGCAATAAATAACACAGAAGAGCGTTCAACATTTATCTTAGTACAGAAGAAAACTAGTCGATATACGGGAAAAAATCAATTTCTACTCGTCGACAATAGATGACTTTTTTTATTAAAAATGAATTCCTAAAATTTCAGTTATTTACTTAAACTAAGACACTAATCTCTGACACGGTTGTCTTCGATCTCTGACACTGTTCTAAGGAATTTTTAATTACTGCAGTGGCGGTTTTACGGGGGGGGGGGCGAATGGGGCGACCGCCGCCCCCCCCGAGAATCTTATATTTGTATAAGAGAGAGAGAGATAGCACTATGGTGCTATCTCTTTCTATCCCATATATCGCCCCTCCCGAACACTTTGCCTAAAGCCGCCCCTGAATTACTGTAATAAAAAAATAGCCCCGCCCTGCAATCAGTTGGGATCCACAAAAACTATCACGTACCTTTCATTTAGAGGAGAATGGAATTGAAGGAAATAGGAAACTATAACTACTATGCTATACGGTCGTTGGTACAAAACTTACGAACTGCCGTTATAAGATATACGTGCTCACGTTCATTCAAAATAGAGTAAAAGTTTCACTCTAAATCTTGGAGGGAATATTCACTCCAATCACTGGAGTGAATTTCTGGACTCTTTCCATTAGAGTGAGCGATCTCACTCTTTTAGAGTGAACTTTCACTCTATCTGGAATGAATGTACATCTCACTCCTAAATTAGAGTGAAATTTTCACTCTAAGAAATTTAGAGAGTAAGCATTAATGTGCAATTTTTCTCTTAGAATATGCAGGGCTCGGAATTTGGACAAAACAATATTTAAAAATTTGAACATATTATAATGACATAAAAATAATTTTAAAAATGTTAATAAATATATTATATTTTTTTCCGAAATTTGTTGACAATTACGACTTTGTTATATTTTATATAGCTGTATTTGACATCAAGACGTTAATTATAATTTTCCTATCTTTTTTAATCTAAATTTCAAGCCCTGTAAATTCTAAGATAAAAATTGCACTTTAATGCTTATAAAATTGTTTTATTCCTTAGAAAATTACCTTGAAAACAAGCATAGGTACTTCAAAAAACCATGGTTATTTCGTCAGGCGTTTTTGTCAAACCGTAAAAATTCCACTTTTTTAAATATGTTTCAATAAAAATGTACTAAATCACATCACTCAGGTATTATTTTTTTCAGAATTTCATCTACTTTTAGGAGATAAAAATGAAAAAATTTTAATAATTATACTTTGTACCCTTAAAGAAGTATATCAATTCTTAAAAATTGGGTGAACTGACAAATTTGGCCGGTACTGTAGCTTTGTCTATTTTGTAACTACCATTTCGTTAAAAAAAGGACATTCATATTACGTAAGATTAAGATAAACCCTCTCCCCCCTTCCGCAACATTTCGTAAGATTTTACAGACCCCCCACGCCCCTAAACGTCTTACGTAATTTATGTACTGCTCCTATATAGCTGCTATATAATCAAGTTATCTAGCTCCAGTATATTTTCAATGGAACCTAGATTGGTACTATATAAAAGCATTAGAATTTTTCACACGGGTTGTACAAAAAGTGCAAATATTTTAACAGATTTTAGTTACGTAAAGTAAAAGCAGTTACACAATAAATAATTTAGACGTTTAAATGATAAAATATAATTGTTAAGTTCAACTTACCGAGCAATATAATCGTTGGTGTATGCAATAGAGAATGTTGTAAACCATGATGAAACAATCAAAAACAAAACAATAAATGTCACGGCTTTCAGGTGTTTGACGGAAAGTACTAGTAAAAAAATTCCAAGAACAAAGAACTGTGTGTCGTTTGCCATGTACCAACTCCACAGCATACACTAGAAAATTTTATTAAAATAAATAAATTTAATAAAATTAGGCAATTATTACCTGACGCTGTATTAATAATTCTTACAATCATTTTCCTCTGAATGAAATTTCAGATACCATTTGACTAATGAAATGTTTAATAACATTTTGAACTATTTTGCAACAAAAATTGATATAACCTAAATAATTAAAAGTTAAAATTTCCACATAATAAGTTTACAATTATAAGTTTTAATGAGTATTCTGAAAATGTTTTGAATACACTTGACTTTCGAATCTTTTACACTTAAGGCACAAAATTATCTCGCCTTTTTTTCCAAAATATACAACACTAGGGTTGTCCAAAAAAAAACCGTTTTTTAACTATTTTAATGAACTGATGCACAATCATAATCTTAAAGAAAATACGAGACTTAACGATTATTTAACAAATTTGTAAACCAAAAATTGAATCATCGGTGGGCTTTAAAAGATTTTTGTGCTTTTCACGAATTTATTTTACCACTTAAATTATTTGTTAAAATCGTTGTTCTTTACAATAAAACGACAGCAACTTACAATAGCACAATGGTCTATGGAAAAAAGGTCTGGTAACCAAAATATCTTTATACATTTTAAAGCGCAGTCATAAAGTCGTCAAATTTATTTTCGAAACCCACAAAAAAAAGGTCGAAAGAATTTTTTTTTTGATTCCTCAACCCTTCTTAGTTTCTCAGTAGCAGTCAGCAGGCTTATTTCAACTTTCCCCATTATGATGGCTATAAACCTAAGATGATATAAAAACACTGAACTTCAATTGAGCAATTCACCCTTTAAACATTAATGGATTAATTATAAGATTTTTACATCCGCATATAGATAATTTTATTAAGTAATTTTTACAAGGCCTTTTGCGGTATTTTATTAAATTAAAATTGATGTTTGTTTAACTACATGTATCGACATTTTTTAAGGGGTTACATGAGTTTCAAAGGCCAAAAAAAGCATTTTTTTAATAATTTTTTTTATGTCATAAACGAATTAATTTATTGATCCCTTTTATTACATAAATGTACAATATTTAAAGAATGAATTTTATAAATTTCATTAAAAAATTATAAAAATTGAGCCATTGAGGACCGACGTTTTAACACCACTGGGAATTTTTTTTTGCGGTGGACACGATAATTCCATATAGCATCATTCAAAATCGAAAAACGAAATATTTTCTGTTAGTAGTTTTTTTCTCTTATGTAAAAAGTACCATTTTTTATACTTTTTTTTGAGTATATATAGCTTTATAAAATTGGTTGTGATTAAAAAGAAAAAAATCTTTCGATCAGGCACAAATCAATTAAATTAACAAGAAGTGTACCAAATTTCAAGAAGATCAGTGCATTAGTTTTCAAGAAATCGTGTCCACCGTCTTCAAAAATCGAGTTTTGAGAAAAAATAAAATTGAAGGTTCATTAAAGTGGGATTTTTCAGGATATTAGAGGAATTTTTGTTATCCATGAAAAATAATCAATTGATACTTGCTAAATGGAAATATGAAATTATAAATTTTCTAAATTTAGAGTGATAGGCGATAGGCACGATATTTTTCGATTTCAAACCATTGTGTGCCAGTCTAATATAATGAGAGAAAATTACAAATTTTCTTTCTTTCTCTCTCTCTATCTCACCTAGAGTTTTAATCAGATTAACTTGAAACTTGGGAAAAATATTCTTTACATGTTATACTATTAAATAAAAAAAATTTTTAAAGATTGATTTTTTGAAGCTTTAAACCCATGTAACCCCTTAAGTCCTCTTCAGGTTAAAATTGAGAGAGATTTATATCGGATAATTAAAAGTCTGCAAATAAAAATTTAAAAAGGTTAAAAGAGGTTATGATACAAAAATAAACATGCCTAGGGTTGGAAAGTTTCATGAAACTTTCCTAATTGAAATGTTTCATGAAAGTTTCAATGCTTCATGAAACATTTCAAAGTTTCAATATGGCGCAAATACATGGGCAAACTAACCTTACCTTACTTGACAAATAAATTTGAAGGCGCGAAATTTAAATTCTATCCCCTCCACTCAAAGTTTCATGAAACTTTGAAACTTTCGTCCATGAAACATTGAAAGTTTCAATGTTTCAATGAAACGATTCACAGCTTACAACCCTAAACATGCCGTCAATTATTAGAAAATTGAACTTACTTTTAAAAAATAAATCATATTTGGATGTTAAGTTAAAATTTTTTGGATCGTGGGTCTTAAGTTAAAACTTTTTGGATCATGGATCATGATCATGATCTCTTGTTTTAAAATCATTATAAAATGAAGTTAAACATGAAACTAGTATTAAATTGATTTTTCAATTGATCGATTATTCGATTAATCGATTAAATTTAAATTTAAATATTTTAAATAGTGAACAATATAAAATTAGAAAGTGTTATTTAAATTAGTAAACAATATAAAGTTAAAAAAGTATTATCTAAATGTTTAAATTTTAATTTGTGAATATTATCTAAGTTTTTAAAATTTTTCAATTAATGGGTAATATGTTATATTTAAATTTGTAATATCTTGATTAAAATTTACTGTTTTTCCGGAATTACCTTGTATATAAATCATTTCAATGTGTCTTCTTTTAAATTCATTCTGTTCAGTATCTAATATTTTTACATTATCAAAATTAAAAACATGTGTATTTTTAGTTGCATGACTTGAAATACCAGAACTTTTAGTTTGTCCGATATACTTTTTGTTACAGTCTGTGCATTCAATTTGATAAACACAGGTATTTTTTTCTAAATTTAATAATATATCTTTATAATTACGAGGAAAAACTTTATCAAATAATGTGTTTTGAATAAAAAATACAATCTTTGAATTTGTATTTTTCAAAATGTTTTTCAAAGTGTACCTATTCAAAATCTTTAATGTATGGAAAAACAAAGTTTTTTTTATTTTCATCATTATCATAATTATATTTTGTACATGATTTTAAGATATCATGTACAAGATAATGATATCTTTCTTTAATTTTTCTTTTTAAAATATTTAATGGATTAATTTGATTTTTCGTGTATCTGCTGCCTATAATAGTATATTAAGCAACAAGGGGTTAAAGGCAGCCATTTGTTTACGCTGATTTTTGTTTTTGTTTTTTACTGTTTTTTGAAATAAATGTTTATTTTGAAGGTTAATGACAAGCTGTTTATAAACTTGAAGGTGGTTTGCGACTTGCGATAAAAACCAAAGTCAAAACGAATCGATTTTCTTAAATGACAGTTCAAAATCGGTTTTAAATGTGTTTTAAATATATTTATTTAAATTAAAGTTTTTAAATTTTCTGTGCAGTTTGATAAAGCAAAAATCTTTTTTAAATTTATATTACGACATTAATAATAATTCAGACTGTGCTTTAATTAATATATTTATACAAAATATAAACCTAAACATAAAAAATTTAAAAAAAAAGATGATCGAATTCATATTTTATTTTTAAAAATAATGAATATTAAAAATAAATAAAGAATTATTTTTAAAAAGATATTTGTTTTATAAATCTGGACATAAAAATTTTAAAATGTAATTTTAATTAACCGATTTGAACTGTCATTTAACAAATATCGATTCATTTTGACTTTGATTTTTATCGCAAGTCGCAAACCAACTTCAAGTTTATAAAATACTTGTCATTATCCTTCAAAAAAAACATTTACTTTGAATGGATTTATTAAAAAAATTATTAATTTCGATATGCTGAAATTAAATTACTTTGCAGAAAAATATTGTTCAATATGATCGATTTTTAACATATGTGACACACAAACTGAAATATCATATTTTGCATGTTATTTTATATTATTAAATACTTCAATTAAGTGCAAAACATAAATTAATCTTTTGGAAATAAATGTCAATTGGATATTTATCTTCTTACAAGTAATTACTGGTATTTTAAATTATTTTATTATATGCAGAGCATGAAGACTAGAATAAGGAGGTGAAATTAGATAGTTTTACCACAGGGAACGGTGGCGCGGCAAACAGGCTAGCCAGTAGGCGCCTCTTTTTGGTTCGGGCTTTGCTCAGTAACGAATTTTAGTTTTCTGCGCACGTAAGAGGGAGAATCAAGAGAAGGGAAAAGCGAGCTGATCAACAGCTGCTTCTCCCTTCTCCCTCTTCGTGCGCAGAAAACTCAAATTCGTTACTGAGCAAAGCCCGAACCGAAAAGAGGCGCCTACTGTTTGGCCTGCTTCTGTGGACACCCCCACTCCACTCATTTCACCTCCTTATTCTAGTCTTCATGATGCAGAGCAAGCATATTATTCATTTCCGAGAGAAGAGAAGCAAGTCAGCGACAACCGCTGCGACTAACACAGTGGGCGTGGTTTCTAGCTTCTCCTCAATTCTTTGTCCGCAGAGGCGCAGTAGAAGGACCTGCGTTAGGTTCGCATGTAGAGCCAGCTTAAAATGTCTAGTTTTTTTACCACTGTAATATGTGTACGTCCGCAGAAAAAGGGCTCACTTTAGCACTATTAGATTTCTATATGAGAGTATTTTTCATTAAATTTCAAACATTTTGAGAGGTCTTGTACCCTTTTAGATGAAAAATTCACAAAATTACAAGCATTCAAAGTTAGAAATGCCAAAACCTTATAGTCTTGAGAAAAACGAGTTAAAGTTCAAGATTACCATTAGCGCCCCTGCATTTTAAAAATTAAAAATAAGATTATTTTGTGTTTTTAATTACGATAAAGTTATGGTAAACGCATGATTTGACGTGGGAAATTACGTAGTTTGTTTTTCTACAATAAAAAAATATTCTTAAATCTAAATCTCCTTTAGAAAATTGCGAATATCACGGAAAATAAAATCGACAAAGTGGTCCCTTTTCATACGGACGTTCACATACCTTCAAATGTCATGATTACGCAAAACCTCGACAACTTCATATTATTTTCATCTATTTGAAAAATTGCAAGTAATATTAAAATTTTTATTAACCACAACTCTTTATTTCTTTAATACCTATAATTCCAACTTTTAACATTTTTTTTGTTCTTGTAACGGAGCTAATAACATAAATTTAATAACTTAAATAAAAATTGGATAGTTATATTTATTCTGATATTAAAATTCCAATGTTAAGTGAGAACACCAGTTGTAATTTTCAAAAATTCGATTTTTTTTCTTTTCATTTTCTTAAACTATATACTTTTAGAAGTTTGTCTGCAAATGTTTAAGTTGTTTCGGTAAAAAATGAATGATATATATGTACAGAATAATGTAGAGGCGTGTCAGGTAGCTCCAAACCAGGGACGAGACTCTTTCGATAAGTAGCGCTTGTTCTTTTTAAGTGCCAAACCTCGAATATTTTTTACGAAAGTTATTGCAAATAAGACAAATTGTAATAATATTGTCTTACATAATTGAATATTGGGAGTACTAGATAATACGAAGCTGGGACCGTCACGAAATAAATTTGGTTTTTGGAAATTTTTTAAAATATCTAGTAATAGACAGTAGATTTTACTTAAAGATTGGGATCAACTAATCAAATTTAAGCCCAATAGTAATTGTACGGTGTTAAAATTCCAAAAATGATTTTCATTTTTTTGTTATTTCTCTTGAACCGAAATTCGAACCGAAACAAAAAAATTACGAAAATACGTAATTCGAAAATACGTTTTGAATAACGGTTTAAGCGAAAAAAAACAAAGTCAAGTTTAACTTTTGAAGATAGCGAATTGAAATACTCTGCTTGTCAAATCGCTCACTTCAAAGGCTAAATTTGACTTTGTTTACTTCGTATCATCTTATACTGACAATATTAAAATATGTAAGGCAATATTATCACCATTTGTCTTATTTTCAATAAGTTTCATAAAAAATATTCCAGTTCTTGTCGCTTAAAAAGAATGAGCACTATTTAGCGCAGGCACTCACTCAGAGTTCCGGCTTTGGCGCTCCATGGCTACTCCTCTTTTCTTTTACGCTTAGATTTACAGTTTTTGTACAGTCGAATTGATATATGCCTTCCACTGTACCTGCTCTTCATAATTTTAAGAAAAGAAGGAATAATATGGGAAGCAAAGGTCATTTCAAGTGTTTGACAAAAAAGTAAGATGGAACTTTAAATGCGTTTTTCTCAAAATGACATTTTCAAAGTCGATGACCACGATTACTCGAGAACCATTAAACACATTTACTTTAAATTTAATATGCATCATTTACACACATTCATCTAGTTCCCGATCGAAGGATTTTTTTATGAAAAACTTTTTATCTACAGATAAAAATCGACCATATTTCTTTAAAGGTATATCTCTTGATTACATTCACTCTCAAAAATTTATGAAGCAGTCCATATAAAGTTTACCTTCACAGCTTATGACATATCCTAAAAAAATTTTCAACTGACTATCGCTAAGAGACAATGTATTATATTCTCACTCAAGAATCATGTTAGTACTTCATATATGTGTGTTCACTATTCTCACTTCAGACAACTGTTTATGCTACTGCGCATTCAGTTGAATCAAAAAGATAAAGATAAAGAAAACGACTTTTCGGGAGATATACCTTAACAAAAAACATACTCTTGATTATGATAAATAAATATGTATATTTTATTAAACTCTCCGATTGGGAACTAGATAATCTTATAACAAATGTAAATCAATTTCATTTTTGCATTTTAGATAAACAATACTTCTGGAATGTTGGTCACCGCATTTCATGTATTTCCCGAAGGGGTCATTTCAATGAATCTATTTTGACTAAAGCAAAAATTAAATAGTTGTTCTTATTAACATAAGGGAAAGGTTGATTGATATGATAAAATGTTCAAATATAATCATACTATATTTATTGCTTGAGAATAAACAAGAATTGAACAGAGCAAACAAGTGTATTCTAAGGACGGTAATACGGAACTGTTTTGCAACGCTAAAGTACATAGATATCGTTGCCCGAAATGTACAAATTCAAAATTAGAGAGGGTAATGAGCTGTTCCTATTGATTACACTGAGTGTTGCAGGCAAGGACCTTCATTAAGGCTGAGGGTGGAGGTTTTCCGAAAAATCGTAAATGTTTTTCCGCATAATCTGTCGAACCTTCATAAAATATAAAATCTTTCTAAGTAGTTCTCTAGAAAAGTTTATAAATCTTAGTTATTGTTAATCTTCACAGAAATATACATAATAGATTTAGTTAGTTAATTTTAAAACAATAACTCTTTCTCTAACTATTTAAAAAACGTTGTTACGACGTAACATCTTGGCCTCTTTTGAACATTAAGTTTCAAAACTACTTTAATATTTGTTACAGAAATAAAATCTAATCAATAGAATGTATGATAAGAAGTGTAAATGAGACAAATAATCTATTAATAGCTAAAGTTTAGAATTTCACAGTAATTTGATCTGTATTGTTAGTTTTATTTTTCAAAAAAGTTAAGAGATTAATGTTTTTATCTACAACACTCAAAGTCTTTAATTAATTTTGTTTATTTTAGGGTTTTTTTCTGTGTAATTGAGAAATTAAAACAAGACCAAGATTTGAAATATTAAAAACTGTATAAAAGCAATATTTAATAGACACTTCTAATAATTACAAAGTTGTGGAGTGAAAATCTAAATTATATTGATTGGATGAAATTAATTAACAATAACTTTTAATACTTCTATTACTTATAGGTCGCGTCGGTTTTGTCAATGCATTTTGTCACGCTTGTCACTTCTTGACAATTAGCTGTCCAAATAGTCACTGTCTCATTGTCCCCTCTGCAGTCTGTTCCTTTACCTGAATCTAGTGAACTTCAAGGGCCTTGTGCGCCAAGTAAAGTACATTAAAATCCATATTTCTGTCTCTAAAAAACAGTGAATTCAAAAATGTCTGTTAACTTTCATCTGTTGTTTTCTATAACTCTAAATAAAAACGAATAAATTGTATATGGTTGTCAGAACACAATCGCAACATAATAATAGATATAATAATACGTTGTCGAAAATAATAATCATAAAAATACAAGGTCATGATAAATGAGTCCACAACATTGTTCACCACACTAATTTTTGTAAATCTTTTTCCACTACCAAAGTTCCAATGAAAATGTTGTTTTGATGAACTGCTCCTTTTCCTTTACTTCTGGTGATCATGTTATTAAGGTACTCCTTGTACCACCTGGACTAAAAATGATTTTTCATTTGTTGTGCGTGCTGCCATGATGATAGTTGGTTGATCTGCAGATCACGATATTCCGTCTGTGGAATGCTTGTTATAGAGGCACTAATGAGAAAATGAGCAGGTGTTAAGGAAAGGAAGTCATTTGAATCAAAGAACATAGGTGCGAGAGGGCGAGAATTTAGAATTGCCTCAATTTCGATGATAAAAGTTTGCATTTGTTCGTATGTAAATAATGTTTTACCGATTGTGCGTGTGAAGTAATACTTAAATGATTTTATTGAGGCTTCCCAGATGCCGCCAAAATGTGGCGAGTGAGAAGGAATGAAATTCCATGTGACCTTTTGATTTAAGAGAAAATTTTTAACTTCTTTATCATTGACGGTTGCAGAAATAATTTCGTGTAGGCTCTTTAATTCTCTACTTGCTCTAATGAAATTTTTTCCGTTATCAGAATGAATCGTGTTCGCCTTACCCCGGCGAGAAAAAAGTCGTTTTAAACCACCGAGAAAAGGTTCAGTTGTTAGATCACTGATTGTAGTATTGCGACCATTAATGAGCCAAAAAGATTCTCGAACGCTGCAAAGTGTAGCTTGTGTGCCTGCGTGTTTTAGTTTAGTATGTTCTTCTCGAACGATTAAAGTCGTTAAGTGGTGATTTTGTGGTATAACAATTGGGTGTTTTTGATTGTACGGTATATCGTCGTTTTGGAAGTCGACCCCCACTCTTAAAATCCCTTGATCAAGAAATGGATTTAAGCATAATATACTGTTTTTTTTGTCTACCGTTTCACCACTAGAAATCGCGCTTATTTCTTTGGAAACAGCCGTTGTTTGAGTTATTTTTATGATAGTGATTCTTGCCATTTCGATTTTTGAACTTGTAAGGGGCCCGTGCAATCTTTGAGAATTATTTTTTAAGTTATTTATAAATGGAAGGCAGTAAGCCTTCTAACAACGTGTTAAAGAGTTCTTAAATTAGAATTTTTTTCAATGAAATTTACATTATTAGGCTTGAACGATTTGCAATTTGATGTTAATGTGAATAATAAAGTTGGTTTAACCGCGCCCTGCTCGGGAACTTCAATTTGACTATCTTTAGTTTAAGGCCACGTTTCACACTCGCGAGTAAACCAATCTGGACCAATCTTCCAGAGTTCCCATCGTAGAAAATCCTTTGGACATCGACCTCTTGAGATTAAATCCGCAGGATTATCTTGAGTTGGTACATGCAACCATTTATGAGGCTGTGTAATTGAGTTAATTGCGACTACTCTATTCGCGACAAAGGTTTTTACTTTGTATGGTACTGTTTTTATCCAGTTTAAGGCAATTGTGGAGTCTGACCAAAAAAATATGTTATTGATAGGTGTTGAAATGGATTCTATCACTGCCTTATATAATTTAATTAGAAGGACTGCTGCGCATAATTCTAATTTTGGGAGGGTCACAGATTTTAATGACGCGGCCCGAGATTTTGCACAGATAAGCGTACTTTAGTGTTTACCTTGATTGTTCGTGGATCATAAAAATATACAGGCTCCGTAGCCTTTCTCGCCTGCATCGCTGAAGCCGTGAACTTGTTTTTCAATGGTCTTTGGTATTGTGGTGCATCGATGGAAACGTAAGTCATTTAAAAGTGGGAATGGATCGCTGAATTTTAACCAAGCCCCTTTCAGTTCAAGAGGCACGGGCTCGTCCCAACCTATAGAAATTTTCCATGGACATTGTATCAGTACTTTTGCAGAAAATACTACTGGGTCTAATAACCCTATTGGATCAAACAACATAGCAGTTTGAGACAGGATTGATCGTTTGGTCACTTCATCATTGATCTTTGATAAATCCACTGTGTAAACAATAGAGTCTGATCTTGGCTCCCAGTGAGACCGAAAGTTTTAACAGTCTCTGTTGGATCCAGAGACATGTGTGCATTTTGACAATCAGTCGGAAAATCATTTATCAAGCGGAGGTCGTTCGAACCCCATTTTTGAAGATTAAATCCCCTCTTGCGCAAAATTTGTATTATTTGTTTCGAAGATTAAAAGCTTCTTGGAAAGACTCCGCTCCTCTCATCAAATCGTCGACGTAAAAATCTCGTTTGAGAATTGCTGAGGCAAGGGGTGTGATTCTTGCTTATCATCCGTAAGTTAATGCATAGTTCATATCGCGAGATAAGGGACAGTTGCTGTTCCAAATTTTAGTCTTTTTTTTTTGCGTAGGATGTGAAAACCTGCTCTACAGGGTTATGCGGGGGTGGCGACTTGCCGACCCGCTAAAAATACACCTTTATTTGGGACCTTAAGACCACTCCCAGGTAGAGCCAGTTTACTGACGTAACGCATTCAGGAGTGGTCTTATATCCCGCCTCTATTGCCTAAACGATATCATCCCTCGACCTACGGGAATCCAAATGTTAGTCTATTTAAATTATAAACTTGAATGGGTTTAAGTGGATCGTCTCGCCATAAAATTTTTTGGAAAGATTCATCTTCGGGATGAACCTTGATTTGGCGATATATTTGCTCTAGATCAGCTGTGAGAGCAAATTGAAAGAATCTGAATCTTGTAAAGATTGAAAAGAGATCGTCCTGAATAGTTAGACCGACCATAAGGCAATCATTCAAAGAGACACCAGACGATGTTTTTGCCGAAGCATCAAATAATACTCGAGTTTTGGTTGTAATACTAGTGTCTTTCATGACTACATGGTGGGCAAGATAATAGCCCGTATTTACAGATGCTTTATCTGATAAAAATAAATTACCTTCCTAGAAGTAATTATTTATGCACTCTACATATTGAAGTTTAAGGGAAGGGTATTTTTCGAACATTCGCTCCAATGCATGAAAACGTCGGAATGCGATGCTTCGCGATTTGCCGAGTTTTGTAATTTTATCATTAAATGGCAATTTAACCGCATATTAGCCATCTTCGTTGCGACGAACGTGGTGAATGAAATCATTTTCACAATTTTGTTCTTCTTTAGAATATATGGAAGCGTTATGAATTGCATTTATTTCCCATAAAATTAATAGTTGTTCATTCTGAGTTAAATGAAAAAACATTTTAGTAGAAGAATTATTTAATTTTTTTTGTTGTTGTTGTAAACTCTACCTGCGATTATCCAGCCTAAGAACGTTTTTTGTAAAATCGCGGTGTGGCCAGTAATACGTAATTGACCTGCAAGTAAAAATGAATATGCAAATTCCGCTCCAATTATTATGTCAATCGAAGATGGGTTAAAAAACTTTAGATCAGGTAAAAAGACGTGGGAAAGAATGTTAAAATCGTTTTTGTCGAGAGGCAAAGGGCTTAAGCAGATAGAAATACGGTTACGGGACCAGAGCATGAGACAGAAAACGACAGAAACAGTCTCTGTCCTTTATTATCTCATGCCCTGCTCCCGTAACCGTATTCGTTGTGCTTTGGGCTAAAGTAGGCATTGATTCTGCAATTTCATCGAAAATTATGATATAGACAAAATATATGAGTAGACTGTAGAGATGTCTTGGATATATCTGTGTGCGTGACTCACGTGGTGAAGTGAGGTATGTGTGTGTAAATCACAAATCCCTCATAAGCCAGTAGTTGGGTCCGTGCGGGAATGACCGGACGTGTTAACGTTGAAAGCGAGTCCACGCGACAAGAGCGCAAGCTTGCTGTAAAGAACATAAAAGTGAACGCCTACGCTATCTAAAGAGTGGTTCACATTCATTGTTGGGTGACAGACGAATGTTAACTTATACTTAAATATCTATGCAAAACTAAATAAATTGTGACTTTCTTTGTTAACTGTGAGTTCTTTAATTAATATCCTGACAAGTTATTAGTTGTGTGGAGTCAACTATAACAATTAGAAGTTCAATATCCCGTTTTTTTATCGAATTTGGATTTAAATGTAGCCGAGGTGACAAATTTGATCTTTGTTTTCTTATTACCTAATGATAAAAGCGGAATTTCAAAAGATGTTTTCTTTAATCGCGTCACACATTTCTTTGTGATGCCAGACGATTGAGCACCTCCATCTAACATAATGCAACAGGGTTGATAATGGCCTTGATGATCAAGAACATCAATTATTGCAGTTGCTAAATAAACCTCTGAAGGGACCCTTACATGACAATTGCTGGTAGAGGGCATAGGCTGTTGATTAGAGGTTGATTGTTTTGGTTCTTGTATATTATCTTTTTCAAAATGTAATAAACAATTATGTCCTTTATGACATTTGCGACAACCTTTAAAACAACAATCAATGGGGCGGTGGTTACCTCTAAAACAATTGATACATAAAGAAGAATTTTTGGCAGCTGTCAAACGCTCTAATGGAGATAACTTTAAAAACTTGTCACATACATCGATAGAATGTTCACTCATACATATTGGATATGGACGCGGAGTGTAACTATTTTTTTGTGTGTTTGAAGGTGTTGTGGTGGTAAAGGTATTCTGCGCTGGCCTATTATATTTGTCATTTTATTTGTGTTTTGTTGAGCGAGGGACGTTTCCGCTGATTCCTCCCATTTTTCGCGTAAATTATTGGGGAGTTTTTATCTAACAAGATGAACAAGTATTATATCCCAACTATCAACGTTTTGTTTTAACGCGCGCAGTGCTCTAATGTGTTTTTGTAGTTTATCTAGAAAATTACGTACTGAGAATTCTTTTGACACATATGGAATATTACAAAAGGCTCTAACATGACTTTCTGCAATAAATTTACGATTATCGTACCGATCAGATAAAAATTTCAAAGCAATTTCATAATTATCAGTCGATGCTTCGAGCGAAAATATTATTTCGGCTGCTTCACCAGTTACACACGATTTAAGATAATGAAATTTAAATATTTTTGGCACTTGAGTATTATTGTGAACAATTGAATTAAATAAGTCGCGAAATGCTAACCACGTGTCAAACTTGCCCGAGAAAAATGGTAATCCTAATTTTGGAAGATTAGGAGCTAGTAAAAAATGGCCAGCAAATTCTGATGAACCTGTATTTTGAGAGGTGTTTGCAGAATTTCTTGCGGTATTTGTAATTGATTGATCAATTCCGTTCTTCGTATTCTCTTCACCGACGATTTTTAAATGTTGTTGACTTGAATGACTGACAGTGTCAGATGACGGAATATTAATTGTACTATTAAGCGCGGCATTTTTATTTCTTAAAATACTATTTGCCCTGCCGTTCAGCGCGTAATTTTTTTTTAAACGACATTTTCTCTCTTTCATATTCTTCTAAAATCTCTTTCTCGGTAGTCAATGAATCTAACTCATTCTGAATATTTTCAAATTCGTCCCACAAAAGAGTGTGTTTTGTTAACCTGTTTTTTAAATCCAAAAGATCATAATCGGCTTCTGGGTTCCTCTTGAATCCATTTAATGTATTTTCAAACAGAGTTAATTTTTTTTAATCATACCCCGCAGCATTATTAATTCTGAGATACACACGGCATCTGTTGACATTTTTTTTATTTCTATTTTATTTGATCGAAATTGAGGTGTTGGACTAGCAACGGTAACAGGTTATGCGAAGGAAAATAACAAAGGATGGTGACTCAAACAGATTTACTTTGACGGACCTTGTTGATGGAGGCCTTCGATGTTTTCCTGGATTCCGAGCACAGCCTTTTGATATGTTAGTTGTTGAATCGATGTTTATTTCGTGTTTGATTTGTTTATTAAACCATGGGCTTAGATTTTCTTGGTGGTAGAACAGTGTTCAGTTTCTGACTGGTTGATAGTCCACGTGGTTTTCCAAGTTGTGATCAAAACATGATGATTACCGTCTGTAAGTTCATTTCTCCAGGGGGTGTTAGCAACCTAGATTCACACATTTACAGTTTTTTTAAATACACTTGTCCACAGTTTATGCACACTTATGTTGGTTTGTTTTTGTCTTTGCCTTAGTGCAAAATTTACTTTTTAAGAGTGATGAAATGTTTACAGTCTTATTTCGCGACGAGGTGATGTAATTGTCGTGCGATAAAACTATCCGGCTCGAAGGACCAATATTTCAACTCAAGCAAAAATTAAATCGTATCGTTGCTCGAAATGTATAAAATCAAAATTGGAGAAGGTAATGAGCTGTTCCTATTGGTTACACTAAGTGTCGCAGGCAAGGACCTTCATTAGGGCTCAGGGTGGAGGTTTTCCGAAAAATCGTAAATGTTTCCGTATAATCTGTCGAACCTTTATAAAATATAAAATGCTTTCTAAGTAGTCTGGGTTTAATTGCAGACGTGCTTAAAATGTCGTTTTAAAGGATAAACATAAACACATAAGTAGAGATTAAGAAAATTGTTAGATTTTTCTCTAGAAAAGTTCATAAATCTTAGTTATTGTGAATCTTCGCAGAAATATACATAATTAATTTAGTAAATTAATTTTTAAACAATAACTCTTTTTCTAACTATTTAAAAAACGTTGTTACCACGTAACAGGTTCATAACACACAAAGTTTTTTAATAAAAACATTTTTTGTCATTCTTAAAAGCCTCAAAAATGTACTTTTAATTTAGAAAAAATATTTAAAAAAAAAATCATGGTTTATTCAGAAAAAATTCTTGAAATAGACCTTTTTTCGCGTTGTAACTGGTGTTCCTCCTTTAATGAAGTTTATGGGTGGGGAAATTTTTATTAGGTTATTGTTTTGTAAGTAAAAAGAATCAAATATTAGAAATAACAGTTCAATTTAAAAATGCAACCAAGATATCATATAAGAAAATTAATTGAACGAAATTCTTGTACAGAAATAAAATGGAAACTTTGAAGATTTACTTCGACAGAAAATCAAAAATTAAAGTCGGAACATCGGCCTTCAAAATGAGCTCTAATTCAAAGTATGCCAAATTTAACACATTAATCCTTAAAGCAGGAAGTGTTTTTCTAGAGAATAAGGATGTAAATGCTTAAAAACAAAAGTGAGAAGTTTCATGAACATTTATTTCGGCATGTCCAGTTTTAGCACTACGATTATATACACGGAAAAAATTATTCATAAATAAGTACGGAATTTATTCATAAGTTTGGGCCAATAGAGAAAATTTGACGATTCTTGATAAACTTTCATTAACAATTAACGAAAATTCAGAAGAAATCCCGAAACTATGAAGTAGAAACTGAAATTTGGCTCAGCACTTTATATTTCAGTAAATACTATTGAACCGGTTTCTGACTTTTATACATTAGGAGGCGTGGCCTCGCGCCCACAGTCTTGTAGCGCTCTAAAAAATGTTGCTCGTATATAACGTATAAGTAGACATTTGTAACTGCGCCAGTGGTCTGATGGATACAGCGGGAGGCTTTACAGCTTCTGATTTTTTGGTTTCAGATATTTAAATGTTTCATTTAAATCATTAATCTGCAGTTAAATGGTATGTTTGAAATCGGACAGACAGGAGTCAAAATATACTTTTTATTTTTCATCTAATCTATCACTGAAAAAACAGTTCGGTTAAAATAACCTAACTTCCGGTTAAGCCCTATTTAACGTGATTTTCCGGTTATTTTAACCAGACTTCTGGATAATTTGCTAGTATTCTGGTTAACTTTACCAGAATTTACGGTTACAATAACCGGAAAATCATGTTAAATAAGGCTTAACCGAAATTTCGGTTTTTTTAACCGGACTGTTTTTTTCAGTCTATAATAGTTTTTCAGGAACTAGTTTATCATTTACCTAAAATATTTTAGTTTGAATTAGTACTGAGTTTCTTTCCTTGCCCTAAACTCAAGTACAAAGTTTCTGCATATTTTAAGGAACAACGACTTTTGCTGCCTGCTCGAACTGTCGTGCGCTCTAATTGGCTACGAGATTTTGTGCCTCGATATCATAGCAAAGTTCACCATGGTTCCTGTGTTGGGATTTTTGATAGGAACTGTGTTTAACTTAATAATCAGATAGTATTTACAAAAAAAGAATAAAAACATTGTTCATTCTTAATTCTAACCTTCCAGGCAAGTATCTTATCTATCACTAAAATTTTATATTACTCAAAATAACTAAAAATATATTTTAAATCATCTGTCGAAATGAATGAAACCAATAAATATCTCGGACACTTAGGTATATACCTATTGTACCCGCCCAACCATTAGCTCGAAGCGAACAAACTCACCCCATTCAGAGACCTGTCCGTCATCAGAAGTTCAGGATTTCCTTTAAGGGTACGCTTGTAACATACTCGAGATTGTTGAAAGCTGATCCCCAGCTTAACCGTCTAGCTTCAGCGAGGGCTGGGCACTGACATAGTATGTAGGTTGATGTTTCATCATCTTCCTCACATTTTCTACATCTTAATGATGTTATCCTACCAATTTTGAATTAATGATACTTAAGAAAGCCGTGCCCAGTGAGCAGTTGAACCACGGTTTTCACCCTGGCCCTACTGAGATCCAGAAGTTCTTGTGAAAGTTTCTTATTGAGCTTTAGGCACAAAAGGTCCTTTGCTTACCTTCCCACCTCAGTCGCCACCCAGTGGACTTCATGCTTTCTTTGTACCCATAGATGTATTGCTCCCTTCACCCCGCTCGGCACAATGCCTAACGCTGGTTCTGGTTCTATCATCGATGTTTTCGACCATATTCTAGCTAGAACATCTGCACTTTCATGCTCTTTGATCCCTGAGTAACCAGGTATCCAAATCAAAGATAGTTTATTCCTTGAACCAAGATCGTCTAGTGCCTTGCGGCATTCCCAGACCAGTTTTGACAGCCAGTACTCCGGCAGATACCGGATCCCATGCCACAATTCATCTTGAAGCCATCCGTGTACTACACGTCCCCACCAAGTGGAAAGCCCTTTTTCCAGTCTTTTCTAGAAGGGATGATGACCTGGAATAAAGGTTTAAATTGTACTTTTTTGTTATTCTTTTTTGTTTCATATTAATTTCGGAAATGGATAGAATGGAGCCTGGGAATTTATTGTGAACTCCTCCGAATTTCTATCTCTTTTGTGCTTTGAGTTTGCTCATAGTGAGCGCCGCTTTAGCAACAATTGAGACGTGAAAAGGTTCTTCTAAGAGCATAAGTCCTAACGGCGCAGTTGGCGTGGTTTTCATAGCTCCAGTAATTTCTCTAAAATCCATAAAAATGGAGGCTTTCCAGTTTACCTTTGACCGTAGCCAATTTGGTTCTGGGCCACCAGACTATTGCAGCGTGCAGGAATCTGGGTTTTAGAACCATCCGGTATAGACAATACATCATGTTCGGCCTTAGTTCCCAAGATGATCCTATCGCTCTCCTTCAGATTCAAAAGGCAGTGCAAAATTTATTACGCTGATACTCAAAATGTTCACTCCAGTTCAACTTACTATCCAGGATGACTCCTAGATATTTAGTCGACCTAGTAATTGCAATTTCTTTTCCATAAAATCACCACGAAGTCGTCCGCATAACTTTGCGTGAAAAACCCCTGGTTATTGAGCTTTACTAAGAGTTCATCTGCTACCAAGCAACACAGTAAGGGGGATTATACTCCTTCTTGTAAGCAACCATTAGAGACAAAGCCTTTCAGTTTTGCCTTCCCGTATTCTGCTTCAAGGCAACGTCCCCGCAACATACTACTGACCCACTTCATAAGTGGTTCAGGTATTCCGCAGTTCCTAGCCTTTTCACATATAACTTGACATGAAGTGCTTGGGAATGCTCCTTTTATGTCTAGAAAGGTGCTCACCGCATAGCTCCCATTGCTCAATTCTCCCTCAATCCTCCTAACTGACGCCTGCAGAGCAGTCCCTACAGAGAATCCTGCTTTGTAAACGTGCTGGCCTGAATAAGAAGGTTTGTCAATTAGACATTCCTGCCTAATGTGCTTATCAACCAGCTTCTCTAGAGCCTTTAATAATAAGGATCAGTCTAAACTGATTGATCTAAAGTCCGTCGCAGCAGTGAAATCTGCTCGACCGGCCTTCGGAATAAACATCACTTTAGTCCATTTCCAGTTCTCAGGTGTTTAACCGAGAGCCACACAGGCCCTCATGATTTTGGTCAGGGAGATTTTTGATGTGCTCTAAGCCCTTCTGAAGAAGGACCGGATATACACCATCTGCCCCTGGTGCCTTGAAGGGTTCAAAAGAGCTAATAGCCCAATCTTCTCCTTCAGGAGTAGATTTTTATATTTTTATATTATATATTTTATATGTTTTTACTTTTGATGATGCCCGCCCTGACCAGCAAAATCGGGGAGGGGGGGGGGGGCAAATCGAACTTACAAACAAGAATTCAGCTGATCCAGGAACATTTTGCGAGACGCTTTGCAAAGTGTCTAGTACAGCACGCTAATACATGCCACAAAAGTAAGAATAGTAAAGAAATATGGCTGACAGCAAGTTAGCAGCCGTCAACCACTGTCAACGCTTTTTTGGATATTTTTTTCAACTTTTCAACGTACTTTCAACTGGGGCTGAAGAAAAATCGTATACGACACAATTATATCACGCTTGCCAGGAAATCCAACTTTCCGGCCTAGTAACGTAATATACTATGAATTTTTTTTAGTACTTTGAACTGAACATCGTGATATTTGCTTAAAAAACGGATCACTTTATTTTTTTAAACAAATTGTCAACGTTGTAAAAAAAAGTCTTATGCTTAAATAAAAGCTAAGAATGTATAAAAGATGTGCAAAAATTTATGTTCAAATCAACTTTTAGTGAGAAAGGCTGCATGGATTTTCAATTTTTTTTGTTTTTTAATTCAGTAAAAAATTTTTAAGAGATCTGTGAGATTTGTTTTAACATCAAAGACTGATTGCAAACCACTGTGCGCCGCAAGAAACGATGCGACAGTCATGGGCCTGATAAGCGGCGCACAAAATGCTCACTCTCTCTTCTAATTTTGCTCGCATCGATTTGAAATTTTAAGACAAAATTTCTAAAATGTACTTTGATACAAAAAAGTTTCAAAAAAATTGATTTTTTAAAATTTATGATTGCCTATGCTCGCTTAACGAAATTAGAGAAGGTCAATACAAAATACGGACCCCTGATGATGCACTGACAAGAAAGTGCAGTTTTAAAGAGATCCATTATCTTTTGTTTTGTAACGATGCGAAATGTGGAAATATAGAAATATACTATATTTTGCATCGTCACTATAGTAAGTTCAGATCGGCCCTTTGACCTCATGTCAATACATGTGCCTCTACCGACCTACCGCTCCCCACCTGTGTGCCTCACCGGCACATAGGTCACGAGAGCTCGATTATATTAATCGGCACGCACTGTCGAATAATCAGTCTTCTGGCTAACGGGACTCGAGGTACTTCTCGATACCAATGCTAGGAACTCGCTGAAAGTAGGAATTGTGTGTGGGTGCTTCTATCACATTTTCTCTTTCACCCCGAGAGTATAGCAAAACCAGGTAGACTTCTGAGAGCGTAAGAGAATTGGGTTGAGGTGCTTCTCTCCCAAAACTCACACGAAAATTCTGGAACTCTTGAAGTGAAAGATTGCCCGGACGTTCGCCGTCCTAATAGAGGTGCGTCTCTTTAGATTGGTGAACGGAAGTGTGGGTTTGCAGCGGTTTTGGGTGCTTCCATAATGCTGTGAATCCAATCTCTTCTGGGTTTTTTTCTCAGTTTCTTGGCTAGAGAGAGAAACTATAGGTGCTTCTGTACGCTCTCTCTTTACCCAAAGATTAGACTCAACTCTTCCCTTGGAGGGATTTGTTGAACGTAGGCGGTAGAGGGTGGTAGATGTTTTATGTATGGTTAATTGTAAATTTTAAGGGTAAAAATATAAAGTCGAAAGTTTAAACCAGAAAACTGAGAAAGAAAGTAAATTTATCGAATTCGGTTATTTTATAATAAAAATTTATTTTTTCAAATTTTCTCAGAATTTTTAACTTCGAACATTTGCCGCTACAAGTAAGCTCTTCACTTTCTGTAAAATAGAAACCTACTAGTTGACTGCTCTAACAATGAGCTACGCTGGGTCACCGGTCATATTTCCTCACAGTCTCTCGAACTTTAATCACCGTTTGGAGTCAACAAATTCTAATTTCAAATTTTCCCAGAATTTTTAACTTCGAACATTTGCCGCTATAAGTAAGCTCTTCACTTTCTGTGAACTAGACTGTTAGAGCAGTCAACTGGTAATTGAAAGGTCCTGGGCTCGCTCCCCAGCGCAGTTGGGGTCTATATTTTTTCACAGTTTTTCAATTTTAAATATTTTTAATAGTGTTACTGGGTTGAGATTAACGAATCTTAGAATTTTTTAAACGCGTCGATCAGGTAGGTTTCTATTTCACAGAAAGTGAAGAGCTTACTTGTAGCGGCAAATGTTCGAAGTTAAAAATTCTGGGAAAATTTAAAATTAGAATATGTTGACTCCAAACGGTGGTTAAAGTTCGAGAGACTGTGAGGAAGTATGACCGGTGACTCTGCGTAGCTCAGTGTTAGAGCAGTCAACTGGTAATTGTCATTTTAATTGCAATAAAAATGAAGATTCGTGCATAGAAGAAAGTTTTGATAATTATTAATACTAAGGATATTATGATTATTACTTTTACCCCGGTTAGCACTTTTACCTCAGTCTCCCCTACTAGAGATTCTCAAGAGAGAGTTGAGACAAGTTTCCCCTTCCACTGACTTAGTGCCAAACCGGAATCGGAAGTAACGATGATGCAAATTGTATCATTGGTCGAAAAGAGCAGGCTAATTTTAAAAATTGCTGTTTAAAAATCATCTCAAATGAGATCTTTATGTACAAGTAGCATTAATTAAAATTGTAGATCATATTGCATAAAATTCCACATATTGGTACATATTGGGTGCAATGCTGCACTGTAATTTTCAATTTTCTAAAATTCCACCTACACTGTAAAAAATACTTCAGGAAAATTACGTCCGTATTGTAATGTTACTTTAGAAACTTTCTGTAATATTACTGTTTGGAAAGTAGCAATAATACCAATCAACTTGAATTTTTACAGCTTTCAGTAATGTAATATTACATTTTTCAGTAAATGTACATTCAGGGTTGTGAATGTAATACTTTGGTAGTAGGTAATAAAAGCACCTACCTTCATAGTATCAAATTCACCAGTAACTGTAAAGTTACAAAAGCATGTAAAAATCCTGTTTATAATCTCAATGTTATCATCTTGAAGTAAAATATTATAGTTTGATGTAATTATCCATAATCCTCTTATGTAAAATTCCCAGCAAAAATGATTAATTATAGAAATTTAAAATACGTCTTAAAAAAGTTTCACATATTAGTTGTTAAGATATTTCTTGAAAACGAATTAGTTATGTATCTATTTTGACCGTCAACGGGCATTTGATTGGAAAAAAATTCAACTTCTGTTGAATTAAGTAATTAAACATTTTTTCTCCCTCTTGTTACGAAGAAATGACAGAATCTTTCGAAAATTTTCATAAGGTTGAGGTTAAGTTCAGGTGCAATGACAAAGTTCAAAACGAAAAATACAAAAATTTGTGAAATTACATAATTTATTTATTTTACATTGCTTTTTTATAATTTCACAATAAAATTCATAATTTATTTTTATATTAGAATTTCTAATACTTATATTTATTTCATAACTGGCGAATTTTCTTTTCTGTAATTTTACAAAAGCATTAGGAATTTTACATAAGGTTAAAGTATTATTCCCATCTCTGCGCGTAAAATCCGTAAAATATGTAAAACTGTTACTATAGAAGTAGGTAATAAACGCTCCAACTTCCATAGTGGTAAAATTACCGAATCATTTTTTTCAGTGTAAGCACTTTGTATTACTCGAATATCACAGTGATTTCATATTGTAATCTTATTAATAATACGGGCTTTTATTACAGTGATATTGAGGTAATTTTACGATAATATTGAGGTAATTTTTGTAATATTACCTCAATATGTGCTGCTTGGGTATAGAAGTAAAAATGACAAAAAATATAATCAATCACCGGATCCAAACAAATTTTGAACTTTTCTTGAAACATTCCTTGAAAATTGCAGAAGGCTATTTTGCGTAATATTTCAAGAACATTGAATTAAAATGTTCAAGCAATATAGGTTAGTAACATTTCCTCGTATGTGGACATTTTGCTACTTTCACCAAGATTTACTGAGCTGTAAATTGCAATATTGCAAACCTTTAACTGCAAGATTCTGGAAAGTTTCAGGATATATTTTTAATGCTGTTTGCTGCTCGAGATGTAACTTTTGATTTTATTGTGCAATTAAAAATATTTTTCTAATGGCAAACCAATGAAATCCAATAATACAATCATACTCTCATGTTTTTCTGGTCTCGGCTTACATTTTTTGGTGATATGGGATCGCACCCTAAGGTTTGGCCATTTTGTAATTTTTCACAAATGTTTGTATCGCCCTTTTCACAACCATACATGCTATGGTAGCCTGTGCTGAACGTTCAATTAATGTGCTCTCAAGAGAAAAAAATTACCACCGTTCTTGTTCGTCATAAATGCATGCTTCAGACTCAGCTACACTTTTTTTTAGAATCCTTGGAATTTTCTTAGCAAGACAATTGAATTTTGAAAATTTTTTAGCACTTTTGCCTCCACTAAAATACGAAAAGCACGAATTTAATGATAAAAACTGAATTAATAAATAATAGGGGCAAAATTTCTGTACTGATCCAACTAAAAAAAAAATTTCCTCCGATTGGGCTAAAACTTGCCCTAAGTTTAGATTTATGCATGAGTACATTAGCCACCAAGTTTTACTAAATTTCATCATTAACTGTGTAGTGGGGAGGGGGGTCAAGTTATTGATGAATGGTGGGTGGACAAGTTTTTCATCACTCGTAACTTTTATACGGTGAATCGCACAAATTTTTGACCTATATACTTTTGAAAGGGTTTTTTCTGCTCTTTCAAACGGTAAAAAGAATTTTTTCAAAAATTAAAAATTTGACCCTTTTTTTTAAAAATCAAAAATATTTTTGACTTTTTTTTCAAAATCGACATTTTTTTTTTCATTTTTTATTTTTTGAAAATAAAGTTTAAAATGTGTACTTTGAGTACACCAAGTATGAAAAGGTCCTTTTTTTTGTTCTCGAGATATTAAATAATGAATTTTTAAAAATCAAATAAAAAAAAGTAATAATTCTTTAAAAAAGTAAATTTAGAATTAATATGAATTTTTTATTCTAAAGACAATAAAAATTTACATCCAACAAAACCCAAATATATAACATTTTGCATAAAAAGTATTAAATAAAAAAAATTTAAATAATTATTAATAAAAAGTTAATTATGAAATTCTTAGCGTCCAAATAAAAAAAATCATAATGCCAATTCTCTTTTTATTGTATGACTTATTTATTTGTTTATTTATTTATGTGGATGTTTTTTTATTTATATGTTTAAGAAAAATATCAAAAAGTACCTACCTATATTTTTACAATCGCTAGTAAAAAGAAATTAAGGAAAATAGCTATCCGTGTACTTTAAGTAGGATCACAGTTTATATCCCCTTTGTCCACAAAATTGTTTTCGTTTTTTTTTGTCTTTAAGAATATAGTAGAATATTGTAGTACTGCTATCTACATTTTACAGGGTTTAGACTGTCATGTGAGTTATTTCAATGCCTGCATTACAGCTGTGTAATATGTAAATGTGTTAATATGTTAATTTTAACTTTTGTTAAAAATATGATTCGTATTTTATGTTGTAACTGTGTAATGAGTTGTATGATAATATTTTCCATATGTGTAATTAGATTTAAATGATTGAGCTTGTTTTACTTATTGTTTTTTTTATTGGTTTTGTTTGATTTCGTTGTTTTTGAAACCTTTGTATTAGATTGGACTGCTTTTGGATTTTTCCTTCTTTTTCTTGGAGTTTTGTTCAACGTTTTCGGAAAAAAGTCACTTTCCATCGCAGATGAGAATTTTTTTAGTTGAATTCTACCATCTTCTTGTGGTATATAGGAATGGTATTGAGAACTACCAGTTATTGTTACTGCACTATCGAATCTGCATTTCAACATTTGGGTAGTTGAAGCAAGAGTCTCTTTACTTTTAAAAAAAATGTGAGTTTCTTTGCAGTTTTTCTTTGTTCAGTTAAATAGATTTTCTGCATTAAGAATGTGTTCTTTTGAAGAGGCTTGGAGACTTGCACGAGCAGCTCCTCTTTTTATATTAGCTCCTACGCCATCACAAGCACCTTTACCATGGGCAGTGGCATGATAATGCCATTCTGCAGGAACTCCGTCTGTAAAGTAAAAAACTTTTTTTACTTCAAAATTTTCTTTCAAATAGTTCATGATGACAGTCTGATATTCATATACACTCGCAGTGTCATGTGACAAATTGTCCGAAATAATAGCCATGCTTTTATGTAACAAATTATCTTCTACTTTATAGTATATGCCTACTGTAAAGATGGTAGCTTGATTGTTGTTCCAGTGAAAAGCTTGGGCAGCGTTTTGAACAATAAAGGCATAATTTTCAGCGAAATCACATGAAATGACAAACTCACCTGGCACTAATTTTTCCTTTAGATTTTTATAAAAAGATGCTTGCTCTCTGGCAATAAAATCATGTACTTTCAACTTATTTAAGCGTTCACATAAATCTTCTGTAAATTCATCAACATTTAGTACGAGTGTTTTTAAACTGTATCTGTCGGTCTGCATCCAAATTTCACATTTTACCTCTTCAACACAATCTTTATCAAAAGCTTTAATTAAAATCTCTCTTAAAACATTTGTACCTGGACATAGTCCACAATCTCCTAAGTAACAAGAAGTACTCGGAATAGGACAAATTATAGCTTTTATGCAATCATGATAATCAGCTAATTGTAATTGATGGTCTTTAGTTAAATGTTCAATATCAATTTCATTTAGCATTAATTTCACATTTTCGTGATACGTGCAAACACAAACAGTGTGTGTTCCACTACTTCCAGCCAACACACAATGGGTAGGCCTAAGTTGGGAAAATTTTGATAAACTTATTTGGACGTTCTTATGTTCTGATTTAAATTGCTCATACAGTTCATTTAAATTGCATAATAAAAGCCTTTTTTGTACATGTTGACGAGTTCCATCTGCATTTTTGACAGATATGAAGTCCTTCATGCCAGGCATCATGCGACTGATATCATCACGATTGTAAAAATCTTTAACTAAATTCACTGTTTCAGTCGATATTGGATTTCCTTCTTTTGGTTTTGGAAAAGCCAAAATACCATATTTAGCCACTTCATCTTTTACATTTCTTGCATGTCTATCGGAAACGTTAAATTCTGTCATTATCTTATTACGACTCCAAGATTTTGGTAAAAGTGTAAGAAGCTGAAATTTTTCTGCTGAATTGTCTGAGTTCTCAAATTTTTCATTAATTTGATCAAAGATTTCTACACACGATTTGTGATGTTCATAATCGTCATCAGAACATTTAGACTTAGTTATTTTATTTGGAGTTAAAACAAAGTCATTATCATTTGTCCGATCATCATATTCTTCAATAAATCCACCAGGTTTTTCAAGATCTATTTCACTTACTTCATTTTCCTGTGCTTCAATATATGAGCTTGAAGGTTTTTCAACTGTTGTTGAAGTCTTCATCTCTTCTTTTAAATCAAAATTGCATTTCAAGCAAATTTTTGCTCCTGGTGGAAAAGAGTATCTACTTTGTACACTCCCAGCTACGGGACGTAATGGTCTATTTGGATGGCTTTTTCTTTTAAAGGGATTAAGGCATCTATAATAACAAACTTTTAATGGCTTACTAGGAGCCATGTTTGATTAAAATACCAATAAACAAATGAAAACTATTTTATTAAATAAAACGATTGTTAGAAAATATTAAATTTACTTACGCTATATGTTAGCAAACGATATAAAAAGAGAGACTCACAAACCTGCGTTTAATGTATTTAAAACTCGAATTTAAAAGATCTAATATCTGACAGAAAAATTATTCCAACAATACAAAAATATTATTAGTTTTTTAAAAGTATAATCAAAAGTATAAACCAAGATAATTTGTACAAACCTGAAAACGTATCCTTATTGAATAAAAAACTTGAATATTAAGCTCTTATATAAAATATAATACGCATCTGTACTGTGAGAAATAGAAAAGTTGGCCACCCTGTGGCAACTTTTGATACTACTTTAAATAGGCGCCAAAATTTGAACTATTCTAAGCAAAGGATACATTATTAGACAAAACAAGATTATTTTATTACAACAGAAAAAGTATTTCAATATTTCTATAATTGAAATAAAAAAAGAAGACAGAAGTACTACAATATTTTACTATATTCTTAAACAGGGTGTCTAACAACTTCCCAAAAAAAAATTTCCTGACTTTTCCCTGACTTTTCCCTGACTTTTCCCTGACTCAAATTAAACATTTCACTGAATATACATTATATAATCTACTACAAAATTAGTCAACAATTATTAATCAGAGCAAGCTTATATTATTTAGAAGAAGAAAAAACAAACATTTGGAAGAACATAACGTAATTTTTTATTTAAACTTTCTTCATAAAACTACATAAATCACGTATGTATAATGGAACACATCACTTGGCTTTAAAAGCTTTCTTATTAACTAATTTATAAAATTAATAATCTCTTTTTTTAAATTATTAAGCTCTCTTAGCATTTTATAATCAGACTTTTTTTAAAGCATTTATTTGGTCATCGATCAGAATTGTTTCTTTCATCACATTGTCAAATAATTTTTTTTTCTTTACTTCTAGCTCTTTTAATTGTGCAGCAACTCGCTTCTCAGATTCAATTTTAACATCAAGCTCTTGTTTTTCCTTTTTTTCTTTAGCAAGAGCTTCTTTGTACAACGAAGGAGCATTTCGAACAGCATGAATCATTTTTTTTGTTACTACTACATTTTCAATTCCTCCACAAACTTTAACTGAATCATAAATAATTCGCTGTGCTACTAAACTTTTAGGGTTTTGGTTCTCGACTAGACACCTCTTGTTCACAGAAAATCCACGTTCTACAGCAGCGTTTCCATGGAATAGTACCATCACATACTTAATTAAAAAAAGAAGATTTTGATAATCCGCCGATCCACAATTGTCAATAATATTTACTCAAAAGTGATCCAACCTATCACGAGACTTATCGAAATTTTTAAGCTTCTCAATAACGATGGGTTTCTGGCAAAGAATTTTATACTCTTTATCAATTTTATCAGCAGTTATTCCAGATATTATTTTACTTTCTACGAATATTTTAAGTAGTTTAGATAAATGCATTTTTGCTTGAGATTTTTGAATTGCTATTTCAGGATTTAAGCAAGTGATACTTTTTACCAAGGGAAATTTTATAGGGGATCGTTCCATTATTTTCGAGACAATAGCAATCATGCATCTTCGACACGGCTCTCTAAATTGTAATTTTTCTAACTCTTTAACATTGCTTAATTTATTAAGTGCCGATTGAGTAGCATAACCAATATGAGTTTGTTTTGCAGTTAACTGATTTTTTCCATTCAGAAAATCTATTTTTTCTAACTTAGTGTTTTCTAAAACGTCGGATTTAATGAATCGCATAAAAATTGACCTTACAACAGCCGATATCTCAGGAAAAAGAAATAGAGCCAGAGGCTCATTTGACTGGAATTTTGTTAAAAAAGGTTAAATTTCAGTTGAGATGGTCTGAAAAAAAAATAGCTGTGGTCCTAACAATGGATCTTTTACCATACTGGAAACAGTTTTAAAACTAGAGCAATGAGGTTCCTGTTTATCTTTAGTTACTTTGTCAACATATTTTTTAACAGAAGGTAAAATTTCATAAGCACATTGAGCCACCGCTCCATTTTCCAACCATCGGACCGAACAAAATTTTTTGGGAAATTTTTTTGAATTTGACGCAGCAATATAATCCGATCTTCATAGTAAACTTTTATTTAAACAGTAAATAATCACAACAGTATCTAATTATCTATAATAATATGCTTTTTGGATAGAAAGTAACATAACCTAAAACAAACAGAACTTGCTGTATATAAAATTTCATCACATTCTAGTTGTAAGCTTTAAATGATCTATTACCTATATCGGAAGAATCATATGACTGGTGTAATCAATAAAACTACATTTTTGCAATATTATTTCACTTCTTGTTAAAACTGAATCTAGAACATTGAGAACACGAGGGATACACAAACAATCCAGATCGATGTAAATTGGCGGTATCAGAATGCGCCAGGTCACACGGGTTTATAGAATTATTGCGCAGACACGCGCAGGCGCAATAGTTATGTGAAAAAGCGCGCACTTTTTAAATCGCATATCTTTTTAGAGAAAAAAGTCGATTTTGTATTTATATATGAAAAAAATGTAATTTGTTTTAAATTTAAATATTTATTTACATAACTGACCAGAAATTCCAGAAAATGAAAAAAATTCCCTGACATTCCCTGACTTTTCCCTGACTTCCCTGACTTCCCTGACCGTTAGACACCCTGTTAAAGACAAAAAAAAACGAAAACAATTTTGTGGACAAAGGGGATATAAACTGTGATCCTACTTAAAGTACACGGATAGCTATTTTCCTTAATTTCTTTTTACTAGCGATTGTAAAAATATAGGTAGGTACTTTTTGATATTTTTCTTAAACATATAAATAAAAAAAACTTCCACATAAATAAATAAACAAATAAATAAGTCATACAATAAAAAGAGAATTGACATTATGATTTTTTTTATTTGAACGCTAAGAATGTCATAATTAACTTTTTATTAATAATTATTTAAATTTTTTTTATTTAATACTTTTTATGCAAAATGTTATATATTTGGGTTTTGTTGGATGTAAATTTTTATTGTCTTTAGAATAAAAATTCATATTAATTCTAAATTTACTTTTTTAAAGAATTATTACTTTTTTTTATTTACACGGAGAAAAATGGATTATACAAAAGTGATTGTCTTGGATTATTAAAAGAAATATCATACTGAATATAATCTGTATTATACCATTTATAATCTATAATATACTTTTAATTGTTTTTAAATAGAACCAAGTATAAATAATGGATTATAAGAATTATAATTTAAATTCAATTGATGTACAATTCCAGATTATTAACAGTCTAAATTTAACATACAACTTAACATTAAATCAAGTTGAAATTTATGAAGTTTAGAAAACTAAACAATTAATTTTTTAAAAATTGATTAAATACTATTTTTTATTATATACTTTAATACTAAAATTCAAAAGTTAATTTATTAACCACTTCGGGAGTATGATGCCAGGGACATTTTTCTTGTGGGGCACCTCTCTTCGGGGTGCCCTAGGAATGGAAATTGAAATCCACATGGGGCTACGTAAAAATTGAAATCAAAGAATTGAAAACTTATTTTTGTCAAACAGGGCCGTCGCAAGCAGTATGAAATGTATGGAGTACTCCATACATGGAATTTAACCTTATTTGGAATTCCATACACGAAAAATTAAAAAGCTTTCCACGGTGAGCTTCGTTTAAGTTCAACCCAAACTGCATGACCCTTCTCAGGTTTTTTTTTTAATCAGTTCGGTGATGCCTCACGATCATTTTAAGATAAAAATTAAAATAATCGTTGGAGGGAAACTCAAAATATATTGATTTTTCAATTTTTTTTTGTAGGTTATTGAAGATATTTTCATTAAAATACCGTTTATTAAAATAATTAATGATTTAAAAGCTATAATTTTACATAAAAATAGATTTTTTTTAAGAATTAAACCATTTTGATTCATAGAATTAAGAAAAATTTAGAAAATAGTTGAAAAATGGAGATTTTCTTAATTTTTTTAAACTTTACTCCTCTATTTAACGTTATTTCATTAAAGTGATGCAGAAGTGAATTTAAGTTCACAAAATTTCCTGTAAATCAAAAAAAAACTCTTCTACCTATCACCGTTACCAAAACAATGGAGATTTTCTTAATTTTTTTAAACTTTACTCCTCTATTTAACGTTATTTCATTAAAGTGATGCAGAAGTGAATTTAAGTTCACAAAATTTCCTGTAAATCAAAAAAAAACTCTTCTACCTATCACCGTTACCAAAATATGGTCATTTGAATTTTAAATTTAATGGAAAAATAGTTCAAATTTAACATTAGGTCTAGATTATTTGGTGACATTGTTTTCGTACAACCTTACCTCAATACCAAAATTTAATACTTTTAAGAAGGTTCAATTTTGAACAGTTTCAAATTAAAAAAAACTGATTTATCTCACATACATCGAAAGTTACATTGATTTAAAGAACGTCTGTTTGTATAAGAGAATTTTGAGTGGTTTTAAAAAATCTATTTATTTTGCAAAATGCAACATAATCATATTAACAATGTTTACTTCTTTGAAAAGTAAATAGTAAGGTATAAATATTTGGTAACATACAACGATGATATTTTCAAAATGCCTGAAGGCCGTTGTATTCACAAAGAACGCGCTTTAATCTTCAATGTAACTTTCGATGTATGTGAGATAAAGCAGTTTTTTTTAATTTGAAACTGTTCAAAATTGAACCTTCTTAAACGTATTAAATTTTGGTATTGAGGTAAGGTTCTACGAGAACAATGTCACCAAATAATCTAGACCTAATGTTAAATTTTAACTATTTTTCCATTAAATTTAAAATTCAAATGATCATATTTTGGTAACGGTGATAGGTAGAAGAGTTTTTTTTGATTTACAGGAAATTTTGTGAACTTAAATTCACTTCTGCATCACTTTAATGAAATAACGTTAAATAGAGGAGTAAAGATTAAAAAAATTAAGAAAATCTCCATTTTTAGGGTTCCGTACCGTAAAACGGAACCCTATTAAAATCACTATGTGTGTCCGTTTTCGCACCCCTTCTAACTTCTAAACTATATGAGCTAAAGTCTTCTAATTTAGTCCACATATGTAATTTCACCTTGGATTTACGAAAATGATATGGAAAACGCGATTCCAGCTCATGAACATGCCGAAATCCAGCAAAAACCACTTTTTTGCCCTAAAATTGAAATAAATGACCATGTCCCCCCCCCCCTAATCTTCTAAACTATTTGACTTAAAATGCTGAAATTTGGTACACATATGTAGATTTACGTGTAGATTACAGGAAAATTATAGAGAACTCTCGTAAAGACTGTCTTCATAGTGTTTACTAGCCAAAAAGTACGATTTTTTGAAAAAAATTCAAAAAAATGACCATGTCCCCCCCCCCCTAATCTTCTAAACTATTTGACTTAGGATGATGAAATTTGGTACACATATGTAGATTTACGTGTAGATTACAGCAAAATTATAGAGAACTCTCGTAAAGACGGTCTTCATAGTGTTTACTTGCCAAAAAGTACAATTTTTTGAAAAAAATTCAAAAAAATGACCATGCCCCCCCCCCCTAATCTTCTAAACTATTTGACTTAGGATGCTGAAATTTGGTACACATATGTAGATTTACGTGTAGATTACAGGAAAATTATAGAGAACTTTCGTAAAGACTGTCTTCATAGTCTTTACTAACCAAAAAAAAACGATTTTTTGAAAAAAAATCTTCCAAATCTTCCCCTAATCTTCCAAACTATTTGACCTAGGATGCTGAAATTTGATACACATATGTAGATTTACGTGTAGATCACAGGAAATCATAGAGAACTTTTGTAAAGGCGGTTTTCACAATCTTTACTAGCCAAAACCTACGATTTTTTTAAAGAAAATTCGAAAAAATGACCGAGCCCCCCCCCCTTTTAAATCGTTTGTAGTATTTGACTTGGGATCCCGGGAACAAGGGTTTATATATAATCAGATATATTTCAGATATCATCAGATATATTGTAGATATAATCAGATATATTTCAGATCTAATGATATATGATTTGATCTATTCAGATATAATCAGATATAATCAGTTATTTAAACATATATCTGCTTATATATATTTAGATATAATCAGATCTAACTAGATATATTTAGATATAATCAGATCTGATATTATATCTGTTTATATCTAGATAGATATCGCCTGATGTGAGGTCATATCTAACTAGATATATTTTAACATAGTCAAATCTGATATTATACCTTTCTATATCTAATTAGATATTGTCAGATATGAAGTCAGATATAATCATTTTGTTAACAGATTTAATCATACATAATATCAGATCAAACTATATCTAATAAAAAAATAATTTATTTATAATATATATAAATAATATAGTTTGGACTTTTTCAAATTTCAAAAATTTTTATTTTTTTATTAGATATAGTTTGATCTGATATTATGTATGATTAAATCTGTTAACAAAATGATTATATCTGACTTCATATCTGACAGTATCTAATTAGATATAGAAAGGTATAATATCAGATTTGACTATGTTAAAATATATCTAGTTAGATATGACCTCACATCAGGCGATATCTATCTAGATATAAACAGATATAATATCAGATCTGATTATATCTAAATATATATATAAGCAGATATATGTTTAAATAACTGATTATATCTGATTATATCTGAATAGATCAAATCATATATCATTAGATCTGAAATATATCTGATTATATCTACAATATATCTGATGATATCTGAAATATATCTGATTATATCTAAACCCTTTTTCCCGGGGATATAATCTACTTTTTATTTTATTAGTAATTTGCCGATTTCATTGAAATTAAATAAAAAATTCAATATAGTGCATTAAAATTTTGTTATTTGTTATAAGTTTTAAAATAATTTTAACTATATTAGTATATAAAGTTATAGAAAAATGACTTTGTTATTTGAAATATATATACAATTGCTATTGCATTTCAATCTCTATTTCATATAGTTAAAAAAATTATAGAGGTACGGAACCCTTCGACTTGGTACGAGTATAACTCGTACTTGCCCGATTTTTTTTTCAACTATTTTCTAAATTTTTCTTAATTCTATGAATCAAAATGGTTTAATTCTTATAAAAAATCTATTTTTATGTTAAATTATAGCTTTTAAATCATTAAGTATTTTAATAAACGGTATTTTAATGAAAATATCTTCAATAACCTAAAAAAAAAATTGAAAAATCAATATATTTTGAGTTTCCCTCCAACGATTATTTTAATTTTCATCTTAAAATGATCGTGAGGCATCACCGAACTGATTTAAAAAAAAACCTGAGAAGGGTCATGCAGTTTGGGTTGAACTTAAACGAAGCTCACCGTGTTTCGCTCCCCACCCTTCTATACTTCCTTTATCCCCTTTTTCTTAACCCTTTACCAAAAATTCCACACCTGAAAAATGTTGGCTGCGCTGCCCCTGTTGTCAACAAACATCCTGTTTCAGGATGATCCGTCGGGGGTCATTTCTATGCTGGGGAGACTTGCACCCATGTGAAAATTAAAATTAAAAAATTGAAAATTTATTTTTGTCAACAAGTATATCGTATATTTTCAATTTTTTATTTTAATTTTCACATGGGTACAAGTCTCCCCCCGCATAGAAATGACCCCCGGCGGATTATCGTGAAACGGGATGTTTGTTGATAAAAATAAGTTTTCAATTCTTTGATTTTAATTTTCACATGGGTGCAAGTCGCCCCCTCCCCACATAGAAATTACCTCTAGTGGGTCATCCTGAGGCGATATATTTGTTCACAAAAATAAGTTTTCAAATTTTTTTTTTAATTTCCATGTGGGGCACCCCTCCCCTGGTTTTTATTATTATTTTATTTATTACCGTTAACCATAGTTAGTAGGTATTTAAAGTTCTCTTTGTTGCTAGATGTGAAATCCTACTGATTAATAAATAAACTAACTCATATTTTATAATCCAAACTAATATCAGGTATAATTTCAAAACTATAATACTAGGATGAGTTGTTTTATAATCCTGTTAATTGTCCCACCGTCAGTGTTAAAATATTATAATTGGTATAATCCAGATTATACCTGTTATAATCCATTTTTCTTCGTGTAATTTTTAAAAATTCATTATTTAATATCTCGAAAACAAAAAAAAGGACCTTTTCATACTTGGTGTACTCAAAGTACACATTTTAAATTTTATTTTCAAAAAATAAAAAATGAAAAAAAAAAATGTCGATTTTGAAAAAAAAGTCAAAAATATTTTTGATTTTTAAAAAAAAGGGTCAAATTTTTAATTTTCGAAAAAATTCTTTTTACTGTTTGAAAGGGCAGAAAAAACCCTTTCAAAAGTATATAGGTCAAAAATTTGTGCGATTGACCGTATAAAAGTTACGAGTGATGAAAAACTAGTCCACCCACCATTCATTAAAAACTTGACCCCCCTCCTTACTACACAGTCAATGATGAAATTTAGTAATACTTAGTGGCTAATGTACTCATGCATAGACCTAAACTTAGGGCAAGTTTTAGCCCAATCGGAGGAAATTTTTTTTTTAGTTGGATCGGTACAGAAATTTCGCCCCAATAGCATTACGCTAATTTGTTTAAATTTTTTTATACATATAGGTAAATGGGAACGTAATTTTGGGTTGCTACTTGGATATTGTAGGATATTTTCGCCAGGTTTTTCAGAAATTTTACTAGTGACATTCATCTGTGTTGGGATTAATAAAAAGTACTTTTCAATGTCCATATTGTACTTTCTTAGGTTGGTGTATACTACCCTATTGAAAAAGTTGACGTAGTAAACGACGTAGTGAAGGATGTCGTAAATTGCATCAAATACGTAGTATACGACGTCGTGTACGATGTCGTGTACGATGTAATTTACGACGTCATTTACGTCTTCCTTAAATTTTTTTTTATTTACTTAAAATTTATTTAAAAAAATAAATTAAATATAAAGAAATGTTTAAAAGTATATTTTGATTATTTGGATGTTCAAATGAAAACAACATTCCCGACTTCGTTTCCGATGTCATTTCCGATGTTACATTTGTGTCACATTTTCACAATTAATAATAATAACATTTTTATTGAAATTATTTCTGCTTAAGGTAAAATTGATACGAAAAGGAAAAAGAAGGAAATAAGGAAAAGTGAACTCTTTATTATATATTGTGGGACTCGTGCAATAAAAGGATGTTTATATTATTGCATCATAATTTATTGGGAATCCGCTATTTAAGCCACGAAAAGTTCACAAATGTTTTATACAGCACAAAACAAAACGCTTTTTTGCACTATTTAAAAAAAAACTTAAAAAATCACGCATAACAAACAAAAATGTACACGTCAACATCAGCATCGTACACCATGATCGCCATATTTGTAAGAAAAAAGGAGGGATATAGATAGGTATCGACTCTAGTATCGATTGCAACGTATATTTCGATGTTTCCAATTGATGTTTTCTGATTCGCTGGTAATCTTTTAAGAAATATTACCATCCAATCAGAAAGCATCAATTGGAAACATCGAAATATACGTTGCAATCGATACTAGAGTCGATACCTATCTATATCCCTCCTTCTTTCTTACAAATATGGCGATCATGGTGTACGATGCTGATGCTGACGTGTATATTTTTGTTTGTTATGCGTGATTTTTTAAGTTTTCTTTTAAATAGTGCAAAAAAGCGTTTTGTTTTGTGCTGTATAAAACATTTGTGAACTTTTCGTGGCTTAAATAGCGGATTCCCAATAAATTATGATGCAATAATATAAACATCCTTTTATTGCACGAGTCCCAAAATATATAATAAAGAGTTCACTTTTCCTTATTTCCTTCTTTTTCCTTTTCGTATCAATTTTACCTTAAGCAGAAATAATTTCAATAAAAATGTTATTATTATTAATTGTGAAAATGTGACATAAATGTAACATCGGAAACGACGTCGGAAATGATATTATTTATGGTCTCAAATTCTGATATCCTTTCCGATGTCATTTCCGACGTCATATTTTTCAACCGGGGTATCCTGTTTCTTGGAATAAACAAAATTAAAATTTTTAATTGTAAACAAAATATTGTTTTCATTTGAACATCCAAATAATCAAAATACTTTTAAACATTTCTTTATATTTAATTTACTTTTTTAAATAAATTTTAAGTAAATAAAAAAAAATATAAGGAAGACGTAAATGACGTCGTAAATTACATCGTACACGACATCGTACACAACGTCGTATACTACGTCGTACACGGCGTCGACTACTCTCTGAAAATACGTCGCTGTACACGACGTATATTACGACGTCGTATACGACGTGGTTTCCGACATACGACTATACATAGTATTTGATGCAATTTACGACATCCTTCACTACGTCGTTTACTACGTCAACTTTTTCAATAGGGTAACAGACAAAAGTTAATGACATAAATAATTCATTTAAACATTAAATTCACTTATGTTTATAAAATCCGTCAATGTCACTAACTTCTTGTTTGGTCGCTACCGGCAGACACTCTCTAAGGTTTTAGTAGTATTTCAGTGATAATTCCGCAAAGTTAATTGCAATTTTACATAACAAATAATTATACTTCGCAGCCTCTTCCTTCTAGATCATACATGTAGTACCGCCGTACTGCCCGTTTCGCCACAGCAATTTTAAAAATTTGATATTTTTCGCGCCTCAAATAGGCGGCGTCCTGCTCGCTGGCCCTCTGATCGCTATTACGTTGTTTTGTGTGTTTTGCTAAACATCGCGTCCTACGGCTCAAGGACATAAAACGAAAAATGTCTTTGTCGTCGGGAGAAGATTCGTTCGAGGAGGATTGTCGTCATCGACAAAAAAAGAGAGGAAGTGCTCTTTGTCAAAAGATCTGAAACGACAATTTAAGAGGATGAAGAAAAAGTTGAAAAAACTGAAGCGCAAACGCAGGAGGCGTTCGTCAAGTTCTTCCTCAACTTCGTCATTACAAACATCTCACAGGAGCCGTCTAACTTAGAGAACTCCACTTTCAGTAAGTCCTAGGTCAGAACGTATCCCGGGAGGAACGTTAGATCAGAATAATAGTAGGCGTGAACGTGAATCTGGAGACGAGTCGGATGCGCATAGAGGATTGAGTGTCAAGCGTTATCTGCGAGAAACGTCGCACCCACGTCTCGGTGAAGTGCAAAATCGAAATCCTGGTGCTTCAGTATCAGGAAGACGTTCCCGGTCACGAACACCTCTTCCAGTTAATAGAAATTCTGCAACGAATAACGAAGTGGAAAATAAAAATGGCGGCCAACCAACGCGGGCTGATTTGCAGTTTGACGCAACGTTGGTAACAAACCATGAATCATTTCTTAAATTGCTGGGAGAGGGCGCGCAGGAAAGCACTAAACCAAGTACACTGATAGACGGCGCCATAGCAGATCTATGGACAAAAATATTAAAAGCCGGTTTGTCGCGAGAAACCAGTAAAGAGCTGGTTAAAAAATATCAACCAGCAGAAAACTGCTTAGACATGGGAGCTCCTTCTTTAAACCAGGAAATAAAATCTGATATGGGGGCCACCGCATTGAAAAAGGACGAGTATCAAGTTGTGGCGCCCAACAAACTCGGCGCTGCAATTAGTACGTTAGGTCGAGTGCTTACCTTAGTACTGGAGTCCAAAAAAGTGTCAAAGGAATTAGATTCTAGTGAATTGGTGCAAATTTTCACAACGTTCACTGATACTGGGAGAATTTTGACTGACCTACAACACGGTCTGTCCATGACTCTCAGATTTTTTATTTTGCCATCATTTTGTACATTTCTGAAAAAGATTGCTGGCGAAACTCAGGTCGATATCTATTTGTTTAGCGATTCTCTTTCCGAAAAATTAAAATCTGCAAAGGAGGTTGAAAAGTCGAGTAAAGACATCTCCAAAATACCTTCAAATCCGAACAAAGATTTTATAAACAATAAGAACAGGGCTTCAGCATCATCGTCTGGTTTCAGAGGTTTTTTAAACTCGAGGCCTTCCTCAAAAAAGAATCAACCCAGCGCGAATTCGAGGGGGAGGGGGCATGTGCCGAGGAACTCGCGCAATCCTGCGCCTAACCACAAGAAGAATTAACGGTAAGTTACAAAGCAGGATGATTAAAATTTTTTTTCGTGAATTGGAAAAGCTAACAGCTGATTCGTCCATATTGAAATGCGTCAAAGGTTACAGTTTGCCTTTTAATAAAATACTTTACCAGTCTCATAAACCAACTGAGGCCAATTTGTCTTTCGAAGACCGATGTAAAATGTATAGTAATGACATTTCTCATCTTCAAGAAATAGGGGCTGTTTTTCCTTGTGAACCATGTAAGAGTGAATTTTTGTCATCTTTCTTCTTACGATCAAAGTCTAATGGTGAAGACAGATTTATATTAAACTTAAAAAAATTAAATAATTTTATAACTGCTTCTCATTTGATAATGGAAGATTTCAAAACAGCTTTGCGTCTTATCAGTAGAAACTGTTTTATGTCTGTACTAGATATCAAAGATATAATGAAGCCAGTGATACATAAGCTTAGGACTCAAGGTATCTTGTTGGTCATTTACTTGGATGATATTCTTATCATAGGAAAAACTGAAGCTGAGTGTAGAGCAAAGGTAGAAGTGGTTCGGTTGTTACTTGAATAGCTTGGATTTGTAATTAGCAAAAAAAGTCAACTCGAACCGGCAAACATATGTACATTTCTAGGGTTCATAATAATAAACAGTGAAAAATATTGTGTTCAGTTAACTGAAAAAAAACGCGAGTCGATTGTCCAGAAGGTTAAATTTTTTCTAAATAATAAAAAATGTAAAATAGAGTATATGGCACAGTTTTTTTGGCACCTTGGTAGCTGCTTGCCCTGCTATTAAGTTTATTCCCTTACGAGTTTTTTCTTTTTTGTATTAAACTTTAAAATATAATGGCTCACAGTGGTCTGAATTCCAAATCTAGGTGGACAAAACTCAGAAGATTGATCTCTTTGAACAAATTTTTTTTACTATTTTTATGTTCTATTATATATATATAGAGCTTCCGTTTTTGTATGATTTAATCACTAAAAAAATTGATATTACTGTATTAATGCTTGAACTGGCGTAGAGCCACGCATAGTTCATTTTGCTCTAAAAATCATGTCTGTAATTAAACACAGCTAGTGAACTATTAAATCAGCAAATTTTAACTACTTCTATATGAATTCTATAGTATGATTCACACTCTGTAAGATAATGTAACATAAATTATTTTACTTTTTATGTGTATATTTAAAAACAAACGACAAACGTGAGTTTGTCTGCTACTCGTATGTTACAAAATTGAAAATGAAAAAAGTTAAATTGTTTAAATTTGTTTAAAATGTTATTTATGGGAAAATGTGTATTAAGACCTTAAGTTTTTATAACCATTATTTTTTTGACACTTTTTGCCACTTTTCGATATTTTCATGTTTAAAGCGAGTCGTTAAACCCGATTCTAGATGGACAAAGCTACTTGCTCAAAGACACTTCGATGCTATTTCACACTACCTTATTATAAGCAGTTTTTGAGGTTGCTGATTACGAATTTGAAGTTAAATTTAAAAAATTCAAAATGGCAGATCCAATATGGCGGACTTCAAAATAAAAAAAAATTTATCTTGATATAACACCGTACTTCAGGGTTTTCAAGGTCGCTGATTACTAATCTCAAGTCAGACTTTAAAATTCAGAATGGCGAAGCCAATATATCAGACATGAAAATTAAAATATGAAGACAGAGAGTTTTTTAGTGATCTCGGTAAGGTACGTCAAATAAAAGAGTATTGATTCATCAAAAATACACTACCGTCAAGTGGTGCACAAAAACACTCTTTTTACACTCTATGCTTAATTAAAATTCAGAATTTGAAAAAATAAAGAATTTATCTAATCAGTTATGTTGTAGACATCCTTCTAAAGGTGTCCTATGAGTCAGCCGACAAGAAAAAATTTTTTGTCTGAGTTATAGAAACTCAAAGTTGTGCACAAAATAAACCCCATGGTGGGGCTATTTTGTGCATCAAAGTTTGCTTATTTATAAAGTTGTGTAAAAAAAATTTTTGAACGATTTTGCTGTATGAAGTATTATTTCTAGATATTTTACAGTACAATAAAGAAAAACGAAGCCAGAAATATTTTCTTTCTAGGAATTATTTAATTAATTTGAAAGTAAAACACTAAAATTTCACAAAAATGTAGATTTGCAAAAGAATTTATTTCTTTAACAACATTTTACTTTAAATAACTTCTATTACACTTCTTGAGTTATTTTAAGAGAAAAAGTTTCAAAATTATCTTGAAAAGCATGTCATTATTAATGTTACTTTTTTGAGGTTTTTAAGACACCATGTGTAAAGCTGAAATTTTATGCTTATTTCTTATCTTATATAATAAAAATAAGACAAAAATGTTTCAAAATTAAATTCTAAAGTAATTTTTACTAACTACAAAACAAATTATTGAAAAAAACTTGATTTTAAAGAATGCACACAATAACCCACCAAATCCTGGTTTTTCAGTTTTTTACACTTTTTTCTTAAAATATGCAATAAAAAGTTAGCGCATCACGTGTATATCATCACAACTAAATTGTTAACAAGTATTATTAATACCTTTAGAAACACTTTTAAACTTCCGGAGATCTGAACAGAATTTTGAGAACATTGAAAAATTTTCAGCTTGATTTTCACGACTTTAAGATTTTTTTTCTGATTTCTGATAAAGAATTAAAGAAATTTATTTAGTACTCTCTGTAGTCTAGATATCAGAAAATATTTATACCAAGTAGCAATCTTGAGCAACTGAATATAAAGATTTTATTTATTAAAAACCTCGCATGCACAAAATAGCCCAACGGCGAACAAAATAGCCCCACTTGACGGTAATCTCTTATTTGGAGTTTCACCGCATTAGACGAGCCATTTTGCATTTTTAAAATTCCATAATAGATTCGTAATCAGCAACCCCAAAAACCAAAAATGATTAGAAATAATTTTTTATTCAAGAAAAACTGGTTTTTTTATTTTTAGGGCTGCCATATTGGATCCGCCAACTTGAATTTATGACATTTGACTTCAGATTCGTAATCAGCGACCTTGAAAACCCGTAAATACCATGTTATATTAAAATAAAGTAATTTTTCATTTTTTAAGTCAGCCATATTGAGTCAGCCATTTTGAATTTTTAAAATATAACAACAAATTCGTAATCAGCAATCCCAGAAACCTTTAACTACCATGTTTTATTAACATACCATAATTTCTTTATTTTTTAGTCCGCCATATTGGAGCCGCCATTTTGAATTTTTGGAATCTGTCTACAGATTCGTAATCAGCTAGAATCAAGCTGGAATCGGGTTTCAGACCACTGTGCGGCTTATAGAATTTTGATTGAACTTCACTTAAGGTAAGTTCGTTCAATCTTCCATGTTTTGTGCATTATGAATATTAGAAAGTTAGAACTTTGGACTAAAATAATATTTAATCAAATAGAGTCAAACTTTTGAATTACTTTATATTTGGAAGATAGAATCTTATTTGCGTTTTGAGGTAAGTACAGTCAAAATCATATATATGGCTTATCTCGTCAACGCTTGTCTTATGCACGTGAACGTATGTGTAAGGTAAGCGTAGACGAGAGAAATGACATATATGATTTCGACTGTACATTGTATATATATTGAGTTTGATAATTTTAAATAAATGAAAAAAATTATTGTTTTGTATAAAAACTAAAATTTAAAACAGGCAATATAAAAATAATATAATATGTGTGTGTGAATGACAGTACAAAACTTATGACAATTTAAAGCGCAGTGTATAGAAAATAACTTACCATTTCCGTTCGTGGAAAAAGAGAATTTATATACAGGGCATTTCTCCACCAGAATTTTTCACAAGTCAGGTGATCGACGATGCCAGGTGAGAAAACGGTTTTAGACAATGCATTCTTAATGGCAATCTCATTCATGCCAAGAACGAAGAGATAAGCTGGTGTCAAACTTTAAAACAGAAAATTATATTTTCAGTCAGTTTACATTATAATCAACTCATGAGCAAAACAATTGTTAAAAAAACAGTTTAATGTTATAAAATAATTAAATCAATAGGAAGAACGTACCGTTCCACTATTATGTAAAAGTATTTTTTTAAATTTTTGAGTTATACTTTCTAATAAACATTCTGAACTTTTAACTTAAAGAAGTTACCTATTGATTGGCTTAAAGCCAGAAATTAATTTAAGGTTGGGAACCAAAACATTGGAGAAGCTCCTTATACCCTGAACATGGGCTAGATTGTTCAATAAAAAAGCAGACAATTTCTGATCTTTTAATTTCAATTTGATGATTTTTGATATTATTTAATTTAGTTAAATAAAATTAAATTTTTGTCAAACTTTCATATTACAAAACTTTCAATGTGCTACAACTCCAATTTATTCTTATTTCAAACTGTGTAAATTTTAATTAATTCTAACTATTCAAATTGTATTTATGGAAATTTAAATTAAAACAAACTTTCAATAAATCCAATTATTGAATATTTTAATAATTCTAAATTCAACTCATTCAAATTCTAAGTAATATTTGGTCAAATTAATTTTTACTGATTTCAAATTTAATCTTTTAAAATATGAAACTAGAAGAATTATATATCTGGCGTCGGTTTCCGGTACCAAAATCAAGTTGAAGCGTTTGTTTTTGTTTTGCAATTTTTAAGCCGAGGTGATGGTTTTTGTAGAATGTTCGTGGTAAAAAGTGGCTGTGAGAAAGAAGGGAGTAGGATACAGGGCCGGCACTAACTGAGTGGATGGTATGGAGTACTCCACACCCCAAAATATTCGGGGTGTGGAATTCTACAACCCGAATTTAAGCTCTAAGCACTTACAAACGTCTTTTAATTCCTTCATCTCACCACCCCCTTCAAAATCCTTAATAATTCCACACCCCGGAAAAATTTTTTCGGGTGTACTTCCGTTTAGCACACTCATCCGATTTCTTTGAAAGAAAGTATAATTCTGTATTTTGATGCGCTCATTAAGAATGTTATAATGAAAGTTGGCGCAAATTTGATGATCATGCTAAAAATCATAAAAAACTCCTGTAATAATTAACAGTTTTTTGCTATTATCTCAAAAAGTATTCAAAATTTCAAAAAATATTTTAAATAAAAATTGTAGGTCTTACAAAAATACACATTTTATCATGTATTCATTTTTTACGAAAAGTCAATAGTTCCTTTTTTAAATACAAAAAAGTGTTAATCAACGTTAATTCTTAGTTTTTTGCTATTATCTCTTAAAATATTTAAGATTCCAAAAAAATTTTTAGACAAAAGTTGTAGATCTTATAAAAATACACATTTTATATTGTTTACATTTTGTACCAAAAGATAGTAGTTTTCATTAAAAATACAAAAACGTATGAATAACCATGAACATGGTTTATAGTTATATTATTACTGAACAGTAGTCTGGTAAACTGAAACAAATATTGCCTATGTAATTTGATTTACGAACAGATTCTACTTTTTATGATATCTCAACCCCCCTATATCTGATGAAAAAATGCCACTTTTTAAGGCACCCCCCCCCCCGTATCAGTTCAAAAAAATTCCGTAACAACCGTAAAATCGCGGCCGGGGGACGAAGCCCCCTGAAGCTTGAAAACAAGCCAACGCAAAGGATTGAATATTCAATAGTAATAATAAAATTTGAGTAGTGATGAAAATTAACATAATTCCATTAGTTTCGGCTTTAACGCCTACTAACGCACTTCACCACGGGAAGGTTGGGAAATGGACTTTGAAGTGCATTTTTTTTTTTTAATTTTTTATATTCTGTTCTTTTTTGTTCTTTTTTTATTAAGGGGGTTGAGATATCATAAAAAGTAGAATCTGTTCGTAAATCAAATTACATAGACAATATTTGTTTCAGTTTGCCGGACTACTGTTCAGCTTCATGCTTATTGACACGTTTTTGTATTTTTAATGAAAACTATTATCTTTTGGTACAAAATGTATACAACATAAAATGTGTATTTTTATAAGATCTACAACTTTTGTTAAAAAAATATTTTTTGAAATTTTAAATACTTTTTGAGATAATAGCAAATAACTGTTAATTATTACGGTAGTTTTTTATGATTTTTAGCATGATCATCAAATTTGCGCCAACTTTCATTATGATATTCGTAATCAGCGCACCAAAATACATAAGTATACGTACTTTCAAAGAAATCGGATGGGTGTACTAATCGGAAGTATATTCCTGCTTGGAAATGTCACAAAAAAAAAATTAAAATTTTACTACTTTAGAATTTGTAGAAACTCATGTTTTTAAAGTTTGAACTTGTGGCTAAATATTTTTATATAACATCTTGCGTCAAGAAAAGTACTAAAAGTCTGTTTTTATAGTTCTAGAGCTTAAAAGGAGAAGAATTATACTTTTTAACACAGCTAACCCCACCACCAACACTATTCAAGCATGCTTGCCAACCTTAACATCAGATATCGTCTCTCGTCGCGTGTTAGAATCAGGCGCGTGTCCAGGGGGGCAAGAGGGTCATGACTCCTCCTAGAAGAGTTAAATTTAAATGAGAGTGAGAGAGATAGCGATATAGTGTTATCTCTTTTTCTCTCATATATAACCTCACCCAAAAACCTTGTCTGGACACGCGCCTGGTTAGAATAGCAAGCGTGCTTGAATAGCATTGCTGTTAGGGTTAAACCAGGGACCGTCACGAAATTAATTTGGTTTTTGGAGTTTTTTCAAAATATCTATTAATAGTGAATAAATTTTACTTAAAAATTGAAATCAATTCATCAAATTTAAGGCAAAAAATAGTTGTACGTTGTTAAAATTTCAGAATTGAAAATCAATTTTGAAATTTTATGTGTAAAACAACCTTGGACGACTATTTTTTGCCTTAAATTTAGTGAATTGATTTCAATTTTTAAGTAAAATCTGTTGACTATTACTAGATATTTTGAAAAAACTCTAATAACCAAATTAATTTCGTGACGGTACCTGGGTTAAACTGTGATAAAAAGTAGAATTTTTTTCCCTTTAAACTCCAGAACCCTAAAAACAGCGTTTTCAGTAGAGTTTTTGACTCAAGGTATCATATAAAATTATGTATGAAACACGGGCGCATTAGTTTGCCGAACTAGCTTCGCTCGTGCGACAAACTTCACACGATTCTCGATTACCATACAGATGCGCTCTTGTTACACGAATAAATATTCTATGGCTTATGTTGAATTTTCTAATGAAAAATTAAGAACTATATATTTAAACTAATTAAGATTTTTTTACATAACTAAATTTCTATACTTACACATGGAAAAACAGCTTTGACATTTGGCATTTATTTAAATAAAAATAATAAAATACTCCATTGCCTTTCGTGCCGTTAGCATGTGTTCAAAGATTTAGAGATTGGTTTTTTTAGCATGTTGAGTCTTATTATTCTAACCTAAATGTCAAATCAGTTTCTTCATGTGTAAGTATACTAATGTAGTTATGTCAAGAAATTTTAATTAGTTTAAATACATAGTTGTTAATTTTTCATTAGATACTAAGGAGAGCTAATAAATGTAGTCAAATAGCTTTTAATATTATAAAATAATAAAATAAATGCTTTACTAAGGACTTGATGAGAAAATTTTTCAAAATCTAGTTTACTATTTATATATACTAGATGTAGTTCGAGCATTTTTTACTTGTACATATAAAATGTAATTATTTGTCAGCTTCATTTAGTGTCAGCAACACGAAGTAATAATAAGGAGACTTCACTTAAAGACTCAAGTGTTCCCACTTTAGGGAACATACGACTGTGAAAGTAGAATCTCGCAGAAGTGGCAGCCCCAGCGGGAAAAACGAGAAATTGCGAATTTTCCAATTTGTTTACATCCTGCGCGTCGTCTGCTACTATTATGTTATAGCGTGTCAAAGGAAAGTGATTATTTTAGCAGTTTTTTGGAAATCATTTAATAAATACACTAGGTATGTTATAAAGTGTTTCAGGGCAAGTGCTATTATTTGTAACAATTTATAAAATTTTATTAAAAAACTCTTTAACTTCCGAGATTAAATTATTAAAAAGCAGCAAGAAAAAACAAAGTCATTTGGACAAAGTTGTTAAGGTATTAGTCGCGTAAAATGATTTTCGTCAGATTTTTTTAAAACTTTGTATCTGTATTCATGAGGTATTTATCTATGAAATAAAATCTATCCTATTAATTTTGACCACTTCTGAGCTTCAAAATATTAATTCAAAGTTTATACCTTTTACATGCAATAGCACAAAATGCATGTAAAAAATGTCTCTTATATTCAATTATAAAAAAACAAGTCGTCAGTTTTTCAAATAAAACTACTAAGTTACACATTGAGATAAAATAAATCTTTTAAAAAAAAATTAATTTTATTGACCACGCCGTATAAAAAATACAATAATTTAAAAATTCATAATTTTTCATTTTCACGTGGTTTCATTGAAAAATGTCGAAAACGTGTAAGCAATACATCACTGGAGACGTTCTTTTGAAGCATACGTGTATGACGACTCTGTAGCACACAGCTCAACCGTCTAGAAGTTGAATTTGCAAAAAATATACTAAATTAATCTTTTTCCTCTTATTCCAGAAGTTTCAAAGTACCTTTTAAGGTATTAGTCGCGTAAAATGATTTTCGTCAGATTTTTTTAAAACTTTGTATCTGTATTCATGAGGTATTTATCTATGAAATGAGATCTATCCTATCAATTTTGACCACTTCTGAGCTTCAAAATATAAATTCAAAGTTCATACCTTTTACATGCAATAGCACTAAATGCGTGTAAAAAATGTCTCTTATATTCATTTATATAAAAACAAGTCGTCAGATTTTCAAATAAAACTACTAAGTTACACATTCAGATAAAATAAATCCTTTAAAAAAATTAACTTTATTGACCACACCGTATAAAAAATACAACAATTTTTAATTTTCACGTGGTTTCATTGAAAAATGTCGTAAACGTGTCAGCAATACATCATGACAAATTATAGTACCTGACTCAAAATCGTGAAAATTACATATATTACATTAGAAGAGGTCACAAGGAAGCAAGTGAGTTGATATAAAAGTTTATTTTTTGTTCTTTTTATTTTGCGGGAGTTTTGCGGGAGTATTTACGCGACTAATACCTTAATTGTTTAAAATATGTTCTCAGACGTTTCGAAATCTATATGATTTCCTCTTCAGGGAGTCTAACAATAAAATAAAATAACAAAAATTATAATTATTTCATTTAAGAGAGACAAAAAATAATAATAATAGCAAAAATACGAAAATTTTAGAGGTAACCATTGTATGGAGTCAGAGAAACTAAAATGAAATAAAAAATATGAGAATTTTCAAAATTAGATTAGAAAACAAAAATTCATATGTTTGTAAAATTAATTAAAAATAGAAATTATTAAAATACACATACAAAAAAGAATGTGTTTAATAAAACATGAAAACACATAAAATAATAAAAGTTAATAGAATTAAAAATTAATAAATAAAATAATAAAAGTCACGTACCAGATTTACAAACATAAATTTTATTAAACAGACTAAAGGACATTAACAATAACAGTTTAAAGAGAAAACAGAGAAATAATAAATATGAATATTGTCTATTTTAAATTATCAAAAATAAAATTCAACAATATTTTATAACATTTATAAAAATTAGTTAAATCCCTGATTTTATTCAAATTATTGTTTCTCTCTTTTTTAATTAAAAAACATATGAAATCATTTAGATTTTAAAACGTTAAAGAACAAATTTTAAACATTAAACAACTTTGTCTGAATAAATTCGTTTATTCTTGCTCCTGTTTATGAAATTTATTATTAATTAATACATTATATGTTGTAGACAACAATTTCTTTTCTATTTAATTATAACAAAACATACCTTACAAACCACAACAAAACAAACATTTCGAACTTACGCGCATACACATATAAACGCTTAACACAAACACTGGAAAATGCGCAGTTTCTCGTTTTTCCCGCTAGGGTTGCCACTTCTGTGAGATTCTACTTTCACAGTCGTTTGTTCCCTAAAGTGGGGACATATTTTCAACAGAATCCCTATAGAGTGAAGTCTCCTTATTATTACTTCGTGGTCTGGAAAATAGGGTATGTTCTATGCAAGAATTCTTTAGAAATTTTCTTTTAAGAAATTTTATAACCTCAATAGAAAAGTTTTGTTCTACTTAATTATTTAATGAGAGGCTGTGATATACTGTATGTGTAACTTTGTACGTACCGAATAAAACGATATACAATCATAATTGTAAATTTAGACAAGCCTGTCACTAGGAAGCTTCTTTTGTCGTTTTTCATACTGCCTGTCGATCGAAAAAAGAGTATTGTTACCAGCAAACCACTGAAACAAAATTTAATTTAGTTATAACAAAAGTAAAAGTTATGAAGTTAAATAAGTTCTAACTTATATCCTTAACAAATAAATAATAGTAAGAGCATAGATTTAGAATTATATGAGTCCCTGGATCAAGAAGGGCACGTAAAGCTGTTTGTCTTGAAAAATGAAGTCTCCTGAAACATCGATTATTATCGCAACGTTCAGGGTGAGCGAAAAACTTTCCACGCCCTTCTACGATCCAGCGGGTCATAGTTTTATGGAAAACGGGTGTCTAATTAGTTGATTCAGGTATTCGTCTTTCGTCGGCTTAGCGCAACATAGTGTTTATTCAAAAAAACAAAGCAAGAACGCACCTACTCAAAAAACGAAGCAAGAACGTACCTATCCATAAAAAGAAGCAAGAACGTAACAACTCAGAAATTAACCTTTTTTGTCAAATTTCAAGTTGTGTTTATAATATTAAATTGAATTAATAATTACTTTAATTTTATGACATTTTTGCATAGCTTTTCTATACGCATGTTATTCTTATCAGACAAAAGTTAATAATTTAAAATATTGATGCTGTTGACATTTAAAATTTGATAAAATTTGCTTTGTTCTTTGAATAAACACGATGTTGCGCTAAGCCGACAAATTGTATTCGTCGCTTGGGTGGAGAACTACGCCAATTCAGAGTAGTGCTGAAAACTGCGCCATTCCAGATGACAGTTGAAAAACATGCCATTTTGGATATCACAATTTTTCCCTTATTTTAGCTTGAAAAAATATAACAATATAATTTAAAAATGGAAACTTATTCTCTAATATAAATTATAATTGAATATTAAAGTTTAACTTAAGAGAAAAATAACTGTCATTAACGAACTTCCTGTCTCACAATAATTTCAACTTAAAAAGACACACTGTGCCTGAACCAAAAAAAAAAACTGACAAAAATGGGTCCAAAATTAGGTTGTTGGGGATGTCTCTGCATCATATCAGAAGTAAAAATACGTTCAGAACAAAATCCTAGCTTTAAGAGTTGGTTTTGAACTTTTTTGATATTTCAAGTTATATTTCCAAAACGTTTATATTTCTTATAAATATATTTGTCATATTGTAATACTTTTTTGCACAAAAATTAATTTTTTTTATTAAACAACTACGATGCAATAAGATTTTTTTATTGCAATTGGTAAGAATAATATTTATAACATAGCATACGCAAAAAACAAGTTAAATCATTGTCAAACTGAACTATAGTTTTAAAACTGTGAAACGAAATAATATTTAAATATATATTTACATCAACTATAATCAGTACAATACAACTCACTTGAAAATAACAAAATAAAAATTCGACAACTGCTCGCATGAGTTGGAATTTATGTTTTTCACATTTGGTTGAATTAATTTCGTAGCGATCTGAAGTTTCAAAAATTCACAATGGACCAAGTCAAACCAATATCACATATTATTTTGTTATTATTCTTATATATTTTATTTAGAAAAATAAAAAAGTTCAAATACAAAAAATTTACAACTCATAACGAATAAAATTCATAATTTATCACGACTAAGTGATAAATTCCTAATTTTATTAAAATTCATAAGATTTGCAAACAATACAATGAAAATCTTTTAAATTGAAGAATTAATTTAAAACTTCCCTGTCGAAAATCTAGTCAACAATTGTATGTTTTAGAAATGCTTTAAAATAGTTTTATTTTGCTTAAACATGGATATCCGTGCTTCCAAATACCATCAAACACGCTTGTATAATTGAACGCAGTATGAACACGGCTTTTACGTAGAATATTTTGTTTGGTGTATGATTCACAAAACACTATGAAAACTATTTTTCTACAGATAGAAAAAACACCCATGAAACATTTTTTAAAAGAGACTTCAGAGTTCGTACAATGTTAAAAAACTACAATTTCACAAACTATTAGATCTTTCACAAAGTACATAAATGCAACTATTTTATGACACACTTATGTATGTTGTTACAATGTAACAAAACACGATGTCAACAGCTTTTAATAAGCAATAAATCAGTTACGGCTACCTGTGAACTTCATGTTTCAAGAACACATTTTAAACAGGAAATTAAAAGTGTTATCTGTGTTCTGCAACATTAGACACACACTTTGTCAAGAAGTAAACGAAATACTTTAAACTTTATACCAACATGCATTGGATGTTTGTATAATATTAAAGAAACATCATGTTACAACTTGATGTTGTCTTTCAAACTTTACATGTCAACATCGTGTTTTGAGAACATGGTTTTAACAGATAGTTGAAGTTTTATTTGTGTACTGTATAACATTAATCATACACTTTATTATGAAGTATATGAAATTCACAATAAACTATGTAACGACACATATTTAAATGTTTGTATAAGGTTATAGAAACATCAAGTTCACAACTTTTGTTATTCAAAATTATATGTATGTGAACATCGTGTTTTGGAACTTCTTCTTTTTCAATAAGAAAAAGAAAAAGAAGTTCCAAAACACGATATTCACATGAACAGTCAGCTTCTATTCAAGATATATAAAATTTCTTTCAACCAGCAATACCAAATTAGGAATGGCCAGACCTCACGCTCACAGAAGTTAAGCAAGGTCAAGCGTGGTTACTATTTAGAGATTCTATGGGTGACCATCTCCATGATATCGCTACAGCCTAGGTGTTTTTCAATGAAATTTGAAATATTCTGAAATAAAAAGAAATATGTACGGGGAAAACCAGCTATTGCCATTTATAGTTAGGTTTTTTCAGTAATTAGACGCGTTTTAAAGAATAGCAAACCATTTAGTATTCCTCTTCGATTTTTTTTACTAAATCGGATCGGTGAGTAGACGGGTTTCAAAGTAAAGTGAGCCGGCAAGCAAGAGACGCCATAATTCAAGATGGCGGCCAACAAGTGTTCCACGTGTCTGGCCGGCACAGGTTTCTAATTTCATCCAGAGTGCAAATCTTCGGAGTAGTGCGAATGAGGATTTCAGTGTATCTCTTTATGCATTTATTGTTATGGTGTATAGTCCTAGCTAATATAGCAAGTTTAAAGTGGAATAGCAAAATTTCGTGCAAGTGTGACTCAGTGAAGGAGAAATTTGAAACGAGATTTAGTGTAAGAGTGCTATCAATGAAAATAAGTGAATCAAAGGACAAAATGCCACCAAAAGGAAGTGGGACAAGCCGTCCAACTTTATTAACAAATGGAAATAGATTGAATGATAAGAAAGAGAGGCTATCACTGATAAGAAACCTCAAAGACCTAGCAAACACTCAAGAAGGTTCAAAAGCAGTGGAAAAACTATTGAAAGAACTGAAACCCAAGGATTCAATAAAAATATCGCAAAAAACGCTAAGCAAACCGAGACAGAGTACTTCAAGGATTATCGGAGGGAGTAAGGAGACCATGGCTAAGGAAGATGCTAACAGAGGGGAAAAAATGGAGGACAAAGATACAGCAGTATCAGAAAATTTTAATGACAAGCATCAAAGCGATGTTAGCGATGACTCACCGGCAGAAGCCCGACAAGTTAATGACGTAGCTATTTTGAATGGAGCAAAACAAGCAGAAACAGCAACAGACGGAGAATTGAAGCAAGGAAATAAAATAAACCTTGTAATAAATCCACAACCAAAATATACAGCCGAGACTATTATTGGAAATAATCAAGTAATTTCAAAATTGAATGCAGACAGGGATAATTTGACGATAGACACGAATATAATGAAAAAGCAAGTAGAGATCGAAGAAATCATGGAGGTGGGAGATAGCAGCAGTCCAGTGAATCAAATCCGGGCCACAGAGAATTTGGATGCTAAAAGATCCATATCGCAGAATACCATTCAAAAGATTGACGACGAATTGGAGACGTTGAGGGACGAGATGGGACCTGAATGGAGAGATGTAAATTCGATATCAAAGAAAAGGAAGCTCGAGCGAAATCAAAATAATGTAATCCCAAGAGATCCTGCAGGAGGCGACACGGCAGCTGCAGCTACACCAACAGTCAACAGCGAGGTAAATGACAAACAACATTCGGAGAAGATGCAAAGCGCAGGTAAAACAAAATTTAAGACTAAAACACCGCCATTTATTGTATTAAATACAAGAATTATAGAACTTGTAAAATTATTAAGCGAAGTAATTCCCGTAAAAAATTTAATATGTAAAAATTTAGCGGATAATAAATTGGCCCTCTATGTTCATTCATTTGAGGATTTTCAGATAGCTTTTAAAATTTTGAAGGATAATAATATTGAATTTCATGCGAAGCCTCCACAAGAGGCCAAGGTTTATTCTTGGATTCTGAAAGGGGTCGCGGGGGATTTTGAGGAGGATGATATAAAAATGGAGTTAGAGAATCTAAAATTAAAAAATGTAAAAATTGTGACAATAAAAAAAATTAGTTTAAAAGAATTTTTTAAAAGTAAAAAGGGTGGGGGGGCTTTCCTCGTCAGGATCTCCGGCGACAGTAACAATGCGGAATTAACCTCAGTGACGAGGCTGGCAAACCAGATTGTATGGTGGGACAAAATTTATAATAAAAATACGGTACAGTGTTACAACTGTCAAAGAGTTGGGCATTCAGCCAGATTTTGCAACCGGGCAAACCGATGCGTCAAATGCGCAGATTCTCATCCACCAGGAGAATGTCAAATGAAGTTAGATCCGGATAATCCAGAGAATTTGGCCTATTGTGTAAACTGCCAGCAGTCTGGTCACCCAGCCTCGTACAGAGGATGCCCAAGATTACTAAGTAATACCGAAAAATATATTGAAAATCAAAATTTAGGGAAAATAATGCGAGAAAAAAAACATAAACAAATTAATAATTGGATTAAACCAGGGCGTTCGTTCGCTGAGTCTGTCAGGAATGTAGTAGAGCCAGTCGAAAATGATAGAAATTTAAATTTGGTTAATAATGATAGAATTGAAAAAATCAACGATAATTTAATTCCGAAAAAAAAGGTATTGGTTCAAAAACCTAGTATGAGTGAAAGTTCAAAAATGAATGTTGAAACTATAGTCGAAAAGTCTGTGTATAATAAAAATGTAAATAGTGTAAATAGAGATATAGGACTGATAAAGTCAAATGAAATTGATTTAGAAGAGAGAGGATCAGAGGGCGACCGACAGTTAGAGAAGTCAAAGAATTATAATCAATTAGAATCAATTTTATCGGGATTCATGAATCAAATGAAGGTTTTTATTACTGCCGAGCTAGACGGAGTCAAGGAGACTGTACAAAAAAACGCAAAAAATATCGAGATTATATTTAAAAAACTAGAAGTTACCAATGGATAATACACCTTTTCAGCCACTACGTAAACCTAAAACTTATAAATTTAATAATTTAAAAATATTGGCAATAAACGTTAATTCCATAGTCTCAAATGAGAGAAGGTATAACCTCATTAATTATATTACTGAAAAAAATTTTTGACATAGCACTACTAAGTGAAACTAAATTAAAAAATAGACATAAAGTCTTTTTCGATAAATTTAATGTAATTAGAAACGATCGAGTGGCTGGAAAGGGGGGTGGTACAGCCATAATAATAAACAAAAAAATTAATTTTGAGCAAGTTCATATGAACTGCATGAATAAATTAAGTAAATTAGAAGTTTCAGTGATCAGAATCTCGATACAGGACAACAAAAACCTGATAATAATAGCCGCGTACTCCCCGGGAGATATTAAGTCTAATTTTGTCGGAGATCTGAGTGCGGTGTTTGAAGAGTTAAAATTGGGTAATGCGAATAATTATTATATACTGGCAGGCGATTTAAACGCAAGGCATCCTGCGTGGGGGGACAATGTCTCGAATAATAAAGGAGAGACGCTTCTGAGTTGGATGTATGAACACAAAGCTCAATTCAAAGCGGAACTAACGGGCCCAACCTCTCTCACTTTTACCGCGGGAGGGTCTTATTTGGATATGGCAATTCATGATGCTAGAGTAGAAATAGTCAATAAAGTTGATAATAAAATTCGGGTAGCACCATTTCACAGTGATCACAATGCGCTAAATATAAAAATAAAATTAGAGAATTTGGACAAATTTCTGATATCGGAAAATATTATTAACAATAAATTGAATTACGCAAAAACAGATTGGGACAAATTTAGAGAAAAATTGAATAATCGCGATGAAATCGAAATACCCTGCGACATTAATTTGACAATTGAGGAAATTGAGAAATATGTAGGAGTTGTTAGTGAGCGGATAACTGAAGAGTTAGTGAACTCAACTCCAACTTCTGGTTCGGCGGACTCGGTAAAGAGATACTTAAATGCTAAAATTATAAAACTTCAAAGGAAAAAGAGTAAATTATTAACAGCTATTCATAAAATTAAATATAAAAATTTTGCAGATCCATCCTATTTGCCGAGTATTAAAAATTTATTAAGTGAAGTCAAAAAAGAATTAAAAATAGAATTCAATCTGTCCGTAAATAAATATTGGATTAAGAGGATTAAGAAAATAAAACCTCACGGTGAGAACAATATGTTCACTGAAATTAATACAATATTTAGGGGTACAAGCCAACCGGTTAGTGCCAATTTATATATTCCGAAGAACGATTTAAATTTGGTAAATAGCCTGTGCTGGAATGTGTATGAGTATCCGCTCGCTGACGATAACATTATAGTTTCGAGGCCTGAAGATAAGGCGAACGTTCTTGCAACATATTTCGCGCAGATTAATAATCAATGTAGATTCTCAAGTAGTCCCAGGTTAGAAGATGTAGTACAAAACACGGTGAATCAATTTCGCTTATCCGAAAACTTGCCCAAGCAGTTAGTACGATTTAATAAAGAAAACAAATCACTAAATCCAGTTTATGAACCCGATCCAAAATTTTTTTGTAATATTAATAAAATTAAATTAATAATAAAAAAATTAAACGGTAAAAAATCAACAGGCCCAGACCAAATTCCAAACATCGCACTCAAGAATCTAACAGAAAACATGCTAAAAAATTTAGTTATAATTTTTAATAACTCACTTAATGTGGGTTATTTTCCGAGTAGTTGGAAGACCGCGAGAGTGATTCCACTGTTAAAAAAGGGAAAAGACCCGAGACTGGTTGGTAGTTATAGACCAATCAGTCTTTTGTCAAATGTGGGAAAACTGTTCGAGATTGTGATCAATAGCTCGATAAATAGATTTGTAGAGGCAAATCAAATAATTCCTCAGGAGCAATTTGGCTTCAGAATTAAAAATTCAACGTTGCACGCCGCAACAAAGCTTACTTCTGACGTTGCTGAGGCGCTCAGCGACGGTAAATTAGTCGCTGCGTGCCTCATCGACGTGGAAAAGGCGTTTGACTCGGTCTGGTTGGACGGCTTGATGTTCAGATTGCTAAAGAGAAACTGCCCTCATCATATTGCGAGATCGATATATAATATGGTAAGGAATAGAGAGATGTACGTCTTTACAACGGGGGACAAAAGAAGTTTAACAGTCAAACTCGACAACGGTCTGCAACAGGGATCAGTCAATTCCCCATTGCTATTCAATGTATATATTTGCGATTTGTTGAGGTCCTACGGTATAAACAGAGAAGAATTCAAAAAAGCGTTAGGTTTCGCCGACGACTTGATAATATATGTAATAATGAAATGCTTGTTAAAGGCAAGAGACGAACTGCAAGCCCTGTTCCGTAGTGTGACAGCGTTCCTGGCGGCCTGGAAGCTAAAAATAAACGTAGACAAGTGCGAGACGATCCTGTTTAGACCGCTTGTCGATGAATTAAATAAAAAATTCAGAAGAGTGTGGAGAGATTTTTCGATTTCACTAGATGACAATTCGGAAACCAAATTGGTTCACAAAAGATCGGTGAAGTATCTCGGGATCATCCTAGACGATCGGTTGAAATTTGACGTCCATATCGATTCTGTGTTAAGGAAGGCGAGAAATGCATTTTTAGCTCACAAAAGTTTATTTTATTCAACAAGATTAAATAAAAGAGTGAAAATCATTTGTTATACGCTACTAATACGGCCGATATTAACATACGGTTGCCCGATATGGTACGGAATAGCCCCACCGTCAATGGAAAAGTTAAGAATGTTTGAGCGAACGTGCTTCAGGGCATGTCTCGGGGCGCATAGGGACCCGAACACGGGTTTTGAGAGGTACATTTCCAATGCGAAAATATATGATTCAGCAGGGTTACCCAGAGTCGACGGTTTCATTGTGGGTCTTATACGAAATCATATCGCTAAGGCCTGCAATAACCGGGTTAACCCTCTGATATCGTTGCCTTTCAGAAAGGGAGATGATATCTTGAAAAGGATCGTGGACAAGGGTTACTTGCCCCCCGAGACATTTACTTACCTAGATAGGCGGGAGTTCATCCAAGATGAAAATAACGTGGTAGTTCTGTACCATATCGCAAGACACGTTAGAGACAGAAAAATTGTAAAAAGCGCGAAAGACGTGCGGGATGATCCGGAGATATCATTGTCATATTCCACGGTTTCTTATAAGAGAAAAAACGAGAGAAATTATAGAGAGTACTCTTCCAGATTTTGGTGGCTCGACCCCGAGAAAAATAATGTAAACTTCGATGAGTAATGGAAATTGTAAAATAGTAAAAATGCATTTATAGTAAATAGTAAATATAATATTGTTAATTAGTGAATGTCAGGAATACTGGGGCTATTTTGAGTCCCATCCTGTGAATCTTTCCTTGTTTATTCTTTTTTTTTTTTTGGTTATGATGAGGAGCAGTTTTTTCTCCTGTTGCAGGTGCTTTCTGATCCATAAGGTTGGCTAAATAATTATTGTTAACATCAATATAATTGATAATGTTGATAATGAAAGGGTTATGGTGGTATGCGAGAGAAGAAAGTGACAAGTTAACGAGTGGCCCGTGCGGCACGTTTAACAGAATGTAAAAGCTCACATTATATTAGTTGTCTGGACGTTTTTGTTGTTTGTTTTCGCGTCAAATTACTTGTAATTTATCCTCTGTTAAAAAAATAAATGAAAAAAAAAAAAAAAAAAAAGGAATGGCCAGACCTTACGCTCACAGAAGTTAAGCAAGGTCAAGCGTGGTTACTATTTAGAGATTCTATGGGTGACCATCTCCATGATATCGCTACAGCCTAGGTGTTTTTCAATGAAATTTGAAATATTCTGAAATAAAAAGAAATATGTACGGGGAAAACTTGGTAGTATACAACAGTTCTAGACCTTCAAAGGGAGGAGTTGAACCGGTGAAAAATAAAATTGAATAAGAAAAAAATTGTTTTTTTTAATTTTATAATTATCTTTTGCTTTTGGTTCAATAAATTAATTTTCTTAAATGATTTATCTATTTTTGTGCATAAAATAAACGTTTAATTGTTTTAACGATCCTAGAACTTTCAGTTCTAGTCACGAGAACATCCCTAAAACGATAATAGAACATGCATCTTTGGAAAAAGTAAACATTCTATTTACTATCATACGACACACATTAGACACTGTAATAGTAGAGAATCAATGTGAAGAAAGTGTTAAATGTGTGTTAACATTATAAAATAAGTGTTCAAAGACTGCTTCTACAATGTTTCACAACTACTATTCAACATACTTTTCGTGTATCTGGATCACATTTCTCACAAACAACTGAAATGTAAGAAAGTGTTTATGAAACACTAAAGCGTTCCAATATACATGGATGAAACACATTCAATTGGGTTTCTCAACACCCAACTTACACCAAGTAAACACTGAACAAAACACTCTTTAAACATGGTTCTCACATTATATTTTTGACAGGGTGTAAATCGAAACAATAAAATTCTCTGCCTTCTTTTTTCCGAAGACGGTTTTATTCACACAAGGTGCATACATTTTCTTTTTTTTTCTCCTGATAAGAACACTTATTCGTAGGATGAGACATCTTTTGATACAAGGCGAATGTTTTTCATAATAATTTCACAGAAAATTATTTTGAATTGAATTAAGCTACAACACCTTTTAGTTAAGGGTAGAGTCAGGGGTAGTGGGACACCTTTTTTCAAGTTCATATTAAAACTTAAATTTCACTAATTTTTAGAATTTTTTTGGATTAGTAGAAAACTTATGATGCTTACTATATAATTCACACGTCATATTTAGAATATATCTTATTAAATTTAAAAAAATAAAATTTTTGCAACATAGCACAATTACCTGTTATTTACTCTGTGTTCGGGTAGTGGTACACTGCTATTAAAACACCTAACAAATATTTTAATAGTAATATTTTTATTTGTAAATTATTAATAAACTTATTATGCAGTAGAAAACATTTTAAAATGTTGTAAAAAACCCACTAATTATTGAATAATTCACATTAATATATTCTATAGTTCTTTTAAGAATAATAGTTTTGAAATTTATTATAATAACAATATTATATAATTTGTAGATGTGTATTACATGAACTTTATGCAATATTGTAACCTCATAACAGAAATGCGCTGAACTGCGGCACTACGCATGCGTTATTTAAGAAGTTGTCTGATTGGTAGAAGGATTTTATGATCAGGGTTGCCAATTTCACAAGTCATAAAGTAAAATATTTTGCCCTGTACCACCACACAAACTGGTACATTAAACAAATCATACGCAACAAAATTGTTTATTATAATATATTAATAATATTTTTGAAAACTTTAAATCATCCGGATATTTTAGTGAAGACCCTAAACAAAGTAAATCACAATATATTTATGTTTAAAAAAATTCCATCTCTATAAAAATCAATGTTGTATGTCAAGCAAATTTTTCCTCTGCTGCGTCAAAAATAGTTTTTTTCTATTTTCTTCGTAATTAATGAATCAATGTGGCTTAAACTTTTGGACGTCATGAGTTTTCGCATACCTCGATTATATTTACAATTTGGAACATTTTTTTTCAGTAGTTTGTCAGAAAATTACAATGTATCACCACCCGAACTGTCCTACTACCCCTAACTCTACCCTATATTAAATCAAATTTAAATAATCTGAAAGTGTATTAAAATAAAACCACGGCAGAATATTTTTATCGCATACAATATAAAAATCCGACAAAACTATTTGTCGGATAGGTTCTGTAAACATACTAATCTACAGCTTGGACCTTCTCCTATTAAATAAAATTGGAATTAAACATAAATAATAATTAGATAGTCAACAGCAGGACTTTTTAATCAGCTCTTTGTTTGTAACATTCCTACTCACCCATGAGGTGGAAAGTAACAGCAAAAAGGAAAAAAGTAACATACGGTTCCTAAATCAGCTCGCTCATGATATGGGGGAGGTAGAGGGGGTAAAACTGATTAAAAATTACTTTAGGACCATGTCTGTCCGCTGATTGGTTTAGAAGTTATAAGCGTTGTTACTTTTCACCTCTGTTTCTTTCCTCCTCGGTCTTCCCTATAATCAGTTTGCCTATACGCAGGCCCGTGCGCAGTATTTGCTTCTGGGGGGGGGGGGGTTTTCAAAAAATAAATTGTGTAAACATTGTTATTTATTAAAAATAATTTTTTAATCAAAAAAGTTGAAAATTTTTAAAGCAAGTTCAGACCTCTCTGGGGGGGGGGGGGTTTAAACCCCCAAAACCCCCCCCCCCTTGCGCACGGGCCTGCCTATACGGAAAAAATAAGTTGTCTAAATATTGCTCGATTAGTTGTAGAATCTTGGATCTAGGCCAAGATTTAACAAAGTAACAGAGTTCTTCTATGACTATGAAAGAAATACTAAATGAAAGTTAAATACATTTTAGAAACCTAGTAATAGAACAAAAAGTGTTTGAATTATTATAAAACTGTTTTTTATAAAGTTATCAACGAAATCTAAATTTTAATGCATAAGAATATAATATTTAGAAAAATTTATTTAATATCTCTGCGACTATTAAATAATTTGAAGGAATGTTATTGCCATAAACAGTTTTCTAAACTCTAGAGAAAACTGATTTAGATTTTACAACGATGTTGACGTAATTTTAAATTACTTGTGTATTAGAATTTAGAAATACAGAATCGAAAACACGGTTTATAAGAAGTAGTCGACTAAGTCGCAGACTTCGAAAACGATGCGCGTCGAAGATGCGCAGACTTTCTAGTGACCATCAGTGTCAAAATATAAACTGTTTTATATGATTTTCATTATTTGGGTACGTATATTTTGTAGCACTGTTTAATTGACAACAAATTTTATGCATATTATTATGTATGTTTTTTGCAACTTGATAAAACATATGGGCGATTCCATGTGAGATTTACATGCAGATTTTAAATTCGGCCAAACATATTTTTAAAAGATATACTCACCGAACATGAACGAGATATTACAAACAAAAAGAAAAATACGGGCATTGCTTGTCATGCAACTGAATATAAACATGAATTTGATTTTTCAAAAGTTAAAATATTAAATTATGAAAGCAATGAATTTAAACGAAAATATATTGAAATGATTTATATACAAAAAAATCTTTCATCAGCAGTTAATTTTAATAATGATATATTACGTTTAAGTCAGACATACTCATATTTTATACACGCAAACAAATTTTAATATATTTTTACTATCCAGCAAATATATTTTCACTATCTAGCAAATAGATCTCCATAAAATTAATTTAAATCTTCGATTATCGACTTTCATCGACTATCGACTTTCAACTTTCATCGACTATTGACTTTCTTAATTTATTGTTAGTGTTTGATATTGTCACGATTATAGTAAACCATGCCATGGCATAACCTTTAACTGTCAAATGACAGGTTTATTGTTTTTAACTCAAAAATATTAAATATAAAATGTAAACATATTTTTAAAAAGAAACCTCCTAATAGAGGTGAGTTCTCATAATATTCTTATAATATTCTGTGATGTAACATCTTTGTATGTATTTATTTAATTATTGATTTATTTAATTGATTTCTAGGTCTCCTTTACTAATTATTAACTGTTATTTTTCGGTTGTTTATATATTGACCTAAAGAGGACACATAATGTGTCGAAACATGTAGTCCAAATAAATAGGAGAGTTTTTTAAAAAGAGATTTGCATTTACTTCGAAAAAAAGCCTCGTAAAATTTTGAACAAATTAACAAAAGCGAAGTGTAAAAAACGTTTTAACAGAAAAAATACTTAATTTTTTATATTGTTTTTGGTAGCTTAGTTTTCGAGTTATGAATTTTTTAAATTTTTGGTTTTTAAAAGTACAGTCGAACCTGGATAAGCGAGAGTTGAAGGGACCGGCTATTTTCTCTCGCTTATAGAGGTTTCTCACTAATCCAGTTTCTCACTTACAAAGGTCCAGGTGCGATTTTTTTCGCTTATAGAGGTTTATGAATTTGTAATCCATTATTACACGTTCTGCAAGATTTATTACTCTTATTATTTTCTTATATTTAATTATATTTTAACAAATATTTATATATATACATATTAATTTATAATTGGTTTGCTATTAATGTATTTCATTTAAAATTAAATATTCTTATTAAAAAATACAACATACATTAGATTTAGAGAGTTTTTGCTTTAAAAAACTCTGTCATCTTTCTTTTTTGTTGTTGTTTTAATAATCTTAACTTGTTTTTCAAGAAAGTAAATTTTACCTAAGTTAAATTAAAATTTTAAGTTTGTCACTTAATGAATGCACATTAATTTTTCGTTTTGACATTATTCAACTTTTCAAAAATCAATTCAATTTATTAAGGGGAAAATTATTTTCGGTGTTTCCACTGCACGAGTAACTGCGGTTATACTTGATTATCTTTATTTTCATTTACGAAAAGTAAAAAGATATCATAACAGAACTAGGAACAAAAGATATTTCGATAAAATTTTAGACAAGATTCTCTCGCTTCTAGAGGTCCGAGAGCGACTTTTCTCACTTATAGAGGTCCGGGCGAGAAAATTCTCTCGCTTACAGAATCTCACTTATAGAGGTTTTTACATGTAAAAATGAAGGAACCGACAAATTTCTCTCGCTTATAGAGGTTTCTCGCTTATCCAGGTTCGACTGTATACCTTTTTTTAAACACATATATCTCTGAAACTGTGCACTATAGAAAAATTTTGCCAGAAGAAAAGAAGTTTAGTTTTTCCTTGACTTTTAAATAATTTTAACAAACAAACAAAAAATTTGAATTTTTTTAAAAAAATGACAATTACTTATAAACTATTTTTTTTTTTTTAATTTAGGGGATTTTTTTAATTTTTTTTTTTAAAGATACTTGGGAGAAATAAGTAAACTTTGCAAAAGGTTTCAGAGTGTACCTGATGATCTTAATGGGTTAAATGAATTTTTCTTCATCCTCTATCCGATAGTACACTGAGAAACTAATTTGTTTTGCTGTTTTAGCAACCCATTTGCTACCTTAGCAAATTTTTTTGTTATAATAACAAAAAAAGTTATTTATAGCAGTTTAAAGCAGACGCTATATGGGAGCGTTCACAAATGACGTCACGCATTTTTTTCAACTTTTTGACCCCTCCCCCCCCCCTCCTGTCCCATTCTGTCACGTGAGAGTAAACACGTACCCCTAAAAGGACGTCACGATTCTTGGCCCCCCCTTTTTTTATGATAATTTTATTTTCAACGTTAATAACAAAAACGTTAAAAAAAAAAAAAACTTAACTTCTTTTCTTCTGGCAAAATTTTTCTATAGTCCACAGTTTCAGAGATATATGTGTTTAAAAATAGGTATACTTTTAAAAACCAAAAATTTAAAAAATTTATAACTCGAAAACTAAGCTACCAAAAACAAAATAAAAAGTAAGTATTTTTTTTCAATAAAGAATGAAAAAAAAATATGTTTGACCGAATTTAAAATCTGCATGTGAATCTCTCGTGGAATCGTCTATATATTTCCAGTGGTCACAGACTGAGACTGTCAACTTTTCATATTTTTACTCAATGATTTCATCTATTTTGTTAATATATTTCATCTATTTTGTTCATTTCGCATCTTGTACATGCTTTATAAATATAGTCTTCAATTTTTCAAAGATTTAACTTTTACTAAAATTTAATTAATCTAAATTTTAATCTATCAAAATTTTAATAGCTCAAAATATTACAATGTTAATCAACTTTTAATTTAATTAATCCAAAATTTAAAAGATCTAACTTTCAATTAATTAATATTTTAATAGACCTAATATTTATTTAAATAAGTTTCATAACTTATCTTAACTTTTACCCATTAAAAGTGCAAGTAGCACAAATTAAAATTAAATTCTAATTTTTATTGGTTTTATTATTAGAGGTCAAACTATTACATTTCAGCTAAGTCGGACGCACCCTATTTTGGAAAATTTTTATTTTGAAATATATTAGAGACTAATGTTTTAGGGACTTATTTATGACATTATCTTAAATAAATATTTTATAGATCAATCAAAAATTAATTTTTTACCTTTGAAGGTTTAGAAAAATGTCAGTTTTATGCACATTTTTATTATATATCATAATTGATTAGAATATGAAAAAATTTAATTTAATTTGTACTACAATGTTAAATAGTATATTACGACCCAAGGCCAGAAAGTTGGAGTTCCTGGCGTGCGCGATACAAAAGCCGAGGCGAAGCCGAGGCGTTTTATCACGCACATCAGGGCATCCAACTTTCTTGCCGTGTGTCGTATACGATTTTTCTTCATCTCCAGCCGAAAGTACGTTGAAAAGTTAAAGAAAATGTTCTAAAAAGCGTTGACAGCTGCTAACTTGCTGTCAGCCATATTTGTTTACTATTCTTTTGTAGCCTACGTCAGCGCGCTCTACTGGCTCCCTTGCAAAGCGTCTCGCAAAATGTTCCTCGATCAGCTGAATTCTTGTATGGAAATTCGATTTTGCCCGCCCGACTTTTGCAAAACCGAGGCGAAGCCGAGGTTTTTGCTGGTCGGGGCGGGCATCAACAAATAAGTAAAAACATATAAAAAGGTAAGTATCATATCAGTCATGTAGATTTTTTATTTATTTTTATTTCAATTTTAATACTAAACAACATGCTCAGAATATACTGTGACAAAATATCAGAGACAATTATTATTTATTGTTTTGTTTCATTTTGACAGATGATTGAAAGCATATTTTTAGTTATTTTAAGTAATACAAAAATTTAAAGACTGATATGATACTTGCCTGGAAGGTTAGGATTCAGAATGAACAATATTTTTATTCTTTTTTTGTCAATATTGTGTGGTTATTAAATTAAAAACTGTTCCTGTCAAACATCGCAATACAGGAACCATGATGAACTTTGCTATGATACCGAGCCACAAAATCTCGTAGCCAATCAGAGTGCACGAGAGCTCGAGCAGGCCGCAAAAGTCATTATTCCTGGAACGAAGTTAGTCCAGAAAGAGCGTACTTTCGGATAGGGGATGAAGAAAAATTATTTGAATCTTTATTTTTAAGTAATAAAAGTAACTGTAATAATGAAGTAAATAAAGAAAACCTTGTTTAAAGAAGAGCGTTAAAGCGACGATTTTCCAATACCTTAATAACCTTATTTACAGCAACTTTTTTAAAGTTTTTAAATTGACTTAGTTGAAATATAATGGTTTAATTCTGAGTTAAAATCTTCGTAAGTTTTTAATTGGATACATCGAATTTTGAATTATTGTCAAATTCATTATAACTCTAATCAACCTTAAAGTCAAGCCATTCATACTGTGATCCCTGCATTCATTATTTTTATTAAAAATTAAAAGTTAGATAAATTTTTAAAATGTTTGCCTTTCTTTTCTTATATTTGTCTCGTGTGTTATAATTTTTCAGAGTTCAAAATTGGTTAATTTCTTTTTAAATAATAATCAGAAACTGTTATGCATTTTACTTACTATTTTTTTTTTACTTTAAAAAAATTGATTTCTGAATAAAAATCAGGATTTTTATCCTCCTTGCCGGAAATTATAAACAATAGAAGTTTATATTAATTGTCAAAACTTACGAAATTTAATTACTGTAAATAAAATAAGTATTTTGAATCTCAAAATGTGTGGTTTTCCTTGTTAGAATAAAAATTATACCAACACTTGTTTCATTAAAATTCAAATTTAGAATATTTGAAATATTTTTAATTGTTTAATAAATGCTTTGGAAATTATATTTTGGAAATAAGTTTAAAAATATTAATTTTCAATATATTGTTACACATTAAATAAATTTTAGATATTTATTTTAAATATTAATACACGGAATAAATTTATTTATTAAAATTTATTTAAAAGTCGATGAAAACCAGGACATATTTTCATAAAGCTTGCAAAATGATTGCATACTTATTCATGAGCAGTGAGCACAATAGAAAGAATTACCAAGCAGTCGATTAAACTTAAATCCTGGTGTAGTAAAACAGAGTGAGAAATTATTGGTTAATAAGTAACAAAAGGTGTTTACGAAATGCTCAAAATTGTTCCAAATGTTGACCACTTAAAATTTATTCAACAGTCGAGAAATCGAGGATACGTAAACGCCCAATATGCTATAGTTAAGTGTCACTCATTTCATTCCGAAGACTCTCACGTATTCTTGAATGGCCGAGGAGTATAAGGCGCCGCCTCAAGCATCGTCGTTCGATAGAACCCGCGTTCGAAACCCGGTTGCGAGATTTTTCGTTACTAAATTAAAATTTGCGTTCATATTAGGGAAGGTATGTGTGCGATTTAGTGTAAGTGTTAGGTTAGAATGGGAGTAGGTAGAAAAAGAAAAATGAATGTACATGAACGAAAACTTATCTGCGAATGTGTCAGAAGATTGTGTGTTTAAGTGTATAATTTTATGTATATATAATGAAAGGAGTAATGAGAGAATTTTTTTTATTATTTTATTTGCAGTTGCCGAGATTTTAGAACACTGTAACGCACCCACAAGCTTTTTTCGTTTTTAGTGACTGTCACACAGATTTTAGATACTGTTACACTACGTAACAGTGTTGGTGGGTGGCCGTTCATATTCAGTGACTGTCGCTTAGATTTTAAAACACTATTGTGGGCCAACCGTCTTTTTATTTTCAGTGACTGTGGTTGAAACTTTCAGACACAGTAACATAGTACACTACTTTTTCATTTTAAACAACTAGTTATCTAAATTCTATAACATAATAATTGAAAATATAAAACACTTTTTTCTACATTTTCTTTAAAGTAATCTAATTTTCCGACAATTAAAAATCTAACTACTAGGAACATACATTTTTAAAATTTAGAATGCTGACAGTTATATCCAAGATTTTGTGACAAAGTCGCAGGAAATTTAGACAACTTATTTTTTCTGTGTACATGTACTTACAAAGTTTCAAATTCCATTTTTTTTCAAAAATTCGTTAAATTCAATAAACGGAAATACTGATTTCTCGAAAAAAGGAGCAGCTAGGATTTTGATCCCAACGGATTTTAACTTCTGATATGATGCAGAAACATCCACAACAACCAGATTTTGGATCTATTTTTGTCAGATATTGTTTTGGTTTAGGCAGAGTGTGAAGAGGGGGAAAATGCGATTTCTGAAATGGCATGTTTTTCAAATGTTATCTTGAATGGCTCAGTTTTCAGCACTACTCTTTCGTTTGCCTCGAAATGCATTTATTTTATTTTTACCAAACACAGTGTGCCTCAACCAGTCGCAGGTGGTCTGAAAATGTAACAACAACCCTAATAGCACCGATTAGGCCGGGAACATTCCTGGAATGGGCTGCTGGCCCCTTGGGTACGTTCCCTTGGACCGCTCCAATATACCTGACAAATCCGTTCCGGATTTCACTAGGCTAGGAACGTTCCCGCGGAACGTTCATGGAATGTTCCGAGGAACTTTGAATACACATTCAAAAAATCGCAGAACGGGTTGCGGAAAAAGTATGCGGAAAAAGCTGAAAATTTTTTTATTAATATTATTTAATGTTTTTAATATGATTGCTTCTATAGAACAGTGGTCACTAAAATCAACTGCGCAGCTCTAGGTGCGATAGAAAACTACTGCGCAAGATATTAACATTAATTATTTTTCAATGTGTATTTAAAGTTCCTCGGAACATTCCAGGAACGTTCCGCGGAACGTTCCTAGCCTAGTGAAATCCGGAACGTATTTGTCAGGTATATTGGAACGGTCCATGTGAACGTACCCCAGGGACCGGCGGCCCATTCCAGGAACGTTCCCGGCACAGTCGGTGCTATTAGGGAAACGGCTAATGTGGAATTGTCCTAAATGGCTCCCAGATTTCAAAATTTCAAGATTTGAAATCCTCGCTGCTCCACTTTTTGATATTTCTATGTACGAGTTCCATAATTACCATGAAAACGCCTAAGAGGCTATCAACTCAAGAAAATATCGGAATAAGACGTGTCATTACGTATTATAACTGTAAATGTCAATAGACCCGACTTTGTTAAAGGCAAAATACTTCTCAGCAAAAGACAACCCCACCCCCCAAGCCCTCACCGCAAACAGAGAAAAAGTTCAAAATTCAATATCTACTCACTACTACTACAAAAGGTTTAATTTTCTGAGCTTTTGATATATGAAATGCAATTCAAAAACAATAATAGCATAAACCGAAAAATATTAGCTTTAAAACGCAGTAGTGTAGGTTATTAATAAAAAATATATGTATAAGTCGCGGTAATTCTGTTAATTTATTCATTTCTTTGAAGGGATTCGATATGTCAACGAAAAATACTTTAATTTGAATTTTAAGAATATGATTAGTCTCTTCATTGCCTGGGCGCCAAGAGATCTTAGGGGCGTGGGGACTGACGACGGGAGGGAGTAAATTTCGTAATTAATAAATTTCTTCCGTACCCATCGTTCTCTCAATCGTTTACCGGCTAAACTCGAAATCGTCACGGCTTTGTGTGTCGCCAGCAATACGGAGTGTGGCGATTTTTAAAATGTGATGATTTTGGAATTACTGAGAACGATGGGGAGGATGTCGTAAAGGGAGAGAGAAGTTGCAAAAATACAAATTTGCCAAATTCATGAGCGAAAATGACGTGGTCCACGCCAAAAAGAAAAGATGCTCGTATATTCTGATTTAGATACTCAGTCACCACGCTCTTCGACAATCGCCCATGTCTTCAGAAAAAGCATAAGAATGCCGGAAACGATAAGTTTCATTATTATTTGATTGTTTTATTGTCTAATTGTTATTTGTATTTATTATTTATTCATGTAAATTGTATGTCCACCATATCTGATTGTAATTCATTTCTTATTTATTTGTATATGTTCATTTTTAAATAATCGTTGTGTGGAAAAAGAATGAGTGAGTCGGGTTAGTTACTTATATTGATTTTATTTTTTGACATCGATTTTTTATCTGTAATTTTAATTTTGACGAAATATAATTTTTATTTATTTGACATATAGATTCCGACTTTAACTTTATTTTAATTTACATTTTTGTGTCCTATGTTTATACATTTATTAAATTTGATGATTTTTATTTATATTCAATTTCAATTTTTATATTAATTTAAATGTGCGATTTCTAAGACTAAATAGAAATTGCTTTTAATCGTTACATCTTTATAGACACAAAGTCTAAATTGAATAATAATCAAGTTCTAAAGAGTATTAGTATTTCAATAATAAGTTCTTTAACTTCCTCCAAATCTGAATTTCAAAAGCAGTGTAATGACCAATAAGGACAACAACATTGGTAAAAGAGTAGAACCAATTTTTTTCTGACGTTTCGAGACTGATTTAGTCTCCTCTTCAGAGATTTATTCAAAACGTATATCAATTAATTTTATCCAAAAAATTCGTCGACCTTGTGCATCCACTTTCATCACTAGAACCATATTTTTTAGTTGGAAAGAAGTGGAATTTTTACATTTTTACAGACAGTATGTAAAAAAAATTATAAATTTTATTCAATGTGAACTTTTGTTTTTCTTCATTGAAAGTCAAGATGACAGTTAAATTACAGTGAAAGTGATTTACTTTTAGTGAACAAAGACGAAAGTTCACATTGAATAAAATTTTTCTTCATCCCCTACCCGAAAGTACGCTCTTCCTGGACTAACTTCGCTCCAGAAACAACGACTTTTGCTGCCTGCTCGAACATTCGGGCGCTCTGATTGGGTACGAGATTTTGTGGCTCGTTATCATAACAAAGTTCATCGTGGTTCCTGTATTGTGATTTTTGACAGGAACTGTGTTTAACTTAATAACCACACAATATTTACAAAAAAAGAATAACCTGTCAAAATGAAACAAAACAATAAATAATATTTGTCTTTGATATTTTGACACATTAAATACTGAACATTCTTCAGTATTAAAATTTGAAAAAATAAAAAATCTAGGTGACTGATAAGATACTTACCTTTTTATGTTTTTACTTTTGTTGATGCCCGCCCCGACCAGCAAAATCCTCGACTTTGCCTCGGTTTTGCAAAAGTCGGGCAGGCAGATCGAATTTCCAAACAAGAATTCAGCTAATCCAGGAACATTTTGCGAGACGCTTTGAAGGTGTCCAGTAGAGCGCGCTAACACAGGCCACAAAAGTAAGAATAGTAAACAAATATGTCTGACAGCAAGTTAGCATCCGTCAACCACTGTCAACGCTTTTTTTCATATTTTTTATATGCAAAAAATATATGCAAAAAAAATAAAATTATATGCTTCGCCTCGGCCTTATATAACGCTTGCCAGGAAATCCAACTTTCCGGCCTAGTATCGTAATATACTATTTAATTTTTTTTTACATATTGTCTGTAAAAATGTCAAAATGTTATAAAATGAAAAAATTTCAGATTAAATTATTTAAAATTTGAAATCTGTGAAAAAATATCGGACATTTAGCTCCGCCGGGATTCGAACTCGGGTCTTTCAATTGGCGCTTGACTGCTCTAACCACTAAGCTACAGGGTTCCATGTCAGATATAATTTCACAGATTAAACGCTTTAAAAGAAAAGATTAAAAGATCATTTAATATTCCTTGAATTGTCGAAATAAAAGTCGGTATAGTAGGTTTCTTCACACAAACCAAGTGGACAACTTGCTTACGATTGAAAAATGTTTGACGTCATAATTCTGAGAAAATTTGAATTGAACAAATTTCACTATTTTCCAATTAAGCTTTAAAAGAAAAGATTAAAAGATCATTTAATATTCCTTGAATTGTCGAAATAAAAGTCGGTATAGTAGGTTTCTTCACACAAACCAAGTGGACAACTTGCTTACGATTGAAAAATGTTTGACGTCATAATTCTGGGAAAATTTGAATTGAACAAATTTCACTTTTTTCCAATTAAGCAATATGGTTCTAGTGATGAGAGTGGATGCACAAGGTCGACGAATTTTTTGAATAAAATTAATTGATATACGTTTTGAATAAATCTCTGAAGAGGAGATAGAACCAGTCTCGAAACGTCAGAAAGAAATTGGTTCTTCTCTTTTATCAATGTTTGTTCTCCTTGTTGGTCATTACACTGTTTTTGAAAAAAAGTATTACATTGACAAAATAAGTTGACTAAATATAACCAATTTTTGATTAAATTTAGCAGAGAGAGGTTGTTGATATAGCACCTGCAAAGCACTTTGTTTATTATTAGCAGATTAAATGCTACTGTTAACCTTGAAGTTTGGTTGTGATCGCCGGTAGCTTGTGTGTTTTGTTCAGAGTCCCTTAACCTTGAAATTGGCTAGAGGCTTATTTTCTCAGTGTAAAATTATTGATAAAGAATGTTAAAAAATTATACAAATAGTAATTTCGACTACGCTATATTCATTTCGCAAATTTTAGAAAAAAAAACGTAAATAAAAATACAATTATTGGAATGTGAAAACTTTAATTAAATATAAAGGTAAAAAGTTTCTTGAATCAGTTCTGGTAACTTTAAAATGTACACAGAAATAATTAATTCAGTGATTTTTAATTAACTTCTTAGGACTGTCGAATACTGTCGAATACTACAGAACTTCAGGGCTGGAGAAACGGATTTTTTCTATGTGGAGAATTCCCCCCCCCCCTAACCCCTGTATAAATAATAATAGTATATTATGCATCAAGGGAGGGAAGTCCGTGTTTTTTTGTCAAGCACAAATGTTCGGAGAACATTGTGCGAGACAAAAAATCGGCCTCCCGAGGTGCATATGCTACACTGTAAAAAATTTCGGAAATATATCCGTTAAAATATCAGGAAATATTTCCAAAATGTTGGAAATAATTCCGAAATTTCGGAAAAACACAATAATTCCAGTAAAATTGGGAAATTTTTCCGGAAAATAGGATATATTTCCCACATCGATGGATTTTTTTCCAGAACATAGGAAATAAATCCTAATTTTAAATGGAAATATTTCCGAAATTCGGAAAAATTAAAAAGTTCCGAGCAAAATAGGAATTTATTCCTAAAAAGTGGAAAAAATTTCAAAAAAAAGTGGATTTTATACCAATTATTCGGAGATAAATCCCAGTTCATACTGGAAAAAAATCCCAAACATTAATGGAAAAAAATATCTCCAATTATCATTGGAATTTATTCCGGAAAGAAGGAAATATTTCCAAAGTCAATGGATTTTTTACCGGAACAGTGGAAATAAATCCTAATTTTAAATGGAAATATTTCCGAAATTCGGAAAAATTAAAAAGTTCCGAGCAAAATAGGAATTTATTCCTAAAAAGTGGAAAAAATTTCCAAAAAAAGTGGATTTTATACCAATTATTCGGAGATAAATCCCAGTTCATACTGGAAAAAAATCCCAAACATTAATGGAAAAAAATATCTACAATTATTACTGGAATTTATTCCGGAAAGAAGGAAATATTTCCAAAGTCAATGGATTTTTTACCGGAACAGTGGAAATAAATCCTAATTTTTATTGGAAATATTTCCGAAATTTGGAACAGTTAAAAAGTTCCAAAGAAAATAGGTATTTATTCCTAAAAAGTGGAAAATTTGCCAAGATATTCGGATTTTACTCCAATTATTAGGAGATAAATCCCAGTTCATACTGAAAAAAATTCCGAAACTTTAATGGAAAAAATATTTCTAATTATCATTGGAATTTATTCCGGAAAGAAGGAAATTTTTCCAAAGACAATGGATTTTTTTCCAGAACAGTGGAAATAAATCCTAATATTTATTGGAAATATTTCCGAAATTCGGAACAGTTAAAAAGTTCAGAGCAAAATAGGTATATACTCTTTAGGAAATATTGGAATTTTTCCGTAAATTGGAAAATTTTCCGAACTAGTGGATTTTTTTCCTAAGGTTAGGAAAAATCCACTATTTCCAAAAAAAAGTTGGAAATTATTTCTAAAGATTGGAAAAATTTCCGAATACAGCTGATTTTTTCCCAAAAATTCGGAAATAAATCCCAAGAATTGGTGGAAAAAATTCCAATTTTTTAAGAAATAATATTTTTTTTAAATAATTGGAATTTTTTCAAAATTTTGGAAAATTCTCCTAACGCAATGGATTTTCTTCCAGAAGTTAGGAAATAAATCCTAAGTCTAAATGAAAATAATTCTGTAGTTCGGAAAAATCCACCTACTAAAAATAAAATCTGAACTTATTCCTATAAAAAGATTAGAAAATTTTCCAACTATAATTGACCCCCCTCCCCAATTTTCGAAACTAACTTCTACACATTTCATTCACTCAAAAACCAGAATTGGTGCACTAAGGATACAACATATTCTTTAGCAGATAATTTTTGCAAGGTCTTTGTCTAACATAAATTTAAAAAAAAAATTAAACAACAATTAACAAAATCAATTGAGAATCCTACAAAAATGTTAAATGATAAATCCAATTAATATATCATAATCTACTACTTCTACCAAAATCAACCACTTACCTTCATAAGGAAATTTTTGAAAAAAAATACATTTACATTATTAAAAAGAACTTCAAATTCAATTTTTAATTGATTTTTAATTTAAGGTTTTTTAAAAAAAAACTTTTTTACGGAGGTAAGTAGTTTATTTTGGTAGAAGTAGGAGATTATAATTGATTATAATGTATTAAGTAGATTATTATGTTTTAATTATAAGTAGTATGTTATAATGTATTCATTAGATTTATAATTTAAAATTTAACAATTTTTGCAGGTTTCTTTATTCATTTTTGATTGTTAATTGTTGTTTTAAATTTGTGTGTCGAAACATGTTGTCGAATGAAAATAAATGAATAAATGAGTTAAAAGAGAATTTATTGTGTATATTATCGAAAAAAGGCATTGTAAAAATTATTTAATAATAATAATTAAAGATACGAATTGTAAAATTATTTCAACAATATATTTTTTTATTAAACATTTAAATATTGACATTAGTAAAGAGTGTTTGTCAATTATTTTATGTATTCAAAGTGAATTTTTATTGCACGTCATCAAAATGATTTTTCTCATGAACTCGATTATGGAGAAAGTAATAAAAAAAAACTTGAAAATTTATAATAGGGAAATAAAAGTTGAATATTTTTTTGAAAGTTGAAATTCACAATTAATTTGATAAATAATGCAAAATCAGAAAATTTATAATGTAAGAAAAAAAATGATTTTATGTGTTAATTTTTTTTCAAATAACCAATGAAAAATATAAATAAAAAGCACTGTTTTGATGTTTTAATTACGAATGGTTCTTTAAATTTCTGATAAAACATTTACTTTATTATATACATCAGAACTTTTGCTTTAATGCACATTCTTATCATATTTAATTATGATACCTTTACAAGGTGAAGAAACATTTTTTTTTTAAAATACATTTTTTAAATGTTGTAGATGTAGTCAATTTTTTTTTATTTAATAAAATCCTTGTCCAAGATTTTAGATCTGAAATCTCATTCAGAAATCATAAATTTTATCTCTAATGTTTGTAAAAAAATTTTGAAATTGATATTAAAAATAAAGTATTAAAAAAGTTAACTTTACAAAATGTGAATAAAACTAAACTTTTATTCTGGTATACAGTAAAGGGGTCATTCCAATTTTGGAGCGCCGCACGAATTTTATCCCGAAACTTGGATGCGACTAGAACCGCCCCTGTGTATACATTTTATTCTGCTAACACATTTCAAATATATAGTGTTGAACCTCACCAAGATTTCTTGAAAGCATCCTATCTCGGCACCGTGGCCGGGTTCGTTAATGCGTTGCGTCTGTTAGGCTTAGGTTAGGGTTAGGTTTAGGAGTTCGAATCCTTTAATAGCGGTAAGGATTAATTAGCGTTATAAGCGTGCGTTTACTTGTTTAACTAATAAATAATGTCAATAACAATGAGTAAATAAAGAAGCCGCTGTGAAAATATTTTTAAAATCAATTTTTTTTTATTTATTAAAAATTTTTTTCATCTGATTGTCGGTAATGTATTTTTATGGAAAAATTTCCAAAAATTTAATTGGAAATTTTTCCAAATGTAATCAGGCAACTGCAGTTCCAAATAGTTAGGAAAAATTTCCGATGAAAAGGTTGGAAATATTTCCGAAAGTAGTCGGGCAGCTGCAGTTCCAAATAGTTAGGAAAAAATTCCAATGAAAAGGTTGGAAATATTTCCGAAAGTAGTCGGGCAGCTGCAGTTCCAAATAGTTAGGAAAAAATTCCGATGAAAAGGTTGGAAATATTTCCGAAAGTAGTCGGGCAGCTGCAGTTCCAAATAGTTAGGAAAAATTTCCGATTAAAAGGTTGGAAATATTTCCGAAAGTAGTCGGGCAGCTGCAGTTCCAAATTGTTCGGAAAATTTTCCTTCTTTTTATTAGGAATTTTTTCCATTTACTTGACGGCAATATATCCAACGTTTTTTTAGGAAAAATTTCCTTACTATTTGGAACTACAGCTGCCCGACTACTTTCGGAAATATTTCCGAAAAAATTTTTACAGTGTATTTTCTATCACAAATGTACGAAAATCTCGTGTTTTGTACGCGTTAGCGGGTCAGCACTCGCAATTTTCAGGTTAGTGACGTTAAAAACTGTGAGTTCTGCCCCGCTTAAGGCGAACGAAAACACGAGGTTTTCGTGCATGTGTAGTAGAAAAAAAATTATTTTATGTAGGAAAATAAGTAATTTTTTAAGAAACTTCATTACAATTAGTACATTTTTATTTATAATAAATATAGGGAAAGTCGGGTTTAGTGGAAAGACGGGTAAAGTGGGAAATGATAAATAAACAATGTTCTAATGCTCCATTTAGCATGTGGAATTCCCCACCCACTTGGATTTAGCGTGGGGAAGCTTCCACACGTTCTACTTGCCTTTTACTGGCCCTGTAGAACTTGGTTCTGCACAAGAAAAAAATGAATTCAGTGAATTTGACATAACTGTTCTAGAATAGCGCATGCTCAACTGTACAGAACCAAATTCTGATGAGGACTGTACCCGCCAGTCCTAAAAAGTTATGTAAAAATCACTGAAATAATTTCTTCAGTGTATTGGCAACAACAGTTATGGTTTTGAGTTATTGATCCGAAAGAATTTTAAACAAAAATAATACAGCATTAAAGATACGAGTTTCAGCGAGTATGAGAAAATAAAAATGTCAACATAGTTTTATAATCAGATCCTCGTTTAAAATAAACTTCATCACCCTTGAAGGCTAGATATTTTAAAAAATTCTCTGAATTTTCTCTAACTCTTGACTCTTCTTGTAGAAATAAGGATTCCAAGCAAATGAGGCGTAATTCAGTTTTGGTAATACCAGAGCTGTGTATAATGCAATCAATGTAGATGTCCTGTGAAAATGTTTTGAGGATCTAAAAAGAAAACCTAAAGCCATTGAAGTGGATGTAGCAATCTTCGTAATTTTCTCTCTGAAGGATTATCTATCATCAAATATCACAACAAAACCATATTTTGAGTAGACCCTTTTAAGTATATTGGTTTTTAATTGTCAGTTGTAGTCTAGAATTGTGTTGGCTCTAAAGAATGAGAAATCATGACTCTTTGAAATATTTAAAAAAAATTTATTAATGAAGGACCATTGTAAAATTTGGTAAATGAAGCATCATCGTATATGTATCGGATTATTCGGTAATACTTTACATCATCTCGATGTAATAAAATTTAAGATGAGATTTTTTTCATGGATATCGTTAATATGTATACATATTTTTTTATTAAACAATGGTAATCCAAGTGCGGATTTTTAAAAAACTCTTAATACTGTTACACAAGCTATAGATACAAAAATTGCTTGGTTCCCAACAGATTGGGATTTTTTTGGCATTTTTACCCAGAGTTTCAAAAAATGCATGTAATCTATTCAAAAGAAGGTAAAGTCCTTACCTTCTGACTACGCCCTAGTATTCCAGTAAAATTCGCAAAAAACGAAATGATTTCTAGTAAATTTCATAAAAAATTCCCTTTAAACATATTAGAAAAAAATTAAAAATACGTTTCAAAAAAGAATTTGTTTAAATTTGTTCTACATGATCCTTCTAATTACTGGTTTTACCCCATATATTGGGGTATAACCATCAATTCTGTTTTTCCACGAAAAAACATCAAAAATGTATTATTAGTAACCAAACAACAACTATTAGTACAAATATAAACATTATGATTAGTAAAATTTACTCTTAATAAAAAATTTCAACAAAATAGAATTATGATTGTTAATTAAAAAAAATGTAATACAGTAAAAAAAATAGAATTTTTAGTTTTTTTAAACGATATTATTTTTTTTGTGTACAACTTAAAAACATGTTTAAGTCTAAAGAATAAACTCATAAAGCGCGCAAAAACACTTTGGCAGTTTGTCCGAGCATCGCGCTGGTTACTTTTCACCACCTGTAAATTTAAGGGGAAAAACATAAAAAAATTCAGAACACTTAAAACATCGTCAAATAAACAACATAATTACATTTTCAGCACTTAAATGGATACAATACAATGATTTATCGTTTTAATTATTTATAATTTATGCAAAATCATATTTTGATTAAACATCAAAAACTTTAACATCAGGATCCAAATTCAATGTTTACTCTGTATTGTGGCAGCCATTTTCTCCATCGCCATAATATTCAGTACATATACATAGGCAGACTGTCAAAATGATCAATCACAGTAAATGAACTAAAAACATGAAAATACAAGTCAATTGGTGGTTTTATTTGTCAAAATTATCTTAATTATGTATTCCTATCCACTTTCATCAAATTTCATCAAAATCGAAGAACTAGAAGAAAACTTTGATTTTTTAGGCATGTTTTGACTCTATTGTATTACACAGAGAAAAATGGATTATAACAGGTATAATCCAGATTATACAGAGAATTACAGTTAAAAATGGATTATACCTGTTATAATCTGGATTATACCTGTTATAATCTGGATTATACCGATTATAATCCATTTTAAACTGGGTAATTTCACTGACTGTCATCTGAGGGCTGTTGCTGACATATTTTTAAAAAATCTTGTTTTAATATATGTGAAACTCGATGAATTTCTAAGTTCATTTGCCATAATATTATAAAATAAATTTTAATTTCTTCGATGATATTATTAATCAAAAATAGGATGTTCACTACATGATTTCGTAACCTCCAATTTTTCATTTTTTTTAAAACGTTATTATTAAAAAACTACTTATAAATCACTTTATTCTATCTATAGAAATAATGATATTATTATAAAATTATTTTATTTTATGATTATAATTAAATTTAAAAAATTTTTCGTTTACAAAATTTCATAATTTTTTAAAACTTGTAATTTTTTTCTGGAAGCTCAAAAAAATTTGAAACTTTGCAGATATTTTATTCTTAATATAATTTACCTGCTATTAAAATTTGACGAGGGTATTTTGCTTCGTTTCGAAAATATTAAATTTGAAATTTTTTTACTCAAAAAGGTTAATTCGAGGACTTGAAGTTAGCAAAACAATTTCACATATCTCTGTTATTTCATAAGAAAAAAGAGATGTAAAATGTTTTAAATTCTCAAATTAACCTTTTTGAGTAAAAATTTTTAAAATTTAATATTTTCGAAACGAAGCAAAATACCCTCGTCAAATTTTAATAGCAGGTAAATTATATTAAGAATAAAATATCTGCAAAGTTTCAAATTTTTTTGAGATCCCAGAAAAAAATTACAAGCTTTAAAAAATTATGAAATTTTGTAAACGAAAAAATTTTTAAATTTAATTATAATCATTAAATAAAATAATTTTATAATAATATCATTATTTCTATAGATAGAATAAAGTGATTTATGTTTCTTGTAAGTAAGAACACACATTGTTAAGTAGTTTTTTAATAATAACGTTTTTAAAAAAATGAAAAATTGGAGGTTACGACATCATGTAGTGAACATTCTATTTTTGATTAATAATATCATCGAAGAAATTAAAATTTATTTCATAATATTATGGCTAATGAACTTAGAAATTCATCGAGTTTCACATATATTAAAACAAGATTTTTTAAAAATATGTCAGCAACAGCCCTCAGATGAAAGTCAGTGGAATTACCCAACTGTATTTTTCTGTATAATCTGGATTATACCTGTTATAATCCATTTTTCTCCGTGTATACCGATTATCTTTGTCTTTTTGTCTCTCTCCCTCACTCACGGAACCTCAAATTCATAAAACATTATTAATAGTTTCGAGCAATTACCCACAATTAAGGGGTCAGTATGGGTTTATTGTACAAATTTTCAAGAATTTATTTTTTATATTAAAATGTATTTTTATAACCCAGTCTTTTTATACATAAAAATTTACATTTTAAAGTGACAAAAAATATTTTTCATTTTTATTTTTGATGGTTTATTTATGCGAAATAGCTGCTTGAAGTTAGCCTTAAACTTTACTGGCCGACACGATATCTGGAGTTTGGATTGTCTAAAATTAAAAAATCAAGTATTTTCTTAAAATTTGGATCTGTTGTTATCGCATGAACTAGGATCTTTTAATTCCGATAGAAGAAAACAAAATGGCGGAAGTTTAAATTTTTTACCCCTTTTTTTACAACTTAATTTGTTCAAAAAAAGGGTTAAATATCAATGGATTTTTATTATCCTAGTTCATGCCAAAGCGGCACTTGCATAGAAGAACCCCTGAAAATTTGAGCTTAATCGGTTCAATAGTTTTTCTTAAATCGTGTCGGCCATGTCGAAAAACGTTGTTTTGAGAAAAAAGCGTTCAACATTCGCGCAACCAAGGGCTGCTCGCGCTGGTTATGCAATATAAATATTCTATTGTACTTTTAATTTTCAAGGTAAAAAGGATTTAAATACATAAATACTTTTCTCTAACATTGCTGTGTATTATCTAATAATAAATTTTACTAATAATGCTATAATAAAATTTGTTAAAACAATTTTTTACTGCTATGCTATGAGCCTTATGCTTCTGCAGTATTGCGTTTTTAGTCTGTTTTTGAACTCTACTACCTATATATTAGTTTTTATCTTATTTCTATATAGGTATATAGTATACGAAATTGATGTTTATGAAAAATAAATTTTTTTAAAAAATAAATCCATACTGACCCCTTAACTTGTGGATGAAGTTAAATAATAATAAACTACGTAATAATCTACGACGATATTTTACGATTTACCCCAAAAAATAGTAGTGCCCACAACCGATTCAATTTGAGTGCTCACAATAGTGGCGGTTTTACGTGGGGGCGATTGGGGCGACCGCCCCCCCCCCCCCCGAGAATCTTATATTTCTATAAGGGAGAGAGAGAGAGATAGCACTATGGTGCTATCTCTTTCTATCCCATATATCGCCCCTCCCGAACACTTTGCCTAAAGCCGCCCCTGGCTCACAACCGTACTTTGCAATCATATTAAAACGTGATTTTATTCACCACGATATTTCACGATGTGTCCAAAAAAATGGTGGTACCCACAACCGATCCAATTTGAGTGCCCACAAACAAACTTTGCCATCATATTAAAACGTCAGGAAAAAAATTTCGGTTGTGAACATTGCTGTGAAACTCGGTATTGCATTACAAAATATAAAATAAGGCAAATGTCCCAGTTTGTAGACTACTAAGATTTGCACTATACATAAGTGTGAAATAAAATACTTGATACGCGTTTTAAAACAAAAAAATTTTTATAACAAGCCCCCATAGCACCTGAACTTGGCTCAACTTTTCCAACCTTTCTTCAAGTTTCTAAATTTGCATCAGAGTTTCTGAAATTTGACGACACTTGAGGAAAGGTTGGCAAACTTCAGACAAGTTTAGGTGCTGTGGGGGAGAAGATCCTTAATTTTTAAAGTAAATGAGACTTTAAACAAAGTTTTATTGACAAAATATAGTAATTTATTGTGTTTTTATGAATTAAATGTACGGTACCAATTTGTGCAAGCTTATGTTCAGATCGACCTAATTTGGGGAAAGAGGTGTACCAATTAGTGCACGGATTTATAATTATACTTAATTTTAACTAACTTGTTAAAGTAATTCAATTTCATTAATAAAACAAAATATTCTAACAATATCTTACATCTTCATTCTATTATAGTAAATACTTTCCAGTTTTTTCTTCTAATAATTTCAAGTTACTTCAAAATTAAAAATAAATAGGTGAAACATAACCTCACTTTTTGAAGAACATAAAAAACCGTAAAAAAACTAAAAATACACATGAATCTGCATTTTGTGACAATAGTATTGAAAACTTTTTTAATATTTTTAATATATTGTAATAAACTTAGCAGTTAAAACTGTTAAAACACTATTTATAGTACATTAATTACAAAGAAACAACACTAACGCTGGTACCTGACACTTTTTCCCAATCAATTAACAGTTAAAGTCTGTTTGTCTAAAATTTTACAATATATTCGGAAAATATGAAGATTAAGATATTGAAAATAGACTTTACTTATAAAAGTATGAAAATTGTATTTTTTATTAATACTTTTAATTTCGCGTTCACAAATAAAGACATGCACACTTTGTGTTTACCGATTTGTATTTTTCTTGTACACTTTAAAATCTACTCATCTTATGCACACTTCTGGTTCAAAACTGTAAATTAGTCTCACGTGTACTATTTAAAACTATTCATTTTATAAAAGTTCACTTTTTATTGCTCTTTTGAGTTCTGTTTGGTTAACCTGTCAGCTGACGAATTTTTCAAGATGGCAACGTATTTCTCTTGATTGCTGAGAAATGTCAAAACGCAATAAGTATTTATATTTTTATTGTATTATTAAAGAATTTTTAGCTATAAAAAAATGTATTTTAATTATAAAGTACTTTATAAATTAAAAAGTAACTATTCATAACATTATTTCTAATTAATTTACGTTTTAATTTACACATATATGAATGACTGTGCACAAATCGGTACGCGTTCCCAAACTGGGACATTTACATTATTTACTCTGTAAGTATGCATTAAATATACGTTTTTGATTGATTCACTTCAATTTCTGTCACTTTTAAAAATGTTTAACAAAACTTTTGTGTTAATTTTAACGTGTCAAAAAATTAATTTCTTTGTAGCAACAGGCACAGGTTTGTTCACTTTTGTATTTGGACAAAAAATTACGTGCGGTCGTTACACACACTTGACATTTGTCACATTTGACGAATCACTTTTCAGTCAAAAGTTTCGCATGGGTGCCTACAACCGAACCTCTTACCCTATTTTATTTACTAGTGTCTTCATGGTATGTTTAAATTGTTAGAGTTTAAAGTCTCACTGCATCTCCTCCCAACCGCAAATCTGCCTACAGGCATCTCTTCTCAATGACAAGTCTCCACAGGACATCTCTTCCTAAACTCCGTTGCACCTAAGGGCAAGTCTTCCCAACCTTCAACCTTCAGAGTGTCACTCATGGGAAATTCTTCCTGGGGAATTTCTACCCACGCCACAGGACATTATATGTTTTCGTGTCAGTCTTGGGCAAGTCACCTCGAAGCTTCTCTTTCGACAGGAGTTTATATGTTTACGTGGCATTCTTGGACAAGTCTTTCCGGGGCATCTCTTCCTACAGGAGATTATATGTTTTCGTGTCAGTTTTGGACAAGTATTCGCGGGGAATCTCTTTCCACAGAAGATTATATGTTTTCCTGGTCGTCTTGGGCAAGTCCTCCCGGACATCTTTTCTTCCAGGAGATTATATGTTTCCATGGCTGTTTTGAGCAAGTCTCCCCGGGGCACCTCTTCCCACAAGAGATAATATGCCTTGGGAAGACGTATCCAAGACTGACACGAATACATATATTCTCCTGTGGGTTCAAAAAAAGCTTCGGTACCTCACAGGTGGATACGCAATCCCAGTCTGTGACCGCTGAAGAGGCAGGCAAACCCTTTTACCTGCCAACGCTTATGCCTTCGCCAGAGTCTAATCGTAACAAAAATAAAGGGTGAAAGTGAATGGTGTGAAAAAATTGATGTTAAAGAGCGTGTTACATGAAAAAAGAGGTAAAGGTAGGAAACACTGAGTAGGTGAGGTAGGAATCTAATATAATGGGGCAGCGTAATCTGTTAGCGCGAACCGATACGCAAAATTAGGTCTGTTAAACGACAAGTGGAGAGGTAAAAAGTTAAATAGTAATAGTGTGATAAGTATACCGAGAGAAATCTGTTTCGTTTAGCACATGATATAGTATATATTGAATGATACCCGTGCGCGTTTCGCACGAACTTCGAGCAATACATGCATAGAGGCTTGAGTTTGTCACAATATCAGTGTGAGCTTCTAGTAACCGAGCCTATGTGAGAACCGCATAAGACAATCTAATGCGCTAATTAAAACAGATTTCATTTGGTGCAGAGTCAAAGAAGTTCGAGAATCATAAAAGAAGGGACAGTTGAAAGGAGGTGAAAGGAAATTTAGAGAAGTGTAAAAGAGCAAGTAGAAAAAAAGGTTTCAGGTAAGGAAAGCTTTCATTAAAATATATTAAAATTCTCAATCTTTTCGAATGTTCGATTTTGCCATAATTTTAATATTCCTATATAGAGATTTCATCCACGAAACTGCGAATAGTTTTCAATGTCCGTATAAAAAATGATTGAAATAAAAAAAAATCATTAATAAAATCTTATACGTATCTATCTAGATGAAATCGGACCTACCTAACTTCGAACTTACGCAACCCTTAGCTTACCCTTAAGCTTCTCGGCTAGTATCGTGACATAGTAAACATTTTTCAGCAGACCAAATCATATGTAGTAAACTTATGTTGAATTGTTTTAGTTTTCTTGTCCAACATTGCAGTTTTTACTAAATTTCAAATGAATGCTCGTGTATTAATAATACGAAAATAGATACTTACAGATCAAATTAAATTTGCGTGCAATAAACTTACAACAGCAACTAAACAAATTATTCAAGTACCCCCACAGCACCTAAACTTGCCTTAACTTTGCCAACCTTTCCTGAAGTGTCATAAGTTTTCAGAAAATTTGCTGCAAGTTTAGAAACTTGAGGAAAGGTTGGCAAAGTTGTGGCAAGTTTAGGTGCTATGGGGGTATCCATTCGTGTTATTATTATAATCCATGATACAAGGCAAGTTTTTTTCTCAAAAACCTCCATGCCAAAACGCAAAATCAGATTCATTGCGACCAAAATTTAGATTAGTTGTTTTAAGTAAAATTTTCTTAAAGAAATAATTTTTTTTGTTAATTTACTTTTTTGTGAAATATTAGTGTTTTACTTTCAAATTAGTTTAACAATTCCTAGGAAAAAAATATTTCTGGCTTTGTTTTTCTTTATTGTACTCTAAAATATCTAGAAATAATACTTCATACAGCAAAAACGTTAAAAAAAAATTTTTTACACAACTTTATAAATAAGCAAACTTTGATGCACAAAATAGCCCCATCATGAGGTTTATTTTGAGCACAACTTTGAGTTTCTATAACTTAGACAAACAATTTTTTCTTGTCGGCTTACTCATAGGACACCTTTAGAAGGATGACTACAACATAACTGAATAGATAAATTCTTTATTCTTTCAGATTCTGAATTTTAATAAAGCATAGTGTGGAAAAAGAGCGGTTTTATGCACAAAATAGCCCCACTTGACGGTATACTAATATTTAATCCTACTTTTTTAACAGTAAAAAAATGTATTTTAAGTAAAAATTTCTTTCAGTTTTTTCCAAACAACTTATTATTTACATCGATATGTCTATTTCAAAACATCAGAATTTTTAAATAAAATTGAAAGAGATTAACATTTGCAATAATCAGAATTATATATGCGCATTAAAAATACTTTATTATATGTTATATTAAACTTCATGAAATCGATAAAATAGTATTCACTCTACCTGTATCTAATTCTATTCATCATCATTAGAACCGATTAAAAAAGTAACAAATTTCCAATTTGAATAATTAGTACCTATATGTTTTTATGGTTTCCCGTGTCATTGAAATTATGTGGCCAAATCGAGGTTTAAAATACATCAAATAAAACACACGTCAATAATTTCTGTCAATATCTCAATCTATTTTAAGTAGTGTTATGTCCAGTAGAAACAGTGACAATTTAAATATTTTAAATTCCTGGTTTAAAATTTACTAAGATTTACTGGTCATTTGCTAAGCAGAAGGCTTTGAATTAAGGGATCAGGGAAAATAAAAACCAGTGAACAATAAGCATCTGGTGAATTACACAATTTGAAAACATTTATTCTATCAAATACAAATATAAGGAATATTAGGATACAGGACCATGCGGAGATTAGAGGAATAGAATAGTCGAATCGGATAATTGGTAACATTGGGAAGCATTTCCTGATTTGTCTATTCTATTCCTCTATTCTCCTATTTTCCCGCACGAGCCTGTGCCCTTAGAGGAAAGTAAGAGGAAGACGAGAGGAAAAATCCCTTGTTTTCCTGTAGCTTGGTTGTAATCTTCATACACTGCAACAATTACAATTTATTAGACAGGATAAGGGGCTTTTACAAAAATACTTAAAACATAGATTCTTACCCTTTCTATGAAGAAAACAATCGTTGATCCTGGACCTTTAAATATCCACAACAAGATCGAACATTACACCCAATAACTGCAACAGGAAAGATTTATAACCTGCAGTCTTCCTTGAGAATACATTGACAGTTAGAGCAAAGGTCCAGGAAAGTCCAGAAAGATACTAGGGTCCAACAGAAGGCTGGTACTGCCATAAGGTCGGGTTACAGTTTTATGTATCCGTGCTAATCTAAAATTTCACTCAAGAGACAGAATCCTTCTAATTAATTCTATTAAATGATAATTCCAAGACCAAATGTTCAATCGTAGGTTACTGACTATTCACAACTCTCATTTTGAAAGAAAAGGTTAGGATTTACTGTAAAAGGGTTTACTTTAAGGCAAAGACAACTCAAGGCAAAGGATTAAATTTTAGGAGTTCAATTATCAGGAGTTTCTCAGGAGCGTTTACAGTTATTTGTACCGACAAGTTATGCCGGGAGTTCTCAATTCACAATACACTTACACTTTTACAAATTTATTTAACAAATAATATAATTTACTTCCGAATAGTGTTATGAAGGTTGTGATAATATATTTTTTCAAATTCTTAACTATTATATTTTCTGTAATGTAAGCTTTCACATTCAAACTTGATTTTCACGTGTTACAAGTATCTGGTCTGTACTAGCATAATAAACTTCACGAGAATCAAACGATTGTCACAACTCGAGACTGCAAACTGGGAACTAGAATCGACGACAGAAAATTAAGCAATGAATGTAGAGTACTGACGACAGGAAATTGAGAACTGAAGTTAACCATAGCAAATTGAGAACTGAACTTCCAAGCTAGGGAATCCCTTTTTATAGGGCAAAAGAGCTAATCAGAAAGTGGTAGCTAGTGGTCTCGTTGGCATCGTCATGGAGAGGTTATACAATTTTATTGTTTTAATCCCGTATGTTGTCCCCCTCAAAGAACGGTGGAAGTTCATTCCTTCAGAACAATTTTGAGTTTGATTAAATGGCTAGCGAACTCAATGGAATTGATCTTAAAACTCTGTCCCCCGGAATTCGCGAGGGTTCTCCACGAAGTACAACAAGCCTATCTCGCCCACTAAAGTTAAAATACAAGGGTGAACTAGACTTCTACTGCTAAGTATGGCAAATTCAACTACACATCAATATTCAAGTTCTGACCTCAAACCAATTCAATGGTTCAATAAAATATTTCTATAATTTTTAAGATTTTATACATTATACGTCACGAGGACGTGACAGATGACAAAAAAATCAAGAAATCAAATAATAGTTGTGGAAAGAAGAAAAAGAAGGAGATTTTATAGGAGTAAGATAGAGGAGAATATGGATAAATAGAGAAATGTGAATATAGAACGAAAAAAAAATAATTTTCAGAAAGAGAAATGGGTGAAGTGAAACACAGATAATTAATTAAAGACGCGGATAAAAAATATAGTGGGAGCCACGTGAAAATACATATGGGTCATTCCATACGAAAAGGCAAATGGCTGAGTCCACTCGTAGTTTTAACCAATTTTAAAGATATATAGCTCAAAATTTAGCATTTTTTATAAGGAATCGAATGCCGTGTGGTACTTTTTGAAATATTCAAAATGGCGGCTACCACAGCTGGATATATAACCAAACTTTTTGAATTTCTGGGTTTAAGCGATTATTACTTTTATTATCTCGGATTAAAATTGCTCAAAACAAATTTTTCTTATGTTTTTGAGATCCCCGAGACAAAAAAATATGACTAAATAATCATAAATAAAAAATTCAAGATGGCGGATCCAAAATGCTATTGGATTTAACTGAAACTTGTTACTCGGGGGTTTTTGAGGTCGCTGATTACGAATATGATCTCAAAATTTAAAAATTCAAAATGGCGGATCCAATATGGCGGACAATATTTTGAAAATTAATCGGATTTCTATGAAACTTGTTAATCGGGGGTTTTTGAGGTCGCTGATTTCGAATCTAATGTCAAAATTTAAAAATTCAAAATGGCGGATCCAATATGGAGGACGAATTTTTTAAAATTGGTCGGATTTGTCCGAAACGTGTTACTCGGGGGTTTTTGGGGTCGCAGATTACGAATCTAATGTCAAAGTTTAAAAATTAAAAATGGTGGATATAAAATGGCGAAAAATGTGTCAAGAGAAGTAGCCTTTCAACTGCCATCAGTATTTAATTCTTGTTTATTGTACACCTCTTTTGAATTTTCTAATTTTGACATCAGATTCGTAGTCAGCGACCTCAAAAACCCCCTAGTAACAAGTTTAAAACGAATCCGACGGATTTAGAGAAATTCGTCCGCCATATTGGATCCGCCATTATGAATTTTGAAAAAATAATTTCAGATTCGTAATCTGCTACCCAAAAAAACCCCGAGTAACAAGTTTCAAACGAAACTGACCAATTTAAAAAAATTCGTCCGCCATATTGGATCCGCCATTTTGAATTTTGAAAAACTGACTTTAGATTCGTAATCTGCGACCCCAAAAACCCCCGAGAAACAAGTTTCAAGCGAATTAGACCAATTTAAAAAAATTCGTCCGCCATATTGGATCCGCCATTTTGAATTTTTAAATTTTGACATTAGATTCGAAATCAGCGACCTCAAAAACCCCCGAGAAACAAGTTTCAAGCGAATTAGACCAATTTAAAAAAATTCGTCCGCCATATTGGATCCGCCATTTTGAATTTTTAAATTTTGACATTAGATTCGAAATCAGCGACCTCAAAAACCCCCGATTAACACGTTTTATAGAAATCCGATCAATTTTCAAAATATTGTCCGCCATATTGGATCCGCCATTTTGAATTTTTAAATTTTGAGATCATATTCGTAATCAGCGACCTCAAAAACCCCCGAGTAACAAGTTTCAGTTAAATCCAATAGCATTTTAAAAATTTGACCGCCATTTTGAATATTTCAAAAAGTACCACACGGCATTCGATTCCTTATAAAAAATGCTAAATTTTGAGCTATATATCTTTAAAATTGGTTAAAACTACGAGTGGACTCAGCCATTTGCCTTTTCGTATGGAATGACCCATATGTATACCAAATTGGAACTCTCTGTTCGTTAATATACTAAATATCTTTATTTCGTGAGCGGCACTCTAGGTTTCAGTGTAACTCGTACTGTAATTATTCAAAATCTTGTGTCCTTTTGTTTACCTTTGAGTTATTTCACTGCAAAATATCCCGCAGTTGAGAAATGCTCTCTCTAGTAATAAACTTTAGTATTAAATAATGTAACTAACAACTAACTTGTTCTATAATTGGGGTTATGTATTAAGTGTTAATAACGATTCGAATATTCATATAAATTAAAAATTATTAAAATTATGTCTTGAACCAGCTTTACAGAAAATTACTTTCTATTGTTACGTACAATTAAAATAAAGTTACTAAACGTTTAGCCGTTAGTAACTATATTTAAAAAAAAAATTTTCGTATACGAAGTGACTTTGCATAACTCGCTAGCTCGTCTTATAAATTAACAAACATAACCTTCATATCCACTAAACATTGTAGAATGCATCGCTGCGTTACAAAACTTTATTTTTTTAAACTATTTGAATTAATATTAAATTTAAAAAAAGCTTACATAAGCTGCAAATTTGAAATATCAGGAAAGTTGGAAACTACCCAGGAGGTGGCAATTCTCTCAAAAAAAGAGTATACCTTTAAGAATCTCAAGGTCTTATGGATAGAATCTTACGCTTGCATGATCTTGACCACCACTAGTTTTTCGTCGATCACGGGATCACAGTGCGTAGGCGCAATTCTACTAGCCCTTAATCCTAGATGTATCCACCATGTTGGCGGGTAAATGGCACCTGGATACAAAATTTACAGTTTCTACTAAGGTGCAAGGGCGAACGAGGACCACATACCTTCTCATTGCTTCTGAGACTTAAAGGGTCGCGGAAAAATATATGTAAATTGAGAGAAGGAAGGATCGGAATTCTGTACGGGTTGTTGCTCCGGAATTTCGATCTAAGAATCTTGGCAACAATCCAACAGAATCATTAATTTGTCGCTTGAGAGAAGCACTACACCAATTTAGTGTAGTACTGATAAGCATGCTATTCTACTTAACCACTAGAGAATGTACCATTTCATAAATCAAAATTTTTTCATTATTTTAGGTTAATAAAAATTTAACAAAAGAATTTAAAATGTCTATAAACTTATACTCTGAAATAAATTATTGAATGCTCAAGTTAAATTATAAAAAAATTACTCTCATTAACATTGTCTTGTAATAATTTATTTTGCCTAAAGTGACGGAAGGATCTTTTAAAAGAGAGGAAAGCAAGGAGGACATATCCGCGATACGCAGAGCAGAATCTGAGGATACTCCCACCTCTTAGAGAATTGTAAAGAGGATCAAAGTCCTCTTACCAGAGAGCTTCGTTTTTTCTATAAGTGCAGTTATCGCGAAGAATTACCCTAAAAAAGGGTTCACAACTCACATCCTCGAACAATTTAAGAATGCAATCTAAGAGGAAATAAGAAAGATCACTACTAGTCCTTTCCCTTTTGAAATAAGCCTTTTTTACATTTTCTGGCGCTTAAGCTTATTTTATGAGACACCATTTTAAGCACTTGTTCTAAACTAAGAAAATATTTTTGTTAAAAGATTCTGTTTAAGATTATTTCTAAACAGCTAGAGTTCCTTCCATTTATTATTACTACAATATAAATAAGAAAACTATTTATTTTATATCTACAACTTAAAGCATATTCTTCCTTTTTAAGAATAATTTGTAAATTTACGGTGCTAACGTTGTCAAACTTTATTTTTGATTTGTCCTTTTTGTTTTGTCGATTTCCAATTTTATTAAGAAATATTAAAGTAATATTTTTTACATTTAAATTTGTTAATATTCCAGCACTTAAATTCATCAGCGCAAATGTTTAAATTTATTACAAATATTTTATTTGTGGCACAAATCCAGTTATTTTTCATTAAATTAAAAATATAATTTTTACAAGAATAATTATATTTCATTCAAAACAAATCAATGTAAACATATTTTTATTCTCGGTAAAAAAAAAATGTTTCTCTCAGTATTTGAAAAAATTTGAGCATGTGTTTTTACAGACCAATTTGAAAGCATTACGCTGCCAAAGGTCGCATTTGAATTTCTTGATACAAAAAGGACGATGTTTTCTTAAAGTAAATACTAAATTTTGACACAAAAGACACAATTTATTATTGGTAAATTTTTCTAAAATAAAATATTTCTTCTATTGATCACTTGCTGCCTATCAATGTGGTAGTTGGTTTATTAAAAATAGATCACGAGTTAAGTAAACAATAGTCTACAAAGTTTGTGAATGAATACAATTCACTAATATGAATGATTACTTAAATGTGGTAGGACGTAATATAATAATTTGTTATCTTGTTTACAAAATTAGCTTACAAAAATAAAAAGACTCATAGTTAAAAATACACCTGTACTTACCCATAAAGAAATGTACTTACCAAGGTAAACGACGTGAAGGTTACAATGCACGGAAAATAAATCCAATCGTTACCCTCCAATCAGCAAGTACGGAAACCGCACTGATCCCACGGAAAGGTTTACTCTCGTAACTTAAGTAATTTGAAGGTCCTGAAAGTAATGATTCATTTCTGAACACATTTTAATAAGGGGCTATATACAAATTACGTAAGCCATTTTTTAGGATCATTTGACCCCCTTCCACCCCATTGTAAGACACCGTAAGATTTTTCTGCCCCCCCCCCCCCCCCCCCTCTACCCTAAAATCTTACTAAGATCTATTTTTTCTTAATTTTGGTCAAAAAGATATTTTAAAAGCATTTTCTTAATCTAATTAAAGTCAAATTTTTATTAGATAAAATATTTGCAGTATTTTTAAAAGTAGATAACATAGATTATTAATTTAGATTAAATTTCATGATAGTCTTAAACAGGGCCGGCGCATACGACGTGGATGATGTGGATTTCTCCACGCCCCAAAATATTCGGGGTGCGGAATTCCACACCCCGAATTTAAACTCTAAGCACCATTGAACTATAATACCTTCAGTGCTAAGCACTAACAAACGACTTTTAATTTCCACATCTCACCTCCCCCTATAAAATCCTTAATAATTCCACACCCTGGAAAAATTTGTTCCGACGACCCTGGTCTTAAAGTCATACACTGAAAGAGTTTAGTAAATAATTTTTACTATCAGGTTTGTAATCTGAGATAATCGTGTAAATCAAACAATTTTTCCCAACGACGATAGTAAATTTTCAATGCATGAAAGGAAAACTTTCTAAAACAAATGTAAAAATTTCTATCCTGGATTGAAACTTTACTACTTTCGCTGGGAAAAATTTTGTTACTGCACAATTATTCCAGATTAATAGTTTTAATAGTAAAAATGAATGGATAAACTATAATACTTATGTCTAAATTCTTTAAGTGTATCAGTTAAATCCCTCTTCAAATTTTGTTCAAAAAAAGTATTTTCTTTTAATTACAAAAGTATTATGTAAGATTTTGCAAGAACCCTTCTCCCTCCTACGTAAGATACAGTAAGATTTCATCAAAGCCTCCCCCACCCCGTAATGGCTTACGTAATTTGTGTACGGTCCCTAAGGTATTTTTTACATTTTATTGCGCATCATTATTTATAAGAGTAAAGATTGTTTGTTTTTTATGTATACAGTTTTATTAGACATCTTTGGAAATGTATTCGTTATACTTGCTTGATATCCTTAAATTAACACGAATTTCCAATTAGTTATATGATATATAATAGAAGAAATGTTACTTCTTTCATAAAAGAAAACTATATCTGTTAAAATAAGTATACAGTTTGAAATAAGATTACGCTGTTAAAAATATCGATATTGGAAACCGCGCAGGATACGATGTCAAAAATTGCATCGTTTACACGATGTTGGTTTAACGTCGTATATCTTACTGCAAGCGACATCGGAATCTATATCGTAAAAGATGAGTGTTCGACTTCATTTACGATGTGGTTTGCGACGAGCCTACTACGAAACGTGGTTTCCCACGTATTTTAAGATGCAAAGTACGGCGTATACTAATTTTTTAAAAAATTTATTCCTAGAAAATGTTATATGTAATTAAATATAATTATATTTAATACATATATATTTTCTTTTCTTCGGAGCGCATCACATATGTATATATATATATATATGATTCGATTAAAAATAACTAAATAAGTCAAAAATTTACTAGGTTGTACTAAGAGAGGATACGAATACTTTTATACACTTCATATTATTATAATTTAATGATGTTATAGAGAACATGATCTTTGATCCATTTTTTAATCCTAGTTGGTAGTTCAAAATATATCGATGTTATTATTTATTTTGCCACAATAGGATCTGGTTTGATGTTGGTATTAAATAATAATCATTTTAATTTATTGTTGTTGCTGCCTACGTTTCGGTCTCTAATTGAGAACCATCATCAGGGCTATATTTATTTAATGAGATGACAATTTTACATTAGCATCAATGAAATGAATGCATTGAAGTGTTTGAAAATCCTCCCTTACCTTGAGATATATTAAGTTATTTGACTGGTTTTATCTCAAGGATTTCAAAAAGAAAGAAAAAAAATTTTTGTCCAATTTAGTTTAATGATGTTATAGAGAAAATGATTTTTGATCCATTTTTTAATCCTAGTTGGTACTTCGGAATATATCAATGTTATTATGTATTTTGCCACAATAGGATCTGGTTTGATGTTGGTATTGAATAATAATCATTTTAATTTATTGTTGTAGCTGCCTACGTTTTGGTCTCTAATTGAGAACCATCATCAGGGCTATATTTATTTAATTTATTTAATTATTGTGGCAAAATAAATAATAACATCGATATATTCCGAAGTACCAACTAGGATTAAAAAATGAAACAAAAATCATTTTCTCTATAACATCATTAAATTAAATTGGACAAAAAATTTTTTTCTTTCTTTTGGAAATCCTTGAGATAAAACCAGCCAAATAACTTAATTTATCTCAAGGTAAAGGAGGATTTTCAAACATATCAATGCATTCATTTCATTGATGCTAATGTAAAATCGTCCTTTTATTAAATAAATATAGCCTTGATGCTGATGATGGTTCTCAATTAGAGACCAAAACGTAGGCAGCTAGAACAATAAATTAAAATGATTATTACACAGCCCCACAAAAAAAAAAGTGTCATGTACTTTTGACCGGAATACCCTAGCCCTATGTATTTTGACGCGCTGAACACGAATCCGAAGTCCATTTTGCTCCATCACGTCAGGATTTTTTTCTAACCTCAAAAAACATGTCGAATTTTGAGAGGTAGGCGATTTTTTAAAAAAATTTATGGATTTACTTCAAACTTGGTATCTGGGGGTTTTTTGGGTCGCTGATTACGAATCTGAAGTTAGATTTTTAAAATTCAAAATGGCGGATCCAATATGGCGGACGAATTTTGAAAAAATTTGAAGATTTACTTCAAACTTGGTATCTGGGGGTTTTTTGGGTCGCTGATTGCGAATCTGACGTCATATTTTCGAAATTTTTATGAAATTTGGTATCTTCAGGTTTTTAAGTTGCTGAGTGTGATTTCGAAGCGAGTTTCTCACATTTTCAAATATGACTTCTATTACAATTTTATCATAAAATATTCCTTGGTAACAGATTGGATATGTTTGGTGCAGAAGCCAAATAAGAAAGTACATTGTTCCATTCTGCATCTTATTCCTGATGGACATATCAGTGTCATTCTATGTCTAACGTTCTTATTGAGCTTTGGCACAATTTAAATCCTGCTGCTTCGATAAATGTAGTAGGCGATGACAACTGCCCCGATAGGGGATGTGTAGAATGATTCGCTTCCTGTTTATCGAAGTAACTAAGCCAGCGTAGGCGCGCTGCCTTGCAGGTGGGCGTTAGGGTGTGAGGATGATACCGTAGTGTGTCCGACGACGAGTTGACATTGTCCTCGTCAAAGTCGGAAAGCTCTCATACTTAGGCCTGGGGAGGTATGAGAGTTATCACCCCTAGGACGGTGGACTCGCCTGCGATCGGACCAGGATCCCTAACGTGCGGGTTATTCAATAAATCATGGCTTTTCAAAATCAAAACAACACAAAAACTTCAAATGCTTCAAAAATTAATTTTAAAGCATTAAGATCAAAACACATATGCAATAGCAATGCAGATGCATTTTGTTATATATGTGGACAGTTCGATGTTCGAAAGAATTGTAAACCAATCAATGACAATATTAGACAAATTTACAAAGATTGCTTTGATTTAGAGATAGCCGATCAAAATAAAAATTGGGTTCCACACAAAATTTGCTTATCCTGTCACATAATGTTAACTCGTTGGAATAATACTAAGGAGGATAAGTACTTTAAATTTAAGAAACCAATGCTGTGGGAAAAACCATTGAAACAAGAAGATTGTTACTTTTGCATGACCAATGTAGAAGGTTATAATAACAAGAATAAAGGAAAAATATTGTACGCTGATGTGACAACTGTAACAAAACCAGAAATTTTTTGTGATACACCTTCTTCTTCAAAAAATTTTGAAATCGACTGTTCAAAAGTAGAAGATGTATTTAGTGATATAGATGACGACATGAGTATTGATGACAAAGATGACTATTACATTCCAACTGGTGAACAGGAAGAAGAAATACCTGAAAAGTTCACACAAGAAGAACTCAGCAATCTCATCAGAGATTTAAAACTACCAAAAGATGTTGCAGAATATCTTGCATCAGTTCTTAAGAAGAAAAAAATGCTATCGAAAGGAACTACATCTTCCTTTTATCGCGATAGGGAAAAGGAATTCAGAAAATATTTTACAGAAGACAAAAAGCAGTCATTGGTATATTGTTCTGACATTAATGGGTTAATGGATCAATTAAAACCTGGCGTATACAAAGATGAAGATTGGAGGTTATTCATAGACTCTTCTAAAAGAAGTTTAAAAGCAGTATTACTTCATAATACTAATATTTATGGTTCGATTCCTATGGCTCATTCTACAGAACTTAAAGAAAGCTATGAATCTGTAAAACTAGTTTTAGATAAAATAAAATATCAAGAACATAACTGGCACATTTGTGGGGATTTTAAGATCTTAAGTATTATGCTTGGACAACAAGCAGGTTTCACAAAAACGCCCTGTTTTTTGTGTCTGTGGGATAGTAGAGATAGAAAGAATCATTACAAAAAAAAGGAATGACCAAAAAGAAAATCTTTTAAACCAGGATCAAAAAATATCATTAAGAAGCCATTGATTCATTCCTCAAAGGTATTGCTTCCACCATTGCACATTAAACTAGGAGCATCAAAAAAGTTTGTTAAGAGTTTAGGTAAAAATGGAAAATGTTTTAAATACCTAGAACAAAAATTCCCTGAGGTCTCTGATGCCAAACTAAATGAGGGAGTTTTTGATGGCCCACAAATTCGAAAATTATTAAAAGATGAGAAATTTGTCAGAAACATGAGTAAAACTGAGAAAAATGCATGGACTAGTTTTAAACTAATTGTTGAAAATTTTCTGGGGAATAACAAAAGCGAGAATTGGGAAGAAATGGCAAATAATATGATAACAAACTTCGGAAAGCAAGGATGCTTGATGAGCTTGAAGCTACATTTCTTAGAATCACATCTAAAGTACTTCCCCGAAAATTTAGGAGACTACAGTGAGGAACAGGGAGAGCGATTTCATCAAGACCTTAAAGAAATGGAACGTCGTTATCAAGGAAGGTGAGGCGTAAATATGATGGCAGACTTTTGCTGGATGCTGAAAAGGGATGTTGTACCAGGTAGTGTGAACTTAAAGAGAAAACCGCTACACAGATCTTTCGAAAACAAAAGAGTGCGCTACCATAAAAAGGAATAAAGGAAAATTATATACTTCAGAACTGACATATTGAATTTTGACAGTCTGTTTTCAGATTTGCAATCAGTTACCCCAGAAACCACTAGATACCAAATTTTATGTAAATTTTAATATTTTAAAAAAATTCATCAGCCATATTCTTGCCGCCAAGTAAATCTTAATATGTTTTTTAATTCGGCCGCCATATTGGATCCGCCATTTTAAATTTAGAAAATTTAACTTCGGATTCGTAATCAGCGACCCAAAAAACCCCCAGATTCCAAGTTTGAAGTAAATCTTCGATTTTTTTTAAAATTCGTCCGTCATATTGGATCCGCCATTTTGAATTTTGAAAATCTAACTTCAGATTCGTAATCAGCGACCCAAAAAATCCCCAGATACCAAGTTTGAAGGAAATCTTCAAATTTTTTAAAAATTCGTCCGCCATATTGGATCCGCCATTTTGAATTTTGAAAATCTAACTTCAGATTCGTAATCAGCGACCCAAAAAACCCCCAGATACCAAGTTTGAAGTAAATCTTCAAATGTTTTCAAAATTCGTCCGCCATATTGGATCCGCCATTTTGAATTTTGAAAATCTAACTTCAGATTCATAATCAGCGACCCAAAAAAACCCCAGATACCAAGTTTGAAGTAAATACATAAATTTTTTTAAAAAATCGCCTACCTCTCAAAATCCGACATGTTTTTTGAGGTTAGAAAAAAATCCTGACGTGATGGAGCAAAATGGACTTTGGTTTCTTGTTCAGCGCGTCAAAATACATAGGGCTAAGGTATTCCGGTCAAAAGTACATGACACTTTTTTTTTGTGGGGCTGTGTTATTTAATACCAACATCAAACCAGATCCTATTGTGGCAAAATAAATAACAACCAAAACAAGAAAACGCTTCGAGACCAAGGCAATGAGACGTCTTGCCCTTATGTGCAAAAGAAAAAGGGAAAATGGTGGAGGGTCAATTCCTAAAATTAAAAAGCAGAAGTATCCTGCAGAGACCACTACCGAAAAGGTAAAGGCTTCGAAGAGAAATTCAAAGAAGGAGGAGACTCAAGTCCTACATCGTAGTTCCTCAGCTAACCTATTAGGAAAAGGTTTATGGTTACCACGTTTCACAGGTGCCTGGGCTATGGCCACAAAAAGACCGAGTATAGGGAGGTGGACAGATCTTCCGCTCGTTGCAAGTGTGGAGAATCTGGCAACACCCTTGCAGAATGCAGAAAAGAGGCGCTCTACTTGTGCGCGGAAGAACCTAGGACGAAGGCAGAAACATTTTACCTTGTATGTTTGGGGAAGTGCGACTGCTTCAGGAGAGTCCTGGAACAGGCAAATAGAGAAATGTGCTAATATAAGGCGCAATTGCGCAAGGGCCGCCTAGGTGTCATAGCAAGGAAAAGCGGATACAGGCAGTCACTTCCTCTTGAAGCGTTTTTTAAAGCGACTTGACTGTTCATCTGGGTCCTTTAGCTGTACCACTAACGGATTAGAAACAAGAAATTGTTATAACAATTAAAAATATACTACTCTTTAGATCTGCCTTACAATCAGTTGTTTTGATAATAGAAGTTTGCACTACTAAAATAAAACCACAAGTGTTAAGCTTTATATTTTACATATTAACAAATTAACAGCAATAGTTTGTTTAAATACTTGTAAAAGTTATAAGTTTCCGTTTTTTAGGGTTCCGTACACCACAAGTGTACGCACGGAACCCTATTGGAAAGATTTTATCGAAAATCGTATCCCCCCCCCCACTAGCCGCCAAACTATTTAACTTAGAAAGTTCAAATTTGTCCCACATATGTATTTTCACGTGTAGATGAAAGGAAAATTATAGAGAACATGATTTCAGGGGTTGATCATAATGTTGTCAAGAAAATAACAAGATTTTTGAGAAATTTTGATATTTTTTGGCTGATAACTTTTGCCATTTCTTTGACAGCGCTATCACCATAACAATCTCTACAATTTTTCTGTAATCTACATATGTTACTACATTTTTGTACCAAACTGGAACTCTCTAAGTCAAATATTTTGGCAGAAAAGAGGGGAATACGGTCATTTTTTCGAAAAAATGCGTTTAATTTGTACCATTTCTGCCCTTTATCTGCCGAATTATTGTACTTAAAGTGCTGAAATTTGGTACACATATGTAGTTTGACGTGTAGGTTACAGAAAAACTATAGAAAATTTTGTTGCAGGCTGTTATCATAGCGTTTTTCAGCAAAAAAAAACGATTTTTTTTAAAAAATGGTCGTATTCCCCCCCTGAACTTCCAAACTATTGGACTTAGAGAGTTCAAATTTAGTACACAAATGTATTTTCACGTATAGATTACAGGAAAATTATAGAGAACATGATTGTATGTGTTGAACATAGCGTTGTCAAGGAAATAATAATATTTTTGAGCATTTTTTTAACATATGGGCCATAGTTTAGTGTTATAACTTTGACAGCGCTATAATCATGACTTTCTCTATAATTTTTCTGTAATCTACACGTAAATCTACATACGTGTACCAAATTTCAGCATCCTAAGTCAAATAGTTTGGAAGATAAGGGGGGGGGGGGGGGAGATACGGTCATTTTTTTTAGCAAAAATGCACTAAAAGTGTACAATGCCACCTCCATATCTGCCAAACTATTGTACTTAGAGTGCTGAAATTTGGTATACATGTAGATTGCCATATAGATTACAGAAAAACTGTAGACAACTTTGTTGCAGATCGTTATCATAGTGTTTTTAAGCAAAAACCTACGATTTAAAAAAAATGCTAATAAATGACCGTATCCCCCCTCCCATAACTTCTAAGCAATTTGACTTAGAGAGTTCAAATTTGGTACACAAATGTATTTTCACGTGTAGATTACAAAAAAATGGTAAAGAACATGATTGTAGAATTTGATCATAGCGTTGTTAAGGAAATAAAATGATTTTTGAGTATTTTTTATGGATATTTGCTAAAATCTCTGGATTTTTCGTTGACAGCGCAATCACCATGACGTTCTCTATAATTTTTATGTAATTTACACCTGAAAATACATTCCTGTACAAAATTTGAACTCTCTAAGTAAAAAATTTTGGATAGTGATGCACGATGAGACGAGAATCTCAGTAATCTCGATCATTTTTGTTGTGTGAGAAGTATCATCGAAAATGAGAATCTCAATTTTTCATTTGTTTTGATCGTTTCATCTCGTCTCAGTCTCGTGTGAATTCTCATTTTCTGATCTGTCCAAAGTTGAAAGAACAAAATTAACATAACACTAAAGTAAATAGTGTAAACAATGTATTATATTTTTTATGAACACATATAAATCAGTTATATTATAATTTAAATCATTTTACAAAGAATTTTTAAGGAAGAAAAGAAGTAAGTATAAATGTTCATTTACTAAATATTGTATTAGTAAAACAAAATATTAAATTTTTATCAACTTAACCACAACATTTTTTGTATAATGAAGCTGAAAAATATGATTTTTAAATATTTGAAGGAACATTATTTAAACTAGTGTAAATTTAAATTTTGAAAAACTATTTTAATTCTTATTGTAGTATATTATTTAAGGGTAATATAGTTATTTATTTAAATTTAACAATTGTGCTTACAGGTTAAAATATTCAAGATTGGTTTCTTCCTGAAAATTTAAACCAGACCTATGTTTTAAATTTATTCACTCTTACGCAAAAGAACATGCAATGATAATGCAATATAATTTAAAGCAAAAGACAATCCAGAATGTTTTGAAAAATTCTTTTCCAGAAGGTATTTCATGGCTAGAAGTCAAGACCAAAAAAACCAACCTATTTTCGACACTTTGGAGAATCATGTTATTTTAATAACCATCATTGTTATTTTAGTATTAAACTTTTTAAATTCGTATGTATTTAATATTTTCTTAATTCTTGATAAGTTTGTGAGTTTTTATTGTAAATGATCATTATGTAGCTATTATTGTATTAGTTGATTAGATATGATTGATATTGTAATAAATGTAATTTTGCATACTTATAGTGTTTTTAAAAAATTTAATATTTTCTCATATGTACTCAAAGATTTTAATTTAAATTTTCTTCATGTCAAACATAGTTTTAACTACAATATAATTTCCACTTACAACATTTATAGTATAAGATTTAATGACAAAATTTGTTAATAAAATGAAACCAAACGTCAATTTGCATAAAATACTATATATTTATTATTCAAAAAGACTTTTCATTATAGTTTTACAATCGCTTTTGTTCATATTTATACATTTTTTACAATTCGAATTTTATTCATCACAATTTATTTTACATTTGCATTAATAAGATTAAGTAATAAATATTATATATGTTTGCTTACTTTTATCCGGTATAAACATCGTTCCATGTCCTAGTAGAAGTGAAAAAATTTGAAATATTTAAATAATCAGGAAAGAATTTTACATTTATTCCAACAGTCTAACCTACAAGCGTAATTTCCCATTTAATTAACTATTGCCATTCAACAACAATATAATAAGTATTAAAAGAATTATATATTTAAATTGACATAAATTGTTTTAATGTTTGTGTTTTGAGCAATACCGTGAGGAGAGAAAAAAGGTTTGAGAAATTCACTTGCGGAGAGAAAAAAATTAAATAAAAATTCAATAAAAATGAGAACACCTTAATTATGAGAAATACCTTGTTTTATTGAGTAAATCCGTGGTCAAGCATTAAAATTAAACACAAACACACCCAACGAATTATGTCCTTTGTATTGAGTCCTTCCTTTATTTTCTTCTCTCAGAAATTACGCCGGTAATTTCTGGTGATTTCGCACCACACCACATACACACAATACAAATGTTTTGAGTAGTCCTTTTGAGAAATATACAGAGTTGAACCTTGAGAACAACCGTGAGATATACCGTCAACGCTTACGCGTGAGAAAACAGATCAAAAAATCGATGCCGTTAGTACAGATTACAATTGATCACTGAACACATGTTTTCACGAGCGCCGGCAAAACAGCCGAGAAAAATCTAACACCGAGAGGTGCTGCCGCCGTACGCCCGCCAAATACACTATTTCACTTTTTCCATGAGATTTGAATTGGCAACTGGTCTCGAGTCGTAAATTCGAGCCAGACCCAATTCTGTGATTTCAAAAACACGAAAACTGAACACACTCCCCATAATCGGCAACGGAGTTGACGATTATTGAGATGTAGATGTCAATGGTGAGTCGTCCCTGGAGATGGGAAGCACTGCCAGCTTCGTTATTGGCCGCTTGAGTGTAGAGATAGCCGTCCTGATGGTGACCACCCTGGTGAGTCCATCTGCGCCGGGGTGCAGTTCTATAACCCTTGCCAAGGGCCATTTTGCGGGTGGAAATCGCTCATCAGTGAGAAGGACCATAGAGCCAACCTTGATCTGATTGGACGGTTGATGCAATTTTGAGATGGAGAGCTGTTGTTGCAGATAACAGGTGGACCATCTCGACCAGAAAGACTGAACCCTTTGTTGAATAAGTTGCCACCTTGACAACCTTGAACTTGGCACATCCGTTAGTGTAGGCTCAGGTATTGAAGTAAGAGGCTCACCGATGAGAAAATGCCCTGGGGTGAGTGCTGACAAATCGTCAGGATCTTCCGACTGAGGTTCCAACGGTCGTGAATTGAGAACAGCCTCAATCTGAGCTAGAAGAGTCGTAAATTCTTCATAGGTCAGCATTGTTTCACCAACCGTCCTTTTAAGATGATACTTAACTGATTTGACGGCGGCTTCCCATTTACCACCCATGTGTGGTGCAGAGGGGGGGTTGAAGTTCCATGAAGTGCCGTCCTTAATCAGAAGTTGAGACAATGTCCTTGATTCTTGAGTTCCGGCCTTGAAGAGTTGCTGGAGAGCCTTCTCCGCTCCGATGAAGTTCGTTCCACAATCACTGTGGAGAGTGTGACAAATGCCTCTCCGTGAGACAAATCGTCGATAGGCTGCGAGAAATCCTTCCGTTGAGTAATCCGTAACTGCTTCCAAATGAATGGCAGAGGTCGAGAAGCAGACAAAAATACAGAGCCATCCCTTCTTGCTCTTTGCTCCTCGCCCCTTCCAAGTCTTGAGAGAGATAGGTCCGGCGTAATCGACTCCGGTGTTGAGGAACGGCCTTGACGGAGTAATCCTTGTAGTAGGCAGCTGACCCATCAGCTATTGAGCTCGGATTCCTCGTTGTCGAGCACACGGCACACACTTAAGAATGTGAGACCTTACTGGTCTACGTCCTCCAATGATCCAGAAGCTTTTTCTGGTCTGAGATAGTGTGAGCTGAGTTCCGCCGTGAAGAGTCCTTTGATGCGCGTCTCTAATAATAAGACGTCTTGAGTAGTCTTACGTTTTGAGTAGTCCTTTTGAGAAATATACAGAGTTGAACCTTGAGAACAACCGTGAGATATACCGTCAACGCTTACGCGTGAGAAAACAGATCAAAAAATCGATGCCGTTAGTACAGATTACAATTGATCACTGAACACATGTTTTCACGAGCGCCGGCAAAAAAGCCGAGAAAAATCTAACACCGAGAGGTGCTGCCGCCGTACGCCCGCCAAATACACTATTTCACTTTTTCCATGAGATTTGAATTGGCAACTGGTCTCGAGTCGTAAATTCGAGCCAGACCCAATTCTGTGATTTCAAAAACACGAAAACTGAACAGTTTGTTTTATTATTTTAAAAAAATATGTTCAGCAGCTTTATACAAAAAGATGTTAGGGTTAGGTTAAGCATATATATTCTATATTTTAAATTACTGATTTAGGGTTTTAATAATGAGAGAACATCTCTATACTTACTTTTTTACTTACTTGAACTTATTACTTTTATAAAATTTCTTTACAATACAATTATGTATCATATTACAAGATTTATACTACTTAATAAAAAAGTAATACACTGTTTACATTATTTTATTTATACTGTCAGTTGGTGTTAGTTTGTTTCTGACATTTTTTGACTTATCGCAATACAATCGTTTCATGTGTTGGTACAATATATGACAGTTGCTCGAATAAAATGATATTTTGAGAATATCGTTTGAATGAGACGAGATGAGATGAGATTTGAAACAAAAGAACGAAAAAATATCTCATTACCGCTCATTTCTCATATTTCTCGCTCAAGTGCATCACTAATTTTGGAAGATAGGGGGGGGGTGGTCCATTTTGTATAAAAAATTCATTATATATTATATTTTATATATTATATTATACATAATATGTATATTATATTTATATATTTAATAGTATCAAATATATTAAAAATTATTTTGTTTTGTGTACGGAACCCTCGATTTTAGTGCGAGTGTAACTCGAACTTGCCCGATTTTTTATATATTTAGACGGTTTACTTCTAAACAGTTGCGCATTTGAAAAAAAACTAGAATACCGTCAACCGGGGCTATTTTGTGGGCAAAACCGCTCTTTTTTCACTATATGCTTTATTAGTATTCAGAATTTTAAAAAATAAAGAATTTAACTATTCAGTTATGTTGTAGATATCCTTCTAAAGGTGTCCTATGAGTTAGCTGACAAGAAAAAAATTTTTGTCTTAGTTATGAAAACTCAAAGTTGTGCAAAGAAAAGCCCCACTGATGGGACTTCTTCACAACTTATTTACCGCTTTACAATTTTTCCTTTTTTTTTTTGTCTATTTGATATTCTTAGATAGTTAACATGATATTTAACCTGAAAGTGAAAAAGACAGGTTTTTTACTTTATTTGAGGTCAAATAACAACAAAAAATAATTTTTTTTAAAAGTTCGTTACTATATATCTTAAAGTAGAACTCTTCCCTTTTCAAATCCATTTTTCAAGAATAAGAAATCTTTATTTGTCTTTGAGAAATTATTTGTTTAAATTATTGATGTTTGAGACCAAAAACTTTTTTTCCGGAATCACAATTGTTATTTAATTAAACGCACTTTAATCCCATGAAAGTTTTTATTCTATATAAGAAACCAGTTAGTTATAGATATAGGTATACTGCCATGTTTTTCAGAAAGTAAGAGAGAATAAGTTATAGAATTTACCTGGGAAAGATAAAGACAACAGTAGCGTGATAAACGCAAGGAGAGTTCACAGTTGTGGTTCTAGAAGCAAGAGAGAATATGGTTACTTGGGATAGATAAAGACAACAATGGCGTGTGAAAGGTGAAAGAGGAAAAGATATAACAGGTGTCGGGGATAGATAAAGGCACAGTAGAGAGAGAGAGAGAGAGAGAGAGAGAGAGAGAGAGAGAGAGAGAGAGAGAGAATATGAGAAAAGAGATTTTAAACGGTGTGAAAATTCTAAGGCACGCTTGTATGAACTTGTATCAATATTTTGAGATTAATTTTGAATTGTGTAAACAATTTATGTTTCTTATGTTTTCGAAATTAAACACTTTTTTTAACAGCCATCGATTCTTTAGTAACAATTGACAGAAAATTTGTGCATTAAATTTTACTTGTATTTGTTTAAACAATCTCAATTGTTAAAAGAGATTTTTTTTATTAAATTCCCTTAGAAGAATTTCGCATTTGACTTTCTTCATTAAAAAAATATCACGAATTTTTCCGTCTGCAATTTTCAAGATTCTTTGATTGTTTAAACATTGTATATTTGTGGAAACAATTTAATTTTCCCATGTTAGACGTTTACTAATTTTTTTTTCAATAACTCATAAAGGAAGATTTTTAAATCTTTTTTACCTTATTCTTACCCAGAAAGTTATTTTCCTTAATAAACAGCATATTAATTTAGAAAAAGGTTTATATCATACAGTATTATTATTTAGTCTAGATAATAATAAGATAGGTATAGTGCGATAGCAGGTAGCTTAAGATTTATATTTAGTTGGACTTTTATTTATAAAAGTAGAAAAATGGTTACTGGAAAATATTAAAAAAAGTACATTGTTATGGGAAAATTGGCAAAGTAAAAACATAGACATTTCGCTTCCAAGTCAGATAAATAATTTACTTTCTTATTTAGGAATCAATACATTAATAATGTAAAAGTTAATTGGAGAAGTTATTTAAAAAACATAATGTTAAATGCAAAAAAATAATGAAAAAACATGAATTATTTTACGAATTTTTGATCAATTATAAACGTTACATAGGTAAATCGATTCGTTTTAAGATAAGGAATATGATTTTTGTATTTATTAAGTCTTATTTTTATCATGAAAAAAATTTTTAACTCTAAGAAGTTTACTAAAAGAAGCATAACGTTGCAAAAAATCTGTACATTCAATATCAATCACATGTGATGTAGATTGTGGATTCTTGAAATTTTGAAAATTTCCTTAAATGGTCCAAATTGGCTCCCAACTTTGCACGGCGAACCGAAGGCGAAGGTCGGTATAGTAATATTCGAGCTCAAGAAATCATAAAATGTATCTTGACATACCATAAAAGCGATTGGTTAAATCGAGAATTTTATTAAAGCCCCAAAAGCCAGGTAGAACAATAGTGGAAAATACGTAATTTTAGTAAATTGTAACATATATGACAAAAATCTAGGTAAGATCCGCAAATAGTTAGGAGGTTAAGGAACCGCACTCTACCCCCAACCTTTTCACCGACTTATTTATCCTTCCGACTGCGCCTCCATTCCTCTATTACGTGTCGCTCACCGGTCATCCCTTGCCTGAACTAGCTTCGTTGTTTTGACTGCTGCGTCTTATCTTGACTCGTTTGAACTTGTTCCTACTTGTCTCCCATCATCGTTTATTTAGAAGGCACAATTTATTTTGGCGGTTTGTCCTTGACACCAAGCCAATTAACTAAATAGTGATTTAAAAAAACACACACTAGACTATTTGCTTTAGACTTGGTTGACGGTTTTTCTGGCCAACATAATGCGACCTACACGGTCTACCTTTACCTGCCCTATACTTGGCACTTCACAGAGCTTGCCGGGGAGTCAACTGCCGAAGTTGAAGAATGTTCTTCTGGCCTGTTTTGAAGAAAAGTTTAATAAAACGCATGTGAAAGAACTTTCTCCTAAAGCTCTTTTTCTGGATGATAGGATTGTTTCTTTCCATAAAGAATTTCTGGTAAATGCCCTATAGACCCAGCTAATCCGAAAGGAAGTATCTGCTACTGCCCTGATAAGTCGAAGAAAGTTCCGGCAATTGGGAAATATTTTCTCCTCGACCAAAGAACTTCGAGACAGATGTTTATAGAGCTAGTCGATAAAAAAGTAACTGAAAGTTTCCGCGGAAATTGAAACCGTGTTGACATCAGCTTTAACTAATTGGTTGAATTGTTGGTGAATGGAGAATTTCCAATGTTGAACTAGGGTGAATCATTTGTTAAATGAGAACCAAAACAATGAACACATAAGCGTTTGGTAGTGATAATCTGAAGTTGTTGTTGTACAGTTTGGTCTATGAATTTAGGACAATACATTAAAATATGTATGTCATTGCAAAGAAAACATTTACAAGGTCTTGAACGAGATTCAGTAAATCTTGTGGTAACATGTGTACCATAGCACCTGAACTTGCCTCAATTTTGCCAACATTTCCTCAAGTTTCTAAACTTGGATAAAAGTTTCTGAAAGTTGACGACACTTGAAGAAAACTTGGCAAACTTCAGGCAAGTTTAGGTGCTGAGGAGGGTCTGAGCAACTGAGAATGATTTCCGTTGATTTTGATGTGATTTAAAATACCTATTATTAGTTTTAATGTTACACTGTTGAGAAGATTGATTTTAAAGAAGTTGTTCTGAATTAAGTTGAGAAGATGCTTGGAAGAATTCAAAGGTTCAAATCTGAATTTGAAGAAATTCCTTAAATCGATTAAAAGTTAGAAATTCAGTAGAAGAACCAATATAAGTCTCTTAATCTTTGATTGATTGTTTATCAAGTTTTTCAACGGTAATAAAAACCAACCAATCTGACCGCTCCTTTACTAGCCGTTTTAAAGCAGCTAAAGCTTTAACACAGTCGATAATAAATAAGAATAAATGTTATCCTTAAAATAACCTAAAGGGGAAGTATTTCGAGAGCATAAACTAGTAGGTGCTTCAGTATGAAATTGATACCAATTCTTCTCAGACTCAAGTTTAACGCTCTAACCATACACAATACGCTTGGTAATTAATCTGCAAACTCCAATATTTCAGCAGAAAGGAAATCTGTCCGGTGGAATTTGAAAACAATTCCACAGGAAATAAGAATTTGTCCGAAATAATTCAAAATCAATCCCAAATAAAAATCTTAACTAAGTAATTTTTTTTTGCGTTGGATGTGAAAACCTGCTATCGGGTACCCTGTAGCCCGTACTACAGGGTTATGCGGGGGTGGCGATGTTCTGCCGACCCGCTAAAAACACACCCTTATACCACTTTCCGCGCGTATCGCGTAACCTAACCTGCGCAAAGAAACTAGAAGGTTGTTTAGACATGCCAGATCAACTCGCACGGAGGAAAGTTGGGCCATCTATTCCAAGACAAGGAACAACTATAAGGATGCAATCAGAACGGCTCAGCAAGATAGCTGGACTTCCTTTTGCTCCAATATAAACAAGGGAAAGGACGCGTCCAGATTGGATAAGTTGCTTTCTAAAAACCCTGACACAATCATGGGCTCTATGAAATTACCCGATGGAACCTTCTCCGAGTCGGACGAGGGGAAATTGGCGCACCTGATCCAGACTCACTTTCCGGGCTTTACAAGGTTTGGCAGTGGTGATCCCGTATCCTGGCCTACGGCTGATCTCCCGAGGGCTAATTATGGTCCTCGGAGAGAGTTGGCTAACAGGATCGTAACAGCTTGCAGGCTTGCTAGGGCGAGTTTGACTCTGGAATATGTTCCGGAGATATGGAGGAGTACGAAAGTGGTTTTCATACCTAAAGTAGGCAGAATTAGTTACACCTCACCGAAGGACTTTCGACCGATCAGCCTTACATCTTTCGTCTTAAAAACAGTAGAAAGACTAGTGGATAGATATATCCGCTGTGAGAACCTGTCTAGACATCCGCTTCACAGAGATCAACTCGCCTATAGAGCAGGACGCTCTACAGAAACAGCCTTAACTAGAGCTGTGCATCTTATTGATGGTCAGCTAGAAGTAAAGGGTTTTGCTATTAGGGTTTTTATGGATATCGAGGGGGCTTTTAATTACACCTCTAGAGATGTTATACGAAGGGCTATGCGTGTCTATGAAATTCCAGAGACAATCGTTGACTGGACCTGCCATATGTTAGGCAATAGGAACCTCATAACGAGTAAAGGTGATACCACCCTGCGTGGGGTCGTTGATTCCGACTGCCCGCAGGGAGGAGTTATCTCACCTCTGCTGTGGTGCCTGGTAGTTGATGAACTGCTAAAGTTACTCACAGAAAACGGCTTACATGTGATTGGATACGCGATGACATCTTGTTGATTGTCCGCGGCCAGCACCTAGAGGAACTATTTGGAATAGAACAACAGGCACTGAACCTTATCAACAATTGGTGCCGACGAGTCAACCTGTCCGTCAATCCAAAGAAAACTGAGGTTGTCGTCTTTACAAGACGCTATAAGTGGAAGGCTACACGCACGCTGAAACTCTCAGGACAAGAACTTCAACTGTCAGCGCGAGCAAAGTATCTAGGAGTCATCCTGGAAAACAAACTGGCCTGGAATGAACACTTAGAAGATAAGTGCAAGAAATTCATGGCAGCCCTCTGGCAATGTAAAAGAGCCATCGAGCATAGCTGGGGTTTAAAACCGGATACACTAATGTGGATCTATAAGACGATTCTGCTCCCTAGGCTAACATATGCAACTGTGGTCTGGTGGAGCAGAGTCGAATTGTTGTCGACTATCGATCGACTTGAAAGTGTAAGGGGAATGGTCCTGAGGAGCATAACGGGGACGTTGGATACTACACCTATAATGTCCCTGGGTGCACTTCTAGGGCTGGAACCACTACACCTTACCATCAAAGTAGAGGCGGTTAAATCTGCCCTGAGAGGAATTTCAAATTATACGAAAAGTTGAGTTCGGTGTCTATTCCTATATTTTTTGGGCCGCTGAAACCGAAAAAGACCTTTAAAAACAAATTTCACCCCTTGTTCACCCCCTACTACCCCCTAACAGGTGGTTGATATTTCAAATTTCGAAAAAAAATCGAATAGGGTGTTTTTTCCTAAGGTTTTTAGGGTGCTAAACCCGAGAAAGACCACCAAAAACAAATTCCCCCCTCCTTTACCCCCTATCACCCCCTAAGAGGGGGTAGGAATTTCAAATTTTACGAAAAGTCGAGTTCGGTGTCTGTTCCTATGTTTTTTGGAGCGCTGAGACCGAAAAAGACCCCCAAAAACAAATTTCTTCCCTACTTCACCCCCTATTACCCACTGATAGAAGGTCGATATTTCCAATTTAGAATAAAAATCGAATAGGGTGCTTTTTCCTAATGTTTTTGGGGCGTTAAAACCGAGAAAGACCACCAAAAACAAATTCACCCCTCCTTTACCCCCTATTACCCCTAAGAGGGGTTGGAATTTCGAATTTCAAGACAAGTTGAATTTTGTGTCTATTCCTATACTTTATGGGCCTCTGCAACCGAAAAAGACCCCCAAAAACAAATTTCTTTCCCCTTCACCCCCTTTTACCCCTGGGACGGGGTGTTTGTCCCTATGTTTTTTGGGGCACTTAAACCGAAAAAACAACAAAAAAAAATTCCTCTTTTCTTTACCATGTTTTACACCCTGGCAGTAAATTCAATTTTTAATTTTACAAAAGTAGAGGACAGTGCCTATTTTATTATGAAATTCGAAATTTCAACCCCCTCCCAGGGGGTAATAGCTTGTGAAAGATGGGAGAAATTTGTTTTTGGGGGTCTTTTTTGGTTTCAGCGCTCCAAAAAACATAGGAATAGACACCGAACTGGACTTTTCGTAAAATTTGAAATTCCTACCCCCTCTTAGGGGGTAATAGAGGGTAAATAACAATTAAATTAGCGCTTTCAAAATTTTTGTTTATTCTATTTCGTTACTTCTATGAAATCAAGGTATTGGCAGGCATTAAAAAAATTTTTTGTAAAAAATAAAAAAAGAAAACGAAAAAGTTGACATTTTTTCAGCTGTTTGCATCAACATTCAAAAACAAATAAAACAAAAAACAAAAATCTACTCTCACATATCTCTTAAGAATTTATTTATGAATTTTTCAAAAAAAAAAAATTGAAAATCCATGCAGCCGTTCTCCCTAAAAGTTGATTTGAACATCAATTTCTGATTTCAAACCACTGTGCGACGTTCCGATGACCAATATTTCATTGGCGTACCTACCCACGTTGGGCCAGGAGGGCCGCTGCCCCCCCCCCAGAAAGACAGTTTCTATGAGTGAGAAAGAGATAGCAATATATTGTTGTCTCTTTCACTACCACATAAAACCCCCACCAAGAAACTTTTCTGGGTACGCTTATGCAATATTTGTCATCCTCATCAGGCTCGTAAAGAGAAAAGAAAGTACACAATTAAACCAAAAGCACTATCGAAAATTAAGAACACAATTTTTAGTTGAACAAATAAAAAAAAAATTATAATATACCTAATACTCAAGTTTAACGTTCAATAGTAACCCGTCGAACAGTTTTAAAAGGCATGTCAGATGGTAACAAGCATCTTGTCAAGACTGAATTAAATTGATAATTAAATTACATTGAAACAAAAATAGTGAAAGAGTCGATGAACTTTAAAAGTAAACAACAATATGTACAGAACGAAATACAAATCATGAGATTAAATACTGGTTATAGGAAAATAAATTTTATTTAAATATGAAATATCATTTTTTTATTCAAGTTAAAATTACTATTTCTAATAAATAACATTTTTAAAAATGTAATGTTAAATAATTTAAGTTTAATAATTAATTTAAAAAAATTTTAAACAATAGGTATAGATTGAACATTGTAGAATTTGAAAATATTAGACAATCCAAAAAAGTCAGGATAATTGAATGGGATGCAAACTTTCGGAATATATTTATACTAAAGAGGTAACGGAGTTTGAGCAGTCTGATTGTTATTAATCTTGAATTTAATTTTTTTAAATCGAGTTTTTAAATGTTTATTAATAAAAGTAACAGAATAATCATTATCCATTAAAACGGCGGCTTAGCGCAACATCGTGTTTATTCAAAGAACAAAGCAAGAACGCACCTACTCAAAAAACGAAGCAAGGTTTACCAATAAAAAGAGACAAGAACGTAACAACTCAGAAATTATCATTTTTTATCAAATTTTAAATGCCAACAGCATCAATATTTTAAATTATTAACTTTTGTCTGATAAGAATAACATGGGTATAGAAAAGCTATGCAAAAGTGGCATAAAATTAAAGTAATTATTACTTCAATTTAATATTATAAACACAACTTGAAATTTGACAAAAAAGGTTAATTTCTAAGTTGTTATGTTCTTGCCTCTTTTTATGGATAGGTACGTTGTTGCTTCGTTTTTTGAGTAGGTATTTGTAGGCCTAAGTTAAGTAAAAGACCTAAGTTAAAAGGAGAGATGGAAAAGAGAGACAAATAACAAATTTGGAAAGTGTAAATAGTGACAGAATATAAATGTTTGTAAGAAAAAACATGTGGAAAGTGCGTCAAATTCTATTGAAGTAGTAAAAGAAGGTAATAATTATAAAATATTAGAAACAATAGTAATAAGAAGATATTTTTTAGCAATTCTAATAAGAAAAGTAGAAAAACTAAAGCAGAATATCAGAAAGAATATAGTGAAATGATGAAATTAAAACGAAAAAAATTGATAACAAAGAAACAGAAACATCAGTTATGGAAGAAGTATGTTTAAGTAGGGAAACAGATTTAAATTTTTCTAAAAAAAAACACATAAATAGTGCTGTTTAAGAAGAAAAGAGAGATAATAATTCTGACAAATTAATAATTTCTAGCGATTGTAATTAGACAAGTAAAAAAAGTCGTGCAGAATATAAAAAAATGTTGAAAGTCAGTTAAAGTATCTTAAAGAAGTAGGAGGAGATGATAAAAATAAGAAATTACAAAGAATAATGAGTCAGACAAAAATTGTTAACACCTCTAATCAGACAATTAAAAAAAAGTAGAGCAGAATGTAAAAAAAAGCTATCGTCAAAGATTGGAATTGAAACAGAAGATGTGCCATGATAAGGATGAAAATAATGAAATACTATATTCAAAAGATATGCAGGAGAAAGATGTAAGGATTTGTGACGAGAAAATGAAAAAAAGTCACGCAAAATAACAAAAACAATAATGTTTCTTCAGTTATTGTCCTTGATTTTAAGTTTTTTTTTTTTTTAAAAACTTATTTTTGGCAACAAATATGTTGTCTCAGGATGATCCAGCGGGGGTCATTTGTATGTGGGGGGGCTACTTGCACCCATGTGAAAATTCAAATAAAAAAATTTAAAACTTATTTTTGTCAACAAATATCCTGTTTTAGGATGATCCGCTGGGGGTCATTTTTATGCGGGGGGTGACTTGCACCCACGTGAAAATTGAAATTAAAAACTTATTTTTGACAACAAATATGTCGTCTCAGAAGGACCCACCGGGTATCATTTTTATGTGGGTAAAGAGACTTGCACCCACGTAAAAATAAAAATCAAAAAATTAAAAACTTTTTTTTGTCAATCGGGGGAAGGGGCAACGAAAGAATTTCTATGTGGGAGTAGGTAATGCTGGACGCTATATTTGCTGACAGAATAGGTTTTTAATTTTTTGATTTTAATTTTCACGTGGGTGTAAGTCCCCCTACCCACATAAAAATGACACCCGGTGGGTCATCCTGAGACAACATATTTGTTGTCAAAAATAAGTTTTTAATATTTTGATTTTAATTTTCACGTGGGTGCAAGTCACCCCTCGCATAAAAATGACCCCCAGCGGATCATCCTAAGACGACATATTTGTTGTCAAAAATAAGTTTTTTTACTTTTTGATTTTAATTTTCACGTGGGTGCAAGTCCCCCTACCCACATAAAAATGACCCCCGGTGGGTCATCCTGAGACAACATATTTGTTTTCAAAAATAAGTTTTTAATTTTTTAATTTTAATTTTCACGTGAGTGCAAGTCACCCCCCGCCACAGCGGGTCTTAATTGACTTCAACCCAAAAGTGCTTGCCCAGCTCAGTTCTTTCTTGATTTAGTTTCTGGGATGTCTCCTGATGATTTTAAGCAAAAAATGAAAAAAATCGGTTGGGCCGTTTTTGAAAAAACTGATTTTTTGAATTTTTTAAAGAGGTTAATTAACATATTTTTACCAAAATGAGTGCAAATAATAGCTATATTGACTTGAGTCATTTAAAATGGTATCAGAAGATAGGTCCTAGGTGCTGAGTATCTTTGAGTAACTTTACACCAGAAAAGTTATTGAAAAACCGTGAAAAATGGGTAAAAAAATGAGTTTTTGCAATATTACTCTCTCCCAGTAGATACAAACCTTAAATGACCTATAGAATAATTAAAGAGTATAAAATTTTAAAGAAAACAAAAAAAATAGAGTGCTTTATCTTTAAAACTTTCGGATTTATGAGCTTCTAAAGTCAGATTTCAGCAAAAAATTTCGTGAAAAAAAAATTATATTTTAGTTTTTGTAAAATAAAAAGTTTTCTGTGCATCTAACGTATATATATCTCCCAATATAAATTCAAGTAGATTAAATTTTGAGTAAATCTATCGTTAGGCCCATATACTATCTCTAATAGTATCGGAGTTATGATTTTCTTAAAATGACCCTTTTTTATGAACTTTTTTTGAAAATCAATTTTTTTGAAATTTCTTTGTTTTGCATGGTGTAATTTTAAAAATGCTCTCATCGAATAGTTTTATCTTATATTTTAAAGAAATAAAAGCCCAATTAAATATTTAGGAACAAAAAATTTTTAATAAACATTATACAAACAAATACTATCAAAATGAATGGAGGCTGTTGTATTCACACATGGCACGTTTTAGCCTTGTTGCATACTCTGGATGATTTTTATTAACCTTGTATGAGGTTAATAACAAAACAAATAATTTTGAAAAAATTATCGAAAATTTCCAAAAATTTTATTTAGATGATCTAGGTATCTCAGTAACACCCAAAGTACACGCAGTTTTTTACCATGTACTAGAGTTCTGCGAAGAAACAAAATCTGTTTTGTTATTAACCTCATACAAGGTTAATAGAAATCATCCAGTGTATGCAACAAGGCTAAAACGTGCCATGTGTGAATACAACAGCCTCCATTCATTTTGAAAGTATTTGTTTGTATAATGTTTATTAAAAATTTTTTGTTCCTAAATATTTAATTCGGCTTTTATTTCTTTAAAATATAAGATAAAACTATTCGATGAGAGCATTTTTAAAATTACACCATGCAAAACAAAGAAATTTCAAAAAATTTGATTTTCAAAAAAAGTTCATAAAAAAGGGTCATTTTAAGAAAATCATAACTCCGATACTATTAGAGATAGTATATGGGCCTAACGATAGATTTACTCAAAATTTAATCTACTTGAATTTATATTGGGAGATATATATACGTTAGATGCACAGAAAACTTTTTATTTTACAAAAACTAAAATATAATTTTTTTTTCACGAAATTTTTTGCTGAAATCTGACTTTAGAAGCTCATAAATCCGAAAGTTTTAAAGATAAAGCACTCTATTTTTTTGTTTTCTTTAAAATTTTATACTCTTTAATTATTCTATAGGTCATTTAAGGTTTGTATCTACTGGGAGAGAGTAATATTGCAAAAACTCATTTTTTTACCCATTTTTCACGGTTTTTCATTAATTTTTCTGGTGTAAAGTTACTCAAAGATACTCAGCACCTAGGACCTATCTTCTGATACCATTTTAAATGACTCAAGTCAATATAGCTATTATTTGCACTCATTTTGGTAAAAATATGTTAATTAACCTCTTTAAAAAATTCAAAAAATCAGTTTTTTCAAAAACGGCTTAACCGATTTTTTTCATTTTTTGCTTAAAATCATCAGGAGACATCCCAGAAACTAAATCAAGAAAGAACTGAGCTGGGCAAGCACTTTTGGGTTGAAGTCAATTAAGACCCGCTGTGCCGCATAAAAATGACTCCCAGCGGATCATCCTAAGACGACATATTTGTTGTCAAAAATAAGCTTTTTTACTTTTTTATTTTAATTTTCACGTGGGTGCAAGTCACTCCCCGCATAAAAATGACCCCCAGCGGATCATCCTAAAACAGGATATTTGTTGACAAAAATAAGTTTTAAATTTTTTTATTTAAATTTTCACATGGGTGCAAGTAGCCCCCCCCCCCCCCCCCACCCACATACAAATGACCCCCGCTGGATCATCCTGAGACAACATATTTGTTGCCAAAAATAAGTTTTAAAAAAAAAATAAACTGAAAATCAAGGACAATAACTGAAGAAACATATGATGCCATTCGCGAAAATTATTGAAAATCGTCTATATGCAACTTGCTAAAAAACAATAAAGACCTTAAAAAATTGAATTTTTAGTATTTTATTCCTAATCACCAAATCTTAAAATATAAGAATACTATGTTTACAAACATAAAAAATCACAACAGACATTAATAATCGAGAAATAGTCATGACGCCATTATGCTTATTTTTTACAGCTCTGGGACACTTCACGAATGACGCCAATTTTGGCGTCATACCGACGAAGTGGTTAATTTTATAATCTTGTAAAATTCTATTAACCCTTAAATAGTGACGATTTCAAATTATAAACAATGATCATAATGATCTCAAAGGCAAACTGACATTTCACAAAAAATTTGAAAATCGAACTTGCGTTTTCGTTTTCGGTTTCGTTTTCAAAATTACGTAATAAGGGCCCAGAACATTCAATAACTAATTTTCATTTTAAGTCTCAAGATGTATGTTATGAAGAAATTTTAGCACTTTAATTCAGTTATCGACTTGATTTCAGACAAATCTTAAAAGTAGTTAATCATGACTTTAGGACCTTGTTTTTTGTGAGATAGTGGCTTCTTTCGTTTACATCTTAAAAGAAGTACAAAATTTAGACTCGTTTTAATACTTTGTTTTTTGTGTAAATAGAGAGCTTAAAAAAATTCCAGCCTTTTTTTATTGAAAAGTTAAAGGTTTCTGAGATACGCTCATATATTAATTAAAATCATAATTTATTTTGAATTTAATTCATACAACTTTGATATATAAAATAACACAATCATATGCCCCTTTCTATCTCAATCTCACGATTTAAGAATTCGACATTTCGGGACCATGTTATATTGTTCAACCTGAGACACTGTTATTTTGTGCAGCTACTAACATCAAAGGATTTTAGGTTTTAATTATTAAATATTTAATTTTAATAAATAAAAAAAATAATAAAAGATTCAATTAATTCATTAAAATAAAATATTTTATAATTAAAGCCTAAAAACTTTTGACTTTAGTAGGAGTACGAAATAACATTACTTTAGGTTGCACAATATAACATGAACTACGAAAAAAAAATTTTTGTCGAAACGATAAGGGCCCAGTTCAGGGCCCCCTCGCACCGCGGGGTCTCACGGGGGTGTAGTTACGCCACTGTTATTACTCTACCTTTATGCCAACTGTTTAGCGAGTCATGAGCAGGGTTGTGCACAGGGGCGGACTATCACATTTTGCTGCCCTAGGCAGTTATTAAAAATTGCCGCCCTTCTAGACTTTTTTTTTTTTAGTGTGCGCTTCTCAAAATCTGCCGCCCTAGGCAGCTGCCTACATTGCCTATCTAGTTAGTCCGCCACTGGTTGTGCACGTAAAATATCTCGGGTAGATTACATGTTTAATTTGTCTGCTTAGTTTTCTACACAATGTAATATACTAGTTTTCTACATTTTCTACATATATTACGTCAAAAATGTATTATACGTAGAATATATCGAGTGACGCGTCACTACACAACACTGGTCATAAGTTTTTTTTTACTGATTAGTGAGCGTAAATCATGGTGGAGACTGCACTTTACTTTCCTCGGGTTATAAGATTGTATAATATACATGTAGGTAAGACTACTCTGCCGCAAGCATACGTAATAAACACGGCTTTTATTAGGCTTTGTAGCTATGGAGACGCAAGGCACCATGTCAAGTTAAGCTGGGGCTATTTAATCCTTACAAAAATTTCGATTCTTGACCCGAATTCTTCTTTTTGTTCTTCTTTGCTTAAGGGGTCAGTATGGGTTTATTGTACAAATTTTCAAGAATTTATTTTTTATATTAAAATGTATTTTTATAACCCAGTCTTTTTATACATAAAAATTTACATTTTAAAGTGACAAAAAATATTTTTCATTTTTATTTTTGATAGTTTATTTATGCGAAATAGCTGCTTGAAGTTAGCCTTAAACTTTACTGGCCGACACGATATCTGGAGTTTGGATTGTCTAAAATTAAAAAATCAAGTATTTTCTTAAAATTTGGATCTGTTGTTATCGCGTGAACTAGGATCTTTTAATTCCGATAGAAGAAAACAAAATGGCGGAAGTTTAAATTTTTTACCCCTTTTTTTACAACTTAATTTGTTCAAAAAAAGGGTTAAATATCAATGGATTTTTATTATCCTAGTTCATGCCAAAGCGGCACGTGCATAGAAGAACCCCTGAAAATTTGAGCTTAATCGGTTCAATAGTTTTTCTTAAATCGTGTCGGCCATGTCGAAAAACGTTGTTTTGAGAAAAAGGCGTTCAACATTCGCGCAACCAAGGGCTGCTCGCGCTGGTTATGCAATATAAATATTCTATTGTACTTTTAATTTTTAAGGTAAAAAGGATTTAAATACATAAATACTTTTCTCTAACATTGCTGTGTATTATCAAATAATAAATTTTACTAATAATGCTATAATGAAATTTGTTTAAATAATTTTTTACTGCTATGCTATGAGCCTTATGCTTCTGCAGTATCGCGTTTTTAGTCTGTTTTTGAACTCTACTACCTATATATATATATTTTTTTTTTTTGCGTAGGATGTGAAAACCTGCCTTCAGGTACCCTGTAGCCCGTACTACAGGGCTATGCGGGGGTGGCGATGTTCTGCCGACCCGCTAAAAACACACCCTTATTTGGGACCTTAAGACCACTCCCAGGTAGAGCCAGTTTACTGACGTATCGCCTTCAGGAGTGGTCTTATATCCCGCTTCTATCGCCTAAACGATATCATTCCTCGACATACGGGAATACTACCTATATATTAGTTCTTATCTTATTTCTATAGGTATATAGTATACGAAATTGATGTTCATGAAAAATAAATTTTTTTAAAAAATAAATCCATACTGACCCCTTAATAGCCGAGGAGAATTGATTCTTCAAAAAATCTAATAGCAAAGAATTTATTTTTAGACCAAAAGAATCGAATTTTTATATAATCGAATCAACATTCAGCATTTTAGTACATGTATTAAGAGAAATAGAGAAATTAAGAATAAAACACCTCAAGAAATAAAAGTTTTTCGAAAAACCGAATAGTAAAGAATCGAATAAGAAATTAATTTTTAGACCAAAAGAAACGATTTTGTATAGAACAGAAGATTCCTAAGTTAAACAGATAGCGTTATGAAGTGGTTTGTTGCATAATATACTATTTTCTAAAATTTTAGATTTTAGACACAAAAAAGCGTCTAAAACAAAGCACTACATTGTATAAAAACTTAATAGAAAAAGAATTGGAACTAAATCATAATTATATAGTCCATTAACGTTATACTTAAATAACAGGAATATTCTTTTCTGGAAAAGCAGTAATTACTGCCTTTGGTGATTAAAAAGTAACAATTTATTACATTTTTTAGTGCGCGGTAGATCTTGGAAGCTATATTTTTTGCAGGCTTATACATATAAACGTGTTTTTAAAACTAAGAATTTTGTATAGGCAAATTTTCAAATAATAAATTATACAATACGCTCTACCACATTCTATAAATGCTTCGTACTTGTGTAATGTTGAAGTACCATATTTATTTCATGATGTAAATCATACCTGTTAGGATATCATTAAATTCTTTGAATCCAATAATTGATCCACCTTAACTATACTTTTTAGCGATTTTAAATTAAACAAAAAATAAAATGAAGAAAGCATTCTTTGACAGCATCTTTAATAAAAATGTTTTTGTAACTTCAAATGTTAATCTTTTTAATTTTTTTCATCTATTAGTGACCTTTCTGCTGTCATGGTATCCAGAGTTATTAAGATTTTTAAAAAATGGAAATTTTGAATGTACACATTTTTTGATGTGTTTTCGTATTAAATAGTCATGAAAACCTAACACATTGTACCTAGCCTACAAACGATTTAACAGCGTATCGATTGACCTACTTTAAAACCTTATACGACCTAAGATCAAAAAGATATTGACATTTTAGAAATTTAAATACAATTTTTAAAAGTTTTAGAATTTATCTTATATTTAAACTCTAATTTGTCGCTACTATATTATATATGCCATCAAAAATTATCAAATATCTTAGTCTATTTGCAATAATCTCAATATCAGATACGAAAAGCTTTTTTGTGATTTTCTCCTTCTACAGGTGAGAGAGATGTCCCAAGGCATTATATAATAAAAATATTAATAGTTTATATTAAAAAAAGTATATATTTCAACCTCGCTTTTAACTTTAAAAAAATAATACAAGAAGGTTTTTCACTTTGAACTTTTAAATTAATAAAAATTATTAAAACAGGGAATACGAATATCATACATAATAGTACTTTATGATACCAGTACGAGAAAACATAATTTATGGAAATCCGACGTTAGTGCCATGCATCGAAATCGTACAAGCTGTAGATGAGTGCGGCATTAACGTCGTTTTTCTATATACTCTCCTTTCGAGTTCGAGTACTATACTATACTGCTTTAAATTCAACAAATGTCCTATTGCAAAAAAATTAATTTTTTTCATTTACATTAATCATAATTTTATTTATTTAACAGTCACACACAAGTTCGTTTAATACACTTCCGCATACTATTAACACAATTTTAAAATTAATTTATTATTTAGAAATTTCGAACCTGTATAACCTACATACATGACCCTATCGGAAAAACCAAAGTTGGATTTCATGTGGAATCCAACGTTGGATTTCACGTTGAAATTCACATTCGATCTTATATAAAAACCACGATGAATTCTCGGACCAGTTTTAATGTGGGAATCCACATAGATTCCGTTATTGGTTTCCACGTAGAAACCGGTATGAAGTCCTTTGATGAAATCCATGGGCGTACCCACGTTGGGACAGGGTGGCCCTGCCCCCCCCCCCCTAGAAAGACAGTTTATATGAGAGAGAAAGAGATAGCAATATATTGTTGTCTCTCTCGCTCTCACATAAACCCCCCACCAATAAACTGTTCTGAGTACGCCCCTGATGAAATCATTATAAAATTCCATATCAAATTTTCATTATAAAAAAACATTTTTTTTCAATCTTTAAATTTTGCAAAATTTAAAAATTTAACTTATAATTTGAATTTTAACTTTGTAATATTTTTGTTCAATTAATATTTTACCTTTATATTTTGACTACAAAATTTTGTCAGATTTTATGTTTTTCTTACCGTTTTCGAGATATCCAAAAAATTGTAGTTTTCAAAATTTTCAAATTTTGATCCCATCGAGGACCCAATCATAGATTTCATACTGGTTTCTATGTGAAAACCAATAACGGAATCTATGTGGATTCTCACAATAAACCCGGTCCGAAAATCAATCGTGGTTTTAACTTGAGATCCAATGTGAATTCCAACGTGGAAACCAACGTTGGATTCCTGATGAAATGCAACGTTGGTTTTTCCGATAGTGGAACAGGTCACGTAAACCACGCACGCGAAACCGAACACTAAAACCACACAGTTATACTGCCACTGGAAATATTTTTTGTGTTCGTCGATATGACTTAGATAAACTTAGAAAAAAATATAAACAATCCCTTTCAGGCACCATTTCACGATCAGTGTTTTTATAAATCGTCAAATCAGATAGACTTATTTTATGGCATTTTCCACAGCACACCCGGTAAATAGACTTTCATTATAAAGTATTAAAGTGTTTAATACATTTAAATCCCTGATTGTGTCAGACTTTTTAATTCAAAGAAAACGAATTAAATCAGTTTCGATTTAATGCGTTTTAATAATTTATTCACAAAACAAAACAAAAATACAAAAAAAAAACCCGAAGTCAGTTGATTTAAACTCGTGAAACCTAGCTCTTCAGTCCTGCGCTGTATCCAAGCCGCTATTGATGCGCTTACAGACAGTAATTATATTTCCCGCTTCGTTCGAGATGATTAAAATGTAATACAGCTACTTCACGCCAGAGGCCATCACAGTTTAGCGTTAGACAAGGAAAAAATATCCTCTTCTCTCCACTCGCCGCTCTCCATGTTTCATTATGTTCTTTGTGCACGTTGACGTCACATATAAGAGTTAGTATTTTTCGTAACTTTTTCATTTAGTTCATATTTTTGTATCGAAAATGGGAAAATCAAAAAGAAAACATTCTTCCCATCACAAAGATGTGCGGTATTTAAAACGAAAAATTCGAAAATTAGAAGAAAAACTGCGATCAGCTGATTCGTCGTCAAGCAGTTCGACATCGCGCTTTTCTTCAAGGGAACGATATTCTTCAAGATATTCTTCAAAATATTCGTCCAGAGAAACTTCTCCGGAAAGAGATTATACAGATGAACACAGTAAGTTTTATAAAAATTTGACGGTGGAGTCCACACGAGAGGCGGGACATATACCGATCTTTGATTGGCTAGACCTGACACGAGAGGTTATGGCAGACCAGATCACTTTCTTTTTTTCCGGATTTTGAGGTTATATGTATTCTACATTTCCTCTTTTTTCTTATTTTTTTTTTTAGGAGCTTCCTTGGGAGAAAAAATTGATGATAATAATCCGGAAAACAACTTGATTGAAGGTGAAACGAGATTTCTTGTTCCTAGATGCTCAAAACATTTTAGCAACGGCTATGTCTGCGATAGGAAGTGCAATGACAAACCTTATGCAAGAAGACGAAGTGGACAAAATCAATCTTCTGCAACTTTTATCTGATGCAGGACAATTGTTAGCTGATTTACATAATAATCAGACAACAGCAAGAAAAGCTTTTATTTTGCCCGGATTAGATAAAAAGATTAAAACTCTATTAGAAAAAACTTCCTCAGGCAAATTTCTATTTGGCGACAACTTGTCGGATAAAGTTAAGGAATCAAAAGCGTTGGAGAAGTTGAGAAAAGACTTGAAACCTCAAGAAATTAAAAAACCTTATCCAAAGTCCAATCATTTAAACTATCGGAACTCGTCGATAAAGAATCGGGAGAACGGATCGACGAGCAACAGGGGCAAGTTCTCCAACAGATCGAGACAATCTTATCACCCATACAAGAAAAATCAACAACAGAACCAACCGAAGTCAACACCGCGAAGGAAATATTAGAGGTATGCATAGCAGGCAGACTTCGTTATTATTTGCATAATTGGCAAAAAATAACAAACGACAAATTTGTTTTAAATTGTATTTCTGGTTATCAAATTCCTTTTATTAATACTCCAGTACAGATGTCATCTCCTTCTGAGCCTTCCTTACCTAAATCTGACATTGAATATGAAATTAACAAATTACTGAAAAAGGGTGCAATAGAAACTTGTTCACCTATTAAAGGACAATTTTTGTCTACATATTTTCTAGTAGATAAACCAGATGGTTCAAAAAGATTCATTTTTAATTTAAAAATGTTAAACAATTTTATATTTGCACCTCATTTTAAACTTGAAGATATCAAAACGGCTTTAAATCTGGTTTCAGCTGGAGACGTAATGATAAATCTAGATTTACAAGATGCATACTTACTCGTGCCAATTCACAATTCTAGTAGAAAATTTTTGCGATTTTCTTTTCAAGGACAATTATTTCAGTTCACGTGTCTTCCCTTCGGACTGAATATAAGTCCTTTCATTTTTACAAAAATTATGAAACCAATCTCATTACATTTGAGAAAAAGAAATATTTTATGTGTCATATACTTAGATGACATTCTTATATTAAATTCCTCCACGAGTCAGTGTAACGTTGAAGCTCAAGAAATAATTTCTTTTTTACAATCTCTTGGTTTTGTGATTAATTTCAGAAAAAGTAATCTTGTCCCTTCGCCATCTTGTACATTTCTTGGATTTATTATAAACTCAATTGACATGTGTTTAGAATTACCTTCTAAAAAACAAAAAAATCTATTATTTTTAATTGACCAGTTTCTGAACAAATGTCAATGTAAAATAAGAGATCTTGCTCAGCTAATCGGTAGTTTGGTTTCCAGTTGCCCAGCAGTTGCTTATGGGTGGCTTTATTACAAGTCATTAGAAAGAGCAAAATACTTAGCATTAATAGTAGAAGGCAATGATTTCGAGCAATATGTTACTCTTGATAGTTTATCAATTTCTGAATTAAAGTGGTGGAAAAATAAAATTCCCCATTCTTCTAATCCAATAAGAAATGTTTTGCTACAAATCTATATAACTGTGAAATTTTGCTTCGCATTGGTAACACAACGGCCATTGCTTACGTCAATAAAATGGGAGGTATCCAATACCCAAAATTACATAAAATTGCGAAGCAAATCTGGCAATGATATGAATTGCGAAATATATGGGTTTATGCAAGTTACATTTCTTCAAAAGAGAATGTTGAGGCCGACCAAGAGTCTAGATCTGTAAATGTAGATTCAGAGTGGGAAATCGCAAACTATGCCTTTAAAGAAATAAAACTAAAGTTTGGTGAACCTTGTATAGATTTATTTGCGTCAAGGATCAACACAAAATGTCAACGATATTGTTCATGGAAAAAAGATCCTTACTCTGAATTTATTGATGCTTTCACAGTACTATGGAAACCTTGGTTTTTCTACGCTTTTCCACCTTTTGCTTTGATTACTAAAGTTTTAAGAAAAATCGCCACTGATAAAGCATGTGGTATTGTCGTAGTACCCTTTTGGGAACAACAACCTTGGTTCCCTTTTTTCCAATCACTTTTAATCTCAGACACATTGCTATTTGAACCATCACCACATCTTCTTCTTTCCTCTTGCAGATCTCTTCAACACCCACTACATCAACGGCTTACACTGATTGCAGGAGTACTATCAGGGAAGCGTATGTAAGAAAAAATATTTCTGAATCAGCAGCCGACATTCTTATCGCGTCCTTGGCAGATACAACTATTAGGCAGTATAATAGTTCTTTGAAGCAGTGGTGGAAATTTTGTCAAGCTCAAGACATTGACCTATACGAAGCATCTGAAACCTTTGTCTTAGATTTTTTAACTACTCGGTTCAATGCAGGTGCTTCATATGGAACATTAAATTCTGATAAATCTGCTTTAGCAATCATTTTATCTACAAACATTTCTGGAAGCTTAGTTCTCGACTTAGTTATTCGACTACTTGGGATACCTCGAAGGTTCTTAATGTTATATCAACATGGTATCCTTTAGACTCACTGAATTTAAAACAATTAACTGATAAATTGATTATGTTATTAGCACTAGCAACTGGATATAGGATTCAAACTTTTTCTTTAATGAAAGTTGAGAATGTAACTTTCACAGGGCTTGCCGCAGAATGCAGAATTGAAGATCGGATAAAAACCTCAAAACCGGGGAGCTATCAGCCCCTACTTCATTTACCATTTTTTCAAGAAAAGCCAGAACTATGTGTAGCGCAAACTTTAAAGAAATATCTAGAAGTTACAAATCCTTTAAGAGGCGAAAATAATAAAAAATTATTTATTTCGTTAAAGAAACCTTATAAAGAAGTCTCTTCGCAGACAATAAGTAGATGGCTTAAGTCAATTCTGCATTCTTGTGGTATTGACAAACAATTTACTGGCTATAGTACTAGACACGCGTCTACGTCTGCTGCTTTCGCTAAAGGTTTAAATTTGGATGAAATACGAAACACAGCTGGATGGTCTGCTGAATCTCAAGTTTTCGCAAAGTTTTATAATATACCAATCCAAGCTGATAAAAACGCTTTTGCAAAAGCAGTATTACTTTGAGTTTATTATGAATATTAATTATCTTATCTTATCTTGTTTAATTGCTTATTTACATAATTTTGATAATTAGAGTGTAATCGAGAATTGTTTCACATATGTTAATAATAATTTGAAATTATAAATATACCCAAATAAGTGAAAGAAAATATTGATTTACTCTAAACATCTACATTGTAATCATCTCGAACGAAGAGGGAAATATAATTAATGATCAAACGAACTTACCTATGTGAAGTCCCACATCCCACCCACTATTCGATATTCTTATCCCCTCCCTACGGAAAACTAAATTTTCTTTCAAACTCGGAAACTGTAAACAAATGAAACATGGAGAGCGGCGAGTGGGGAGAAGAGGATATTTTTTCCTTGTCTAACTCTAAACTGTGATGGCCTCTGGCGTGAAGTAGCAGTACTACATTGTAATCATCTCGAACGAAGCGGTCATATAATTATGATCGAACTTCACATAGGTAAGTTCGTTTGATCATTAATAAACATGTTTCTTACAAGTGACGGCTCGTAGTGGTCCGTTAAACGTTTGTCTGATAACAGACAATTAATTAATTAAGATTAAAAGTTTAATGCCAAATTCAATCAATTTTAATATTAAATTCTGGATTGTGCTAAATATCATTAAACAAAATTGTAAAATTCATATTAAGTTTGATCAAGCTTGTTAACACAAATGCTATTACCTGATTTTCAGTATTGACGTTCCGTTTATTTTTTGGCTATAAAAAAGCTAAATATTATTTTTTAAAAACTATTTTTCGAAATAAATATGATTATACTTTTTCTGATATAAAAAAAGCTATATATTTTAAAATTCTTTTTCCAGGTTTCAGAAATAAAGTTTAAGAAATAATGATTACCTTTTCTTCATGTGTGACTGTATAATGTATTAAATTTGAAGCAAGAATGTCTTTTTGATTTTAAGTTATCCCTAATAGCACTGACTGTGCCGGGAACGTTCCTGGAATGGTCCGCCGGTCCCTGGGGTACGTTCACATGGACCGTTCCAATATACCTGACAAATACGTTCCGGATTTCATTAGGCTAGGAACGTTCCGCGGAACGTTCCTGGAATGTTCCGAGGAACTTTAAATACACATTGAAAAATAATTAATGTTAATATCTTGCGCAGTAGTTTTCTATCGCACCTAGAGCTGCGCAGTTGATTTTAGTGACCACTGTTCTATAGAAGCAATTATATTAAAAACATTAAATAATATTAATAAAAAAATTTTCAGCTTTTTCCGCATAATTTTTCCGCAACCCGTTCTGCGATTTTTTGAATGTGTATTCAAAGTTCCTCGGAACATTCCATGAACGTTCCGCGGGAACGTTCCTAGCCTAGTGAAATCCGGAACGGATTTGTCAGGTATATTGGAGCGGTCCAAGGGAACGTACCCAAGGGGCCAGCAGCCCATTCCAGGAACGTTCCCGGCCTAGTCGGTGCTATTAGGGATACATTTTAAATATATCTAAATGTAATAATATGTATTGATTTGATTGATATTGTCTTATTTTCAATCTGATATATGTATATATATATATTTAAATTATACACATTGTTTACATAAATTAAAAAATTAAATTACTAAAAGTGGATAAGGGAAGGGCGGCAATTTTATACCTTCCTAGTAGGGTGTCCCAAAAAATAAAAAAACTTTTTTTTCTTTGGTCTCACCCCCACAAAACCTTTTATTTTACGTCAAAATAAAAGTACTGTATATAAAAAGAATTAATTTTAATTTTGATCCGTGGTTCAGGGCCTCTAAATCATCAAAACGTTAAAAAGGAGGCCCTGGACCAAGGGTCAAAATTAAAATTAATTTTTTACATACAGTACACTTATTTTGAAGTAAAATGAAAGGTTTTGTGGGGGTGAGACCAAAGAAAAAAAAGTTTTTTTTATTTTTTGGGACACCCTACTGCCTAGGGCGGCGAATAGTTTCAATCCGCCACTGAATGACAATATGTCGATGTTTCGGGTCGGTATAGGCCCATCTTCAGGACTGAAATAGTAAAATATAATAATAAGTACAAAACAACTGTATAAAAACAAGTATAAAAGAAATTTACAATAATTTTGTGTAACGTACCAAGTTATTGAAGGGGAATTCTTAAAACAATTTTTTAAAAACAATAAACTATTAACAAAAATTTGCTTCTAAAACGAGGAGAACCAAGTGTCCTGGACATCGTCAACAAAGCGAATGAGAAAGGTTATGTGCAGAAAAGGTTTAAATTTGAAAAAAAGTAAAAAAAAGTGTAAAAAGCAGTAAAAAGAGTTAACAATTATTATTTTTTTTTTTTTGAGTGAATTAAATTATGATAAATGGAATTAACGTTTTGTTCCGATTTAATAAACACACTGAAAAAAATTCTTTGTAGATTTTACTACTTTTCTACTACTTTTCTTAGTTCAATAAGTCCCCAATGAATTTTTTTCTTTTATGTCAACTACTACTTAAGTGGTTAATCGAAATAATAATACACCAAAAAAAATAAATAGGGGGACTTGACTATGCTCCTAGTTACGAGAGGAGCCCACTAGAAATCAGATTAACTTTAACTAGGAATCCTGATTGAGATATCCAGGATCCTGGTTAATATAATTCTGGATTCCTAGTGGGCTCCTCTCGTAACTAGGAGCATAGTCAAATCGCCTATTAATTTTTTTCAATGTACAATTGTTACAATAATTTTTCTTAATTGATTTTAGTAAGTTAATCAAGTAGAAACAACAAAATTTTTCATAGTAAAATTTACTACTTTTTTTAGTTCAATAAGGAACAATGACATTTTTGCAATTAAGCTAACGGTAACGTTGCAGTTAAAGTAACTAAGATTATCTATAGATTTGACCAATTTTCTTAGTGAATTTTACTACTTAAAGTAGTAAAATAAATTTGTTTATTATTATTATTATTTGTTATTATTAAGATACATTTTTCCACCCTCTCTTCTACTACTTCTGTTTATTGACACCTTATATTATTATATTATCATATTCCTAACAGAGAAAAATCCCTAAACGCTGGGGATTGAACGCACGACTCTAACATTCGCAAGCCGAGACCTTAACCATCTAACCACGCACGCACGCTACGATGGCTTGCATAAAACTTAAGGACATTCTACTCATCCGCAGTTACCTTTTCTATCCAAAGTAGTAAATTTTACTACATTTCTTAGTTCAATAAGGAACAATGACATTTTTGAAATTAAGTTAACGGTAAAGTTACAGCTAAAAGTAATTAAGATTATCTCTAGATTTAATCAACTTTCTTAGTAAACTTTACTACTTTTCTTAGTTCAATAAGGAACAATGACATTTTTACAATTAAGTTAACGATAAAGTTACAGTTAAAAGTAACTAAGATTATCTGTAGATTTAACCAACTTTCTCAGTAAATTTGACTACTTTTCTTAGTTCAATAAAGAACAATGACCTTTTTGCAATTAAGGTAATGACAAGTTACAGGTAAAAGTCACTAAGATTATCTCTAGATTTAACCAATTTTCTTAGTAAATTTTATTATTTAAACTAGTAAAATTAAATCCCTGTATTTTACAACTTAGTAAATTTTGTTGCAACTACAATTCTTAGTAGTTTCTGCTACATTGTTTAATTTACAAGAAGTCTGTTAATTTTACTAGTCGCGATATAGTTATTTTACTATACATTATACAGTAGCACTTATAATTTTTCTGTACTCAATTTTACTACTAATTTTGTAATTCAAAGTAACTACGAACGATAGTTAATTTTACTAAGAATTTTTAACTATATAAATACGGTAATTTTAACTAGGTAACAACAGTTGACTTAATTACAAATGTAATAGGTTTAACTACAGTGCCGTCCAGCAGGATTTGCCCACCCATCAGAATTTTTGTCTTTACAAAAAGTTTTATATTTTGTTAACTAATAAGGATAAAACAATAAATAAGGACTTTTTTTAAAGCTTATATGCTCTACTTTTAGGATATCTAATGAGCAAAAGAAAAAAAAAATTTTCATTACTTAATTAATATTGACCATAGTCGAAAATTTTCAATTTTTTTGGTAAATTTCAAACTGATGTATTTTTTAAACAGATCATCACATTTTATTACCAAATAATGCATTTGGAAGGTAATTTTATCACCTTTAAAACAAATTTTTAAAAATTGTTCTACGATTTTTTTTAACAAAGATTTAGGTAATTGTTTAAAAAATTAGCACTTTTTTAAATTATGCATAAGTCCAGAACGGCTAATTTTGGAAAAAAATTATAAAAAACAAAAATGTGCCTTCTTATGTGTAGAGTCAGAAAAAGTATTTAGAATAAAAAAAAAAGAAATTTTTTTTTTACCATATTTTGAGTTTTTTAAATTTTTTTTTAATAAGTCATAAGTCCAGAACGGTTGATTTTGTAAAAAAATTATTAAGTACAAAAATGTGTCTTTTTAGGTTTACAATCAGAAAAACATATTTAGAATTAAAAAACAAAAAAATTTTTTTCAAGCCATTTTAAGTTTTTTAAAAATAGGGTAAAAAAAATTTTTTTTTGATTTTAAATATTTTTTCCGATTATACACATAAAAAGGCACATTTTTGTTCTGAATAACTTTTTTCTAAAATCAATACAGATCTGGACTTATGCACAATTAAAAAAAAAGTGCTGTTTTTTTAAGCAATTACCTAGATCTTTGTTAAAAAAAATCGTAGAACAATTCTCAAAAATTCGTTTTAAAGGCGATAAAATTATCTATCAAATGCATTATCTGACAATAAAATGTGATGATTCGTTTGAAAAATACATCAGTTTGAAATTAACCCAAAAAAATGGAATTTTTGGACTATTGTTAATAATAATTAAGTAATGAAACAATTTTTTTTTTCTATCGCTCATTAGATATCCTAAAAGTAAATCATATAAGCTTTAAAATAAGTGCTCCTTTATTGTTTTATCTTATTTAGTTAACAAAATATAAAACTTTTTGTAAAGACAAAGATTCTGATGGGTGTGCAAATCGTCCTGGACGGCACTGTACTTTTCACTCTACTAAGGGACTGTAGTAGGACTTACCACAATAATTTTTTTCAGTGCACAGAGGTTTCCGTGGAAGCGATATAGAGAATTTCTAACATTTTTCTTTTCCAATAGTCATGTGAGTAGTTCAAAACTCTTGTATTATAAAATCAAAACTATGTAAGCTTTGAACTGAATGTCTACACAAAGCGGTGTTAGTTTTTTAATTAGAAACGTTTCTAGTATGTTCATGTAATCTGACGAATAATGATCTACTAGTTTCGCCAATATAAACAGACGCACAGTCATTACATTTAATTTCATAAGTGACGCCTGATCTCTTACCAAATGGAATCGGGTCTTTTGTGATTTGTAAAGATATTTACCCAATTTATCATTGTTGCTTTTGATTAATTTTAAATTGTAAAATTTTGTAATATGTTTGAACTGGTTTTGTAATGAATCGACTTAAGGTAAAATCAAAAGTTTTTTATTATCAAATTATGTAGGAGGAGGTAATATCTGGTTATTAATAGTATAAATTCTTCTGTTAATATAATTGTTAATAAGATTTAGGGAGTAATTGTTTCTTATTAAAGTGTCTTTAATTAATAATAAATTATTTTTGTGAAAGTCTGGTTCAGAGAGTTTTAAGGCTCTATCAACAAAACCATAAATAACAGACATTTTTTGTGAAATGTAAAGATGAGAGTTGAAGTGTAGATATACACTGAGAGAAAAAAAAGGTTACTACAACGGAGGACACAAGTAGGAATTGCCTGAGTGACTCCGGTAGTAGAACTCGAGTTAACGCAACTTGGGACTCCGGTAAATACTGCTTGGGTCTCCAATTACGTCGACTTGAGACCCAAGCAGTATTTACCGGAGTCCCAAGTTGCGTTTACTTGAGATCTACTACCCGAGTCACTCAGGAAATTCCTACTTGTGTCCTCCGTTGTAGTAACCTTTTTTTTCTCTCAGTGTATAGCGACCTGACCAAGTGGGTTTTCTGTACCAGTTGTACTTTTCTCAAATTTAAGAAGTTTTGACACTCTAGGATTTCTAAAAAATCGATTTTTTGTTTTTTGCTTTAAATGGTCCCTTAGGGTCTCAGAAATAACATATTTAAGGATGATAGCCGGAAGACTAAATATTGAATTTTCAAAGTTTCGGGCAAGGGTGCTCGGCGCGAACCGTGCTTGTTTCGACACTGCACTAACTTTAAACGCGATTATCTCAAAACTACACTTTTCGGTCTGGCTGCATCAATTACTCGTACAGTTTTCAACCGATTAGGTTCAAATTTTGCATAGCATTTCTTTTAAATTGCATAGTTCATTTCTTATTAACAATTTATTATCAAATTTTTGGTCCAATTTTGATAGATCAATTTTAGAAGTACGCCATTCGGTCAAAAATCAATAAATCCAAAAAATCCTACTGCTTTCTTTAGCTATTGTAATAAGGAATAAGAAAAAATTTTGATACTCATGATATTCCAAAATTTACAGGAACGGTTGGTGCGGCCGCGGACCCTTGCAAAACAGAGGAGTCTACGGACATCTTCTCTAGCGCCGCTATTTTTATTAAATAATAATAAAAAATTTAATTTTTACACTTTAAATGATGTGAAATAAACTCATCATGGTCCTATTACAATTTCTTTTATACATTTTTTGAAAAAATTCCTGAAAAACACCTATTTTTTCGGCCTGTAGAGTGTTATAATTCCTTAAACCTTTTTCGCGCTATTTGTCGTCTTTTTGGCGCCTTTCTCGACGTTCATAACATTTCTCATTCCCTGTGTTGACTATGTCCAGGCCACTTCGTTTTCCTCTTTTTAGAGGAAAATTTTTGTTAATAGTTTATTGTTTTTAAAAAATTGTTTTAAAAATATTGTTTTTAATATATTAAGAATTAATTTGGGGTAGTTCCCTTTCAATAACTTGGAACGTTACACAAAAATTTTGTAAATTTCTTTTATACTTTTTTTTATACAGTTGTTTTGTATTTATTATATTTTACAATTTCAGTCCTAAAGATGGATCGGTACCGACCCGAAACGTCGACATATTGTCATAATTAATCTCAAATAAATAATTTTTGATCGAAAAGTCATTCTTGCTTCAAATTTTATATATTATACGGTCACACATATACGGTCTCAATTGTGTTAAACTACATCCCAATTGGCGATAATTGCAAACGATTTAATCGTTCTGAATCGTGTTAAACTATCCCAATTTGCGACAATTGCAAACGATCAGCTCTCAATCGTCTTGAATCGTGTTAAACTATATCCCAATTGGCTAAATTAGAAACTATTCCATAATTGTTAACTTTTAATTGTTTTGAATTGTGGTCAATCGATTTTTCCTAGATCCTCCTAGATCTTTTCTCTCTCATACCAACTGGCTTACTAGGGTGGTGGAGGGCGCAGCCCTTCTGTCTGAACGTAGGTACGCTCATGGAACGATCGATGTGTTGATCATTTTTTTTACAACGTTGGTGGCGTTAGGGTCACCGCACTTTGAAAGGGCATAGCGGAATAAGCATGCAAAAACTGCCCCCGCGAGTATGAAATTAAAATTCAGGTCATTTGTTGATTTCCTAAAATTTTATTCAAAAAACTGCATTTCTGAAGGAGTTATGGAGGGAGAAAGAAAAATCAAAAAACTTTTTTTTCTTGAAAATAACTGAACCGATTTTGATGAAATAAATATGTTATACAAGACTAAAAAACTGATTTATACCATTTTTGAATGGCATTTTAGAGTGACCACTTTTATATTTTAAGGAGAAAAGCTCTTAAGGGGGATAACCCATGTGACGGCCGTTTTTTTAAACTGCTTTTTGGGATTTTTTTCTGATGGGCGATTAAAACTTACAACTTTGAATTTTCTACCATCGATTTAGTAACTATTGAAGTAAATTCAGAAATTTTTTGAAGTCAAAATAATGAAAACTTTACGTGATACAGCGCGGGGAAGGAATTCATGTAAAAAAAGTACAGCATTGGTCGCCACGATTCCGACCGTCTGAGTGATCTGAAATCAAAAAATAAAAAATAACTTTTATCTGCATCACTGTAGCTACGAGCTGAACTAGGATTATTTGAAAATATTGAAAAATAAAATAAATACAATTTTTACTCGACTTTGAATTTTTATTTTTAAAAAAAACTCTATTTTGGGCATGTTTTCTTGTATAAAAAAAAACGACGTGACCTTTTTTACACAGTTAAAAATGTCGTGTAAAAAACGGTCCACACACCCGAGATAAAATGAAAAGTATATTTGAATAAGTATTTTCAGTTTACGAAGTATTTACAAGTATTCCAAACAGTCTCGGTAGTATCTGACAGTCTCTGAATTTTTCAGGTTCTGTGTTGAGTAATTATGATGACAGAAATTATAAGTCTTATACTGAAACAAATCATGTTGTTAATAGAAAAAATATAAAAAAATTTCAATATTGTATACATTTTATTAAGTGTGTTACGATTTAAGCACAAAATATAAAATATTAATGTGAAATAAATATCAGAAAAGAGTTTATTTTTAAATAAAAATTCTACAAATTATGATTAATCATTATAAATGTTTATGGAACATAAACATAACATTTATATTAAATTTCCCAAATGATTATTTTAAATTATTAGAAATTATATAGATTGAAAATATTTACCTTCATTTATACAGAAAATTATTTTATAATTGCATTTTTACATTCAAGTATTTCATCGAAGTTCTAACATATTTACAGTTTCTTTTAAATACTGAACTGCGTTATCAACTTGAATATAATAAAAAACTAAATTTAGGTTAAACAAGGTTTTATTTATTTATTTCATTATTACAGTTACTTTTATTACTTAAAAATAAATATTCGAAGAATTTTTAACATTGTAGTATAAATTAAATTAAATTTTTCCATATTCTAATCAATTGTAATCAGGCTTGGGTCCGTAAATAGTCTACTTCACTATAGAATTTACTTTTATAGTGAATCAGACTATTTACGGACACAAGCCTGATTGTAATCTATAATAGAAATGTGCATAAAAGTGAGATTTTTCTGAGCCTTCAAGTGTAAAAAATTAATTTTTTATTGATCTATAAAATATTTATTTCATATAATCTCAGAAATAAGTTGCTAAAACATTGGTCTCTTATACATTTCAAAATAGAAATTTTCAAAAATAGGGTGCGTCCAATTTAGTTTAAATATAATGGTTTTACCTTTAATAAAAAAACCAGTAAAAATTATAATTTAAATTTAATTTGTGCTACTTGCACTTTTAATAAGTAAAAGTTAAGATAAATTATGAAATTTATATAAATAAATATTAGGTTGATTAAAATATTAATTAATTGAAAGTTAGATCTTTTAAATTTTGGATAAATTAAATTTAAACTTGATTAACATTGTAATATTTTGAGCTATTAACATTTTGATAGATTAAAATTTAGATTAATTAAATTTTAGTGAAACTTAAATATTTGGAAAATTAAAGAATACATTTTTAAAACGTGTAAAAGATGCGAAATGAACAAAATAGATGAAATAGAAGATAAATTAACGAAATAGATGAAAGAATTGAGTAAAAATATGAAAAGTTGACGGTCTAAGTCTGTGACCACTGGGAATATATGTTTTATCAAGTTGCAAAAAATATATACATATAATAATATTCATAAAATTTGTTGTCAATTAAACAGTGCTCCAAAATATACGTACCGAAATGAAAATCATATAAAACAGTTTATGTTCTGACACTGCTGGGCACTAGAGAGTCTGCGCATCTTCGACGGGCATCGGTTTCGAAGTCTGCGACTTGGTCGAGTACTTCTTATAAACCGTGTTTTCGATTCTCTATTTCTAAATTCTAATACACAAGTAATTTAAAATTACGTAAACATCGTTTTAAAATTTAAATCAGTTTTCTCTAGAGTTTAAAAAACTGTTTACGGCAATGAGATTCCTTAAAATTATTCAATAGTCGCAGAGATATAACTTTTTCTAAATATTATATCCTTATGCATTAAAATTTAGATTTTGTTGATAACTTTATAGAAAACAGTTTTATAATAATTAGAACACTTTTTTTTTCTATGACTAGGTTTCTAAAATGTATTCAACTTTCATTTAGTATTTCCTTCACAGTTATAGAAGAACGCTGTGACTTTGCTAAATCTTCCTCTATATCCAAGATTCTACAACTAATCGAGCAATATTTAGACAACTTATTTTTTCCGTGTAGTGGAGAGGAGAGGAAAATAAATTAATCTCAGACATGACTTTTCTATAAGGATCCCTTCAGTATAAAGTTTATTCTCTCTTTTACGGGCTCGAAGGGCTCCCGTTCCCTTTACATAACCTTAACCTATTTACATTTTTACTTAACTAACTTACTCTATATCCTTACTCACTAACTAATATTACGCTATCTACCTAACTACCTCCAGTGCCAGGGCGTCCGTTTCCTAAACCACTGCTCTCATTGTCGAGCTTACGAATCTACACTACATGACTCTATTTCATTAAATTTGGCCAATCTCTATTCTCATTTTCTCCCTACGCTCCTCCAACTCCCTCATCCACCTCTCCCCTTTCCCATTCACATCTAAAATCCAACATACACATTCTCCTACTCCCTTCTTTTCCTCATTTTCTCCCGTACACCTATCCAACACATGCCCCCAATCTTCCAATTCAAACTCACACACTCTGCACAACTTTTCCTGCTCATCTATCCAGTACATGCATTCTCTCATTCCCTCCCCCATTCTGTACCTCAGCACCCTATTCCACTTTTTTTCCTTCTTAAGCTTACATAAATATCTCGGCAGTCCTTTCCCTCTTACCATCCCATACCATCTGTTATACTTCGAATCCTTTATTTTAGCCCATCTTTCTGCTTTTTCTTTCTCTTTCATGTACTTTTCCATTTCTGTCAAGCTCTCCACTCCTTTCTCCTCTTTCCTCACCATCCATCTTTCCTTCTCCCATCCAAACTTACTCTCTGTCCCATTTTTATCTCTTTCTTTTAATGCTCTCCAACACATTTGTGATAACTTGCTCCCTTTTTCTTGTCTCATCTTCTCTTCAAAGCCCCATACTCTTTTCCTCTGCCTTACTATCATCTTGTCCCTTTCCAACTCCTCTCTTATCATATACCCTGGACATTTTCCACTCAATCCCATCACCCATCTTATAAACTTTTCATGCAATCTCTCCACATCCTCTCTTTCCTTACATCCCCACACTTCTACCCCCATAACAACATTTAACTCACTCGTTCCATTCCTCGGAAACCAATAACCCAAGTAACAAAACTCATTCACTTCTTCCACCTCTTTCTCATTCAATCTCATTATCTCTTGCACCTCATTCATTCTTTTCCTAAACCTTACCACTTTCGTTTTATCCACATTCACTCTTAAATCTCTTTCCCTCATATATACTTCAAACTCTCTCAATAACAATCTCATTCCACATTTTTCTTCCGCTATCAACATCAAATCATCCGTATATGCCAGGGTATAGATTCTAGTTTTACCTAATACTACTCCTCCCTTCCCTTTCCGCCATAATCTTTCCTCCATATCCGCTATCAGCAGGTTCAAGAGCAACGGGCTGAGCGGGCACCCCTGCATTAACCCTCTTCGTAGCCAGAATTCTTTTCCTACTCTCCTCCTACTCTTACTCTCACTCTTGGTTCCTCATATATTTCCTTAATCTTTTCTATAACTCCTTCTTCCACTCTTCTCTCTTTCAATATCCTCTATAGAATTCCCCCGTTTACAGATGGAAAGGCCGCCTTGAAATCTACGAATACTGCCACTAGTTTTCCCTTCTTCTTTTCTAAATTTCTACTAACTAGATAATTTAGCACATATATATTATCCATCGTACCCATCCCCTTCCTAAATCCAGTTTGATTATGTAGGATACAACCTATTTCTTCTACCTGCTTCTCTAATCTCCTCCGTATCACATCCGCATATATTTTGTACCCTACTGGCATAATACCCCTATAGTCCTCTACCTTTTTCCCATCCCCCTTTTTTAGTATAGGGTCAATCACTCCTGTCTTCCACTCCTCCGGCCAACCTTACCTTTTCCATACCCCATTCACTATTCTCCACAACTCCTCCCTAACCCTTTCTCCTCCATACTTCAGCTCTTCATTCTCCATCCCATCCAACCTTCTCTTATCGCCACTTCTATCTGCTCCATAAATCTCTTTCTGTCCCACTCCCTCTTCTGCTCCAACTACCTTTCATGTATCCTATGTCTCCTATTGTACTCCCCTTTATCTAATCTTCCTTTTCTCCATTTCTTAATATCCTCCCTTAACCTCTGTTTATTACTTTCACATTCCTCATCCCACCATCCTCGATATCCCATATCTTCTTTCTCAAACTCCCTTCCAAACTCCCTTCCAACCTCCTCTCTTACACTATCTACTCTTTCCTTTAAGCCTGTAATTCTTTCCTCTACTTTAACCTCACCTGATTTTCCTATTTGCCATGCATTCATCCTCCTCTCATACTCTCTTAAACTCTCCTCCTTCCATTTTCCCATTTTCCTCACTCTCTTTACCCCTCTATTCTCCCTCTTTTTTCCCTTCCCTCGATTTTCTCCACCTACCATAATTTCAATAAGAAAGTGGTCCGACCCTATTCCCCACCTTTAACATTCTCACGTCCTTTTTCATTTTCTCGTCTGCCATTATGTAATCTATAACCGTATTCCCCTTTCGATGGAAAGTATATTCTCCCTCCTCATCTCCGTTCGTATTTCCATTCAGATTCGACCATCCTCTTTCCCTCAAAATCCATAATAGTTTCCTCCCTTCTTTATCTATCTCCTTATGTCTCGATTTCCTTAGAAAATCCTGACTCGTCTCTTCCCAACAAGCTCCTCCTCTTTCCCTTGTCCAAGCATTCAGGCCCCCCCGATCAGAACCTTTTTGTCTTTTTCTTCCTTTATCCATTCTTCTAAACTCTCCCATCGCTCCTCCTCCCCCCTTCTCCTAAACAATCCCACTAGCGTTATCTCCTCTCTTCCTACTCTAATCTTTGTTGACATGCACCCCTTTCTTTCACTTTTCCTCTCCTCTTTGACTCTACTCTTCACTTTTCTTTTTACTTCCACTAACATACCACCCTCCTTTCTTCCTATCTTCCCTGACTTTTTGGCCTCCTAACACCTCCAGACATATCCTTTAGGCACTTTTCCTCTTAATTTCATCCACTCCCTCTCATCTACCCACGTTTCACTCAAGAAAACTACATCCCATTTCTCTAAATCTTTCCAGAACCCATCGTTCTTATTTTTTAACCCTGCGACGTTCCAGAACACTACCTTCACGCTCTCTTTTACTCCGTCCTCCTCTCTACTGCTCTCTACTCCTCTCTTCTCTCCTCCTGTTCCTCCCGAAACCCACTTTTTAACCTGTCTCCTACTACTTCCTTCCTCTTATCCTCCTTTCCTAACTCCATTATTCCTTCCCTTTCCTCTACCTACCATTTTTCTCCATTAATCCACATGCCTTCTCTTCCCACCTTTACAATATTCTGCTTTGCTCTTTCCTCCCACGTTTTCTGATTAATTATCCAACTCATCCTTCTCTCCCTCTGTGTTTTGTCTTCTTCTTACCCTTTTCTTCCTTCCATTTTTCCTTCCACCCATTTAGTATCCCCTTAATTTTTCCTACCTTTTCAAATTTCTCTCTCGTACCTACCGCCAAATCCCTCAGAGCCGTCGTCACTTCATCTAGCCATTCCTCCATCTTTTCTTCCTCTCTTTTATATATATATATATTAGGGTGGCCGTTAATAATGACATTTTGGAATTTTGTCCATTTCCGGGTCTCATTTTATCACAAATTGAAAAAAAAAAGATACGTATTTTTTCATTTTTTTTAAAATTAATATTTAGTGGTGCCTGTAGGCTATTGAAAATTTGCATGTATTTTGCATGGTAAAAAAACTTTTTTTCGTAGATTTCCTGTAAAATCGTTGAAAATTAATATTTTTTGACCGGACTACTCTGTTTCTCTTCATAAATGTTCAAAGAATAATATGCAATTTTTAACTTATGAAATTTGTTAAGTTTACTATTTTTTACAGGACCCAAAAGTTGACCAAAAAAAAACTAAAATAGGTTATTATTGGCAAAAAATATTAATTCTCAAAAAAACGAGAAATTTAAACTGCTAATTATGGTTTCTATTGTTTTTGAGGTCCCTGATTACAAATCTGAAGTCATATTTCAAAAATTTAAAATGGCGGATTCAATATGGCGGCCATGAAAATTTTAAAATTAATCAATTTCTAGAAAATTTCGTACCAGGGGGTTTTGGGGGTCTCTGATTACAAATTTGAAGTCAGATTTTAAAAATTAAAAATGTCGGATCCAATATGGCGGACATCAAAATTTTTAAATTAATCAATTTTTATGAAACTTGGTATCATAGGGTTTTTGGGGTTTTTTTTTTAAATTGCAAACTCAAGGAAATATCAATTAAAAACTATTGTAAATGTTGAAACTCACGTTGGAAACACGTGAAGTGATCCCTTTCAGGAGAATCACCCATCTATAAAATCGTGTCATCTAATTTGTAAACAAACCTTCTCTTGCTAATAAATACTAACTAATTTAAATTTAGATAGAACATTCACAAAAATTTTGTTGGCTACTGGGATAAGATATTACATAATTAAGTTTAAAAAAAATAATTAATTTTTTAAACATTATGCCCGCCATATTGCATCCGTCAGTTTGGATTTTTCAAATCTGACTTCAGATTTGTAAATAGGGCCCCCAAAAACCCTATGATACCAAGTTTCATAAAAATTGATTAATTTAAGAATTTTGATGTCCGCCATATGGGATCCGACATTCTTAATTTTTAAAATCTGACTTCAAATTTGTAATCAGAGACCCCCAAAACCCCCTGGTACGAAATTTTCTAGAAATTGATTAATTTTAAAATTTTCATGGCCGCCATATTGAATCCGCCATTTTGAATTTTTGAAATATGACTTCAGATTTGTAATCAGGGACCTCAAAAACAATAGAAACCATAATTAGCAGTTTAAATTTCTCGTTTTTTTGAGAATTAATATTTTTTGCCAATAATAACCTATTTTAGTTTTTTTTTGGTCAACTTTTGGCTCCTGTAAAAAATAGTAAACTTAACAAATTTCATAAGTTAAAAATTGCATATTATTCTTTGAACATTTATGAAGAGAAACAGAGTAGTCCGGTCAAAAAATATTAATTTTCAACGATTTTACAGGAAATCTACGAAAAAAAGTTTTTTTACCATGCAAAATACATGCAAATTTTCAATAGCCTACAGGCACCACTAAATATTAATTTAAAAAAAAATGAAAAAATACGTATCTTTTTTTTTTCAATTTGTGATAAAATGAGACCCGGAAATGGACAAAATTCCAAAATGTCATTATTAACGGCCACCCTAATATATATAAGAGAGTGTGTGTATTTTGCGTGGATGGTTGAGGTGTAAGTGTAAGAGAAAGAAGTGTGTGTGAAATAAGGGTGAAAGTGAGGGTAAATTTGAGGTTAAGTGTGTTTGTGGGGGAAGTGTGCGGTGAGAGGAGAGAGAAAGGCTGGGCAGGTGAGAGGAGAGAGAAAGGCTAGGTAGGTAAGAGGAGAGTGAAAGGCTGGGTAGGTGAGTGAGAATGAACGAAGTAGAGATGGTGACGGACAGAGGGCAGCAGCAGGTGAGAGGCCAAGGGGCTGACCCAGAACAGGTGAATGTAGAGTCGCAGAAAAAAGAGAAAGAGGGAACCCACCCGAGCGGGGAAGGAACCCTTCAGTAGATTTTGTGTACAGATCTCTTAAAATATATGGATTAAATTTAATTGTTAAAGAACAAACATTATGTTTTGTTTCTTTAGAATCAAATGTTGTCCCCAGAATTTTGTGTAATATCGTTGCTCATTAATAAATAGTTAATAATTAAAAAAAAACATATGTCTTTAATTATTAATATTTAGGTAAAATGAATATTAATTAGAGCTTTACGATATGTCGAAATAATAACCAAAATACAAAATATATTTTTTTTATATATATATAAAATAAATATATTTATATAAATCATTAATAAACGCCGTAAAAATAATTTTTAATAAATATCTTAATAAACATTTATTTATTTATTCAACAATTGTAATAAAGAGTGAGAGTAAGATGAAAATGGCGTTTTCAGTCCATATTTTAAACTTTTTTTAATTAATAAATATAGGCTTAAATAACATATCGTTAAAGCAGAATGTTAATATATATATATATATATATATATATATATATATATATTCTAAAGTCTTGTTTGTGGGAATTTATTTTATTTATTTTCGAGATTAATATCTATCAATATTGCCTCAAATATCGTATCGACTTGATATCGTGAAGATCTAATATTAATATTTATTAAGCGGTTTAATACAAAAGTTAGCTGCGTTATTATTCAATTTCAATACTTTTACTGAATAAAGGCAGTTTCTTATCCCGTGAAGGACATATGACAACTATCCCATGGTAGTTGAATCTCTCGACTAAATTTTTTTCAGTGTAGATTCTTTAAATTAATCGCTGAAAATGAAGCCTAGGGTAAATGATAATAAGTTTTGCTAAATTAATAATAAATAAACTAAAGTTCCGTTACAGAATTGAGTCGATGAATTAAGTGGAAGGGAAATAGGAACTGTTATGCTTATTTGGAGGTGTGACCCTTATGAGTTAAGCTGTTGAATAGTGTCTGAACAAGTTGGGTTTTTGAGTCATAATGCATTGAATATTAAAAAGACAGACCAGTAGCCAGACATTTTTCTCGGGGCGGGGGGCACAAATTCTGCATGCCCGTAGCGGCCGTAGTTAAAATTTTTTTCTAAGGAGAGCGGGATTTTTTCTCCCTGAGAAGGGGGTCCGATCCCCTTGGGCCACCTTTTTGGCTACGTGCCTATACAACGATGTAAAACTTGTGGAATTATGCTCTACGCGGAAAATCACTCATCTATTAGGTCGTTTCCATTTCAATCCAGACAGGCTATGTAATTTGAAGTCAGGGAATTGATTTCTCATTGAAATATGATATTTTTTAGACATTTTTAGACGGCACATATTTTCCCGTCAGTTGAAAAAAAATTTTTAACGAAATTTTGGACTTTTGTTGTATCTGGAACAGGGTTTAAAAAAATTTTGAATTTTCTATTCTGAAAAAAAAAAAAAAATTATTCTTCCCCAGGAAGCGGGACTTC